>OV816029.1:1742656-2342656 GCA_929113105.1 Agrypnus murinus
GGCCTGTCTATACTTCAACTAGCCTTACGGACAGGTCCCTTTCTGTCTTTCTTTTCTATCTGGTCTCCCTTGACCTACTCTTGTTCCTTCCTTGACTACATTTTCCTTTTCTCTTTCTTCTTGATGGAATTTCTTCGACGACGACTTGCAATGGAAAGGCTTACGAAACGATATACGATTTGATTTAGACGCAAGAGCTGGCGCTGCGGGGTGTAGCTTCACTTCTTGAAGTGGAGTCAAGCTTCCGTAGGCCCCCGGCCTGGCAAGCACTTAGGGGGGTGCCCACGTCGTCGGAGGCGTGGGATCCCCGAACGTTTCTTACTAGTAAGGGACTGGAGCTCTAGGGAGATGAATATCCCTCCCACCAGGGCATATTCCCGGTGCAGCAGGGGAACTTGCTGGTGTCGGTGGTGATCCCGCCGTCATGGGTATACCCCACCGGGGTAGCTCCTCTAAGTTAGGGATTGTTCATTATATGACAAATATAAATGAATCTATTTTAAATCTGGAGCTTTCTGGCTCCACCACCCCCACCCTTTCCAATCCCCTAATCCCAATTAACAACCCCTTTAATCCTTTAAATCCCGATCCAGGTTCTAGCAGTGATAATCCAGGTAGTGCTTCCAATACTATTCCTTCAGTTAAGAGAAAGAAAGGTATAACATCCCCAGATATTGAGACAGTGGAACCAGTCAGAGATAGAGTAGCTATCAGCTATTCTAAAATAAATTATCTTGTAGTTGAGAGAGAGGACGGCGGAGATTTCTCCAATGTAAGTCCTTTTATTATTTATAGAACTTTAAAAAATGCAGTGGGTGAAGTGAAAAACATAAGAAAAATAAAAGAAGGTCTTCTGATCGAACTAACGGACAGAGATCAAACTAAACGTTTATTGAAGATCGAGATGTTTGATAAGTACAAAGTTAAAATATACCCACATAGAAGCTTGAATTTTGTTAAGGGTGTCGTAACTTGCAGTGACCTGAATAATTGCAGTGTAGATGAGATAAAAACTGAACTGAAATTGCAAAAAGTTGTAGATGTTAAGCGGCTCACAGTCAGGCGTCAAGGTGAAACACATAATACATCATCTTATCTTCTTACGTTTATGGGAACTAATCTACCTGAAAGAATCAAAGTAGCTTTCTATTCGTTGCCAGTTCGTGCATATATCCCAGCCCCTCTTCGATGTTTCCGATGCCAAAGATTTGGTCATACAGCCACAAATTGTAGAAGAGAGCAGGTGTGTGTATGTGGAAAAGCAGAACATCAGGGTACACATTGCGAAATGCCACTAAAATGCCTCCATTGTCAAGGAGAGCACTCCGCCAGGTCGTTTAACTGTCCTATATATAAGCAAGAGGCGGCAATTCAGAAGATCAAAACGTTAAAGCGATTAAATTATTTTGAAGCAAAACAAGAATTCCTGCGAACGTCACCACCTGTACAACAAGTGTCATATGCGAGAGTGGTACAACAGCAGCCCATAGTGTCTGTTTTATTACCCGAAATTAAAAAAATGATCATAGAGGCAGTGAAAAGTACTATCGAGAATTATAAAATTATTAGACCGAAATCACCTGTTATCATATCACCCACACCCCCATCCACATCACAAAACATCCTTTCTGTGATTCCAAACCCTTCCCAAGAAATAACACAAACATCCCAACCCATAATAGACTCAGAGAACCCACCACCTCCTGACCAATCCCTATTTGCCGTTCCTATTTCCCCAACCAATATAGATGATATTCCATCCCTAAGCCTATCTTCTGACTCTGAAACTCCCTCTAAAAAATCCTTCACAGTAGTAAAAAAGAAAGGATGGCCTAAAGGCAAACCAAGAGGCCCAAAAACCACGTCGCTGTCGAGTGAAATCTAATACATTATTCTTTCAATTCATCTTTACCGTTTCTTTTCTCCTCATAATTCAATCATTTCTCCTTCTCAATGATCTTAACTAAGCACGTACTTCTTAACTCATTTCATGGATAATTCCAACAACTATATTATTCAGATAAATTGTAATGGACTTATTTACCATTACCCTGAAATAAAAAAGATCATTGTCGATAAAAATCCATTTTGTATATGCCTCCAAGAGACTAGGCTAAAAGTCAATCAAACCTTTAATCTCAGAGGCTATAAATGTTTTCGTACCGATGGAGTAGACGGTGGTAGAGCGAACGGCGGCGTAGCTGTCTTCATTAGAAACAACATATATTCTGAGGAGGTCGTCCTTAATTCCCCCGTTCAAGTCATAGCTGTTAGGGTATCACATCCGGTCAATATGACCATATGCAACATTTATCTACCAAATGGACCTAGGAATCGTGCGGATATGCAGGCCATAATAGATCAATTGCCTACGCCATTTCTCTTTCTAGGAGACTTTAACTCACATAATCCAATGTGGGGATCCGATAGCACCGACGTGAACGGTGGAATTATGGAAGACGTCATCTCTAATAATGACTTGTTCCTTTTAAACACGGGACAGCCTACGTACGTCAACTCGAGATCTAACTCCTTTTCAAATATCGATCTATCGATCTGCTCTCCGGCTATTGCCACAAATATAGAATGGACCACGTTGGAAGGAGAAGTCTTTTCGGATCATATTCCGATATGTATGTTGTTTCCTCGTCATGCTAATAATAATTCGTCAATTCCGCCACGCTGGATAATACAAAAAGCTAATTGGGAAAAATATACAGCGGCTGTACCTGATGTTCCCCTTAACAACAATATTTCGGCGTGTGTTGATAATATCACAACAGCTATATCAGCTGCAGCCTCATCCAGTATCCCGAAGTCTTCGGGACGCTTGCCGAAAAGAACAGTCCCATGGTGGAATGAGGAAATTGCAAACCTAGTTAGGAGAAAGAAACAGGCGTTTAACATATTTAAACGAAGACCAACGCCTGAAAATTGTATTATTTTCAAAAGACTCCGCGCTGAATCACGGCGATTAATATTATCTTTGAAACGCAAGAGTTGGCAAGAATATGTTTCGTCCATCACACCTGCCTCATCGTCTAGTGAAATCTGGAATAAGATCAAAAAGATAGCCGGTAAACAGGTCTTTAATATGCCGTCGAGGATTAGCACTGATGACGAAACGGCATCAGAACCTGTAGCTATAGTCGAAATGATGGCAGAGCATTTCAGAAAAGTGAGCAGCTCTGATAATTATAGCGCAGAGTTTCGTAATCATATAGCTGGCGTCGAGTTGCAACTAGATTTCGCTACTGACCTTGAATTTGACTATAACCAAGATTTCACGATGACAGAACTAGAACACGCTCTTACTTCTTGCACCAATTCAGCTCCTGGTTTAGATGGAATACCATACTCGTTGTTGCAACACTTACCATTCACAGGAAAGACGTCGTTACTACATCTTTACAACAAGATCTGGCAGTCCGGCGAATACCCTGAACAGTGGAAAACCGCTATAGTGGTTCCACTTTTGAAGCCGGGGAAAAATCCGGAACTGCCTACAAGTTATAGACCTATTTCTCTCACATGTTGTATGGCCAAATTATTAGAAAAAATGATAAATTACCGGTTGGTGTGGTACATCGAAAAACACAATTTGCTCTCTCCATACCAACACGGTTTTAGACGCAATAGGTCCACAGCAGACAATCTAGTAGTTCTAGAAAATGCTATTCAAAATAGCTTCGCACTCCGTGAACATACTGTCGCTGTCTTCTTTGATATCGAAAAGGCATACGACATGACCTGGCGCCACAACATCTTGAGAACCTTACATGATTGGGGAGTCAGGGGGAGAATGGGTCTACAAATTGAAAGTTTCCTGTCAGAAAGAAAGATGAGTGTCCGAATGGGTAATGCAACTTCATCTTCGGTTGTCTTAGAGAATGGTATTCCACAGGGATCGACTCTCAGTGTAACCCTATTCATCATCGCCGTTAACAAATTATTAGACGCAGTGGGCGAATCCGTAGAAAAGATGTTGTACGTCGATGATTTATGTCTTTATAAGTCTGCCACCTCAATGAATGAGATATCCAGGGATTTACAAACTGCAATAGACCGATTATCCGTAGAGGCCAATAATACAGGGTTTAGATTTTCCAACCAAAAAACGGCATGCGTCCATTTCTGCCGATTACGGTCTTGCCAAGGCAATCCTGCCATCAATTTATACGGTTCCCCTATTCGGTTTGTAGAGTCCATCAGGTATCTGGGACTGATATTCGATATCAAACTAAATTGGAAAGAGCACATCACTAATCTTCGTGCTAGGTGCCAACAGTCTCTCAATATTATAAGATGCGTCGCGAATATTAATTGGGGCAGCAATAGAGAGTGTTTACTTAACATATACCGTGCAACAGTCTTATCTAAATTAGATTATGGATGTTTCGTGTATGCTTCTGCTAGAAAGTCGATTTTACAAGTTCTAGAACCAATTCAAAACATGGGACTAAGACTAGCAACCGGTGCCTTTCGCACTAGTCCCGCAATGTCCTTATGTTGCGAATCGGGCTTTCTCCCTTTAGAGCATAGACGACTATCCCTTCTCTGTCAATATGGAGTGAGAATATGGGGGCAATCTGGTCACCCTGCCCACGCTATTTTTTTCTCTAATGAGCATCGCGATATTTATGTATCCCGTCGGACAATAACTCGGCCATCGGCAATTAAATTTTGGGAGTTCTCGGAGGGTATTCAGGTCGATCTGCCTACCGTGTTTCAATTGGGTCCGTGCGAAGTACCGCCATGGAATCTCCTAAAACCAATTAGTCGAATGGAATGTGCCACAAGTAAAAAAGGAGAAATCAGCGCCAGTTTCTTTTTAACAAAATTTAGAACCGTCTTGAGCGAGTATCCTCAAAGCCTAATTATCTACACGGATGGGTCAAAAACAAACTTAGGAGTGGGATCTGCAATTTACGTGCAGGATAATTCGTACTCTTGGTCTTTGTCCCCCTTTGCCAGCATTTATACCGCTGAGTTATATTCCATCTGGCAGGCTTTGAGGTACTTTGAAATGTCTATACACACTGAGACTGTAATATGCACAGACTCAAGAAGCTCTATCGAAGGTCTGTATGACATATACACCGCTGATCCTTTACTGCAGAGAATTTTGGCACTTATAGCGTGGCTAGGAACTATAGGAAAAAAGGTAGTATTTGTATGGATCCCCAGCCATATTGGTATTAGAGGTAATGAAAAGGCCGACGAGGCAGCCCGTCTGGCTGCTGACAATGGTGCATTAGATCAAGATATCCCCATCCGTCATAATGACATATCGTGCTACCTTAAGCAAAAGGTCATCGCCCTATGGCAAAATATATGGACGGATAACCAATCAAAATTGAAACTAGTGAAACCAGCAGTGGGGAAATGGAAATATCCATTAGTATTAACGAGACGAGAACAGGTAGCAGTTTGCCGTTTAAGAATAGGCCATACCCGATTAACAAGTGTATACCTATTAACAGGTGAACAACCACCAGTATGTGAACACTGCGGAGGCATACTTGGAGTGAGTCACTTACTTATAGACTGTCGGCAATACGCGGTTACTCGTTCTAGATTACAACTAGCGGACAATGTAACAGAATGCTTAACGGACAACCCAGATGCTATTCAAAAACTCATTATGTTTTTAAAATTAACACACCTGCTGCTCAAAATATAACTCGTCACTAATGCACCAGTATTGTCTCCTATTTATTGTGATATTTTGACTGTGATATAGCTGATAAGGTTTTATTTAAAGTCTATTTATTTATTTTATACATATATTTATTTATTTCATAGTAGACATACCATATTCATGCTCATTAATTCATATTTATTTTATCTCTATAATCATTATTTTATATATACAATTATTTTACTATGCAACCCTATCGATGTTTATCGCATCCCCTTCATTGTCTTACGTCTTCTTTATTTTCACCCAAGAGTTGCGTTTATATGTGTATATTTTATTATGTTTATGTCCTTTATATTTATGCCATCTGAGATATATCGTATTGAGTACAGTTGTAAATCGTGCACAGCTATAGCTCACTGGAAACATCCAGACTGGATACTGTAACGTAGATAACAAAAATATTATACATTGGGTTTAGTATCTAATCTAAATAAAGTAAAGCGGCTAATAATCTTAGTAATTGATGCCGCTAACCTGAATAAAAAAAAAAAAAAAAAAAAAAAAAAAAAAAAAAAAAAATAATAATAATAATAATAATAATAATAATAATAATAATAATAATAATAATAATAATAATAATAATAATAATAATAATAATAATAATAATAATAATAATAATAATAATAATAATAATAATAATAATAATAATAATAATAATAATAATAATAATAATAATAATAATAATAATAATAATAATAATAATACCCCTGAGAGGCTCACACCTTGTGAGTACAGGGGCTGGCAACCCGAGGTACCCTAGCTGGGCCTGTCTATACTTCAACTAGCCTTACGGACAGGTCCCTTTCTGTCTTTCTTTTCTATCTGGTCTCCCTTGACCAACTCTTGTTCCTTCCAGGCCCCGACGCTATTAGAGTATTCGAGGGCTAGGGGACCTTTTAATTTTCTTTCTTTCTTCTATGACGACCTATGCAATGGACTGGCTTAAGCAAATGATTGTGGTATTGGATTTGACGTACGAGCTGGCGCTGCGGGGTGTAGCTTCACTTCTCCTGAAGTGGAGTCAAGCTTCCGCAGGCCCCCGGCCTGGCAAGCGCTTAGGGGGGTGCCCACGTCGTCGGAGGCGTGGGATCCCCGAAAGTTTTTACAACTAGTAAGGGACTGGAGCCTTAGGGAGATGATTTTTCCTCCCACCATGGCATATTCCCGGTGCAGCAGGGGATCTTGCTGGTGTCGGTGGTGATCCCGCCGTCATGGGTATACCCCACCGGGGCAGCTCCCCTAAGTTAGGGATTTTAATGCAAGCATGAGTGAAGATACTTTAAATCCGGAGCTTCCCGGCTCCACCCCTTTTTCTTTGTTTGATCCCCCACCCCCAATTAACCCTCCCAATCCTTTCAATCCCACCATATTAAACCCTATAGCGTCTGAGAACGCGATAAATCAAAATTTTAAGAGAAAAATGCCTGATTCTCCTGTTCGTGAAAGTAGTGGTGATGAGTCTGTATCTGTGAGAGTACCTATTAGTTACTCTAGAGTTAATTTTGTTGTAGTAAAGAGAGTAGATGGAGATTTTGTCAATGTTAGTCCGTTTCTTATTTCGAGAGTTATTAAACATAATGTTGGTGATGTAAAGTCTATCAAGAAAATAAAAGAAGGCTTATTAATTGAAACCGCAAATAAGGAGCAAACCATTCGGTTACTCGAAATGACCAAGTTTGAAACCTTCAATGTGAAGGCTTCCGTCCATGGGACTCTGAACTTTACCAAAGGGGTTATTACATGTAGAGATCTCGATAGCTGCAACACAGAGGAAATCAAAACAGAATTGAAGCGATATAGGGTAGTTCATGTAAAACGGATGACTTTTAGGCGACAAGGAGAAGTGGTCAACTCTTCCTCTTACCTATTGACATTCGAAGGTACTACATTACCTGAGCGAATTAAGGTTGCGTATTACAGCCTTCCTGTACGCCCCTATATTCCAGCACCCATGAGGTGTTTTAAATGTCAGAGTTTTGGCCATACGGCAAGTAATTGTCGTAAAGAACAGATATGTGTTTGTGGTAAACCGGTTCATTTGGAACAACCCTGTGAAAATCCTATCGTATGTGTAAACTGCCAAGGTGATCATTCAGCCAGGTCTTTTAATTGCCCCGTTTACAAGAGGGAAGCTGCAATTCAGAAAATTAAAACTATCAGAAGGATTAGCTACATAGATGCGAAACAGGAATACGAACGCATGTCACCTACACCTACACAAGTGTCGTATTCTAACATTTTGAAAAGTACTCCTTCCGTAAATACTAATATTGTACAAGTGTTGCTTCCAGAAATTCGTAAAATAATGAGTGAAGTAGTTATTTCGATTCTGGAGAAATACAATATTAGGATGCCAGAAACAGAAAAGCCAGAAACAGAAAAGTTAACAACAATAGAAGAAAATTTGAGTGCGAATGCAACACCTGAAGTGCCTCTAAAATTCGATAAAGTTAATATGACAAATAGCCAACCCATTAATGAAACGCGATTCATACACTCTTCTCCTGGACCTTCTTGCAGGTCTATAAGCGTAGATTTGGATACAAGTCTGGAGTCTATTAACACCAGCATTTTAAATACGACTAGAACAAAGAAAAAGAAAGGTTGGCAGAAGGGAAGACCCCGTAAGAAGACAACTTGATCAATTTGATAATAATTGTAACAAGGGTCAAGTCCATTTTTTTTTCTTAATTAATTAATTCTCATTATGAACAAAAAGTGCATTATTCAATGGAACTGCCGTGGTTTTTTAAACAAACTAAGCTCAATTCAAATACTTATTAATGAGTACGACCCTACTTGTTTCTGTTTACAAGAAACACATTTTAGGGAAAATCGTCAATACCACCTAAAGAATTATCACATTATTCGTCGAGATGAAATAGATGCAAATAGAGCACATGGTGGAGTAGCTATATGCGTTAAAAATGACGTTATACATACAGCTATAAATTTAAATACTAATTTACAAGCAGTGGCAACACGTATTAATTTCCCTGCTAGTTTGACTATTTGCTGTATATATTTTCCTAGTGTGCCATGGGACACTAATGAACTTCAGAATTTGTTAAATCAGCTGCCTCCACCATATGTAGTATGTGGAGATTTCAATTCGCACAGCCTTACGTGGGGTTCTTACAAAAATGACCGTCAAGGCCGAATCCTAGAGAACTTTCTCGACAGATTAAATGTTTCTATACTTAACAATGGAGAGAAAACCCATTTTGACGTATCCACAGGAAAGTTTAGTGCGATTGATCTTACATTATGCTCCCCAACATTACTAAATTCTTTAGAGTGGTCGACCACGACAGATCTTCATTTCAGTGATCATTTTCCTATCATCATCAACAGGATAGATTCAGCAAATAAATCAAAATTAATTCCATCAAAATGGTTGCTGAATAAAGCCAATTGGAATTCTTATCGAGAAGAGGTAGATGAGCTTATGATTGGGACAGAATCAGACCTTCTAATACCTGAAATAACTGATATCATCTTAACAGCTGCAAACAAGTATGTTCCTAAATCAAAAGAAAAGGTTCTCAAGAAGGTTGTACCGTGGTGGAATGAACAGGTTTCACGCAGTGTGCGTGATAAGAAACAAGCACTTAGACTATTTAAACGATATCCCACTACAGACAACTTAATAGCCTTTAAAAAAGCTCGCGCTTCTTGTCGGAAGAAAATTCTTGAGGAAAAAAGAAGGTCCTGGAAAGACTACGTTTCTAGCATGTCTTCTGCTTCGGATGTGGGTGAGGTATGGAGAAGAATCCGCAGTATTACGGGAAAACACACCTTCCCGGATCTCAATTTTAAAATAGCTGATAAAACTGTGTCAGAAGATCTAGAAATCGCAAACCATATGGCACAACACTTCTCCAACATTTGCAACGCAGACAACGATGAGGAACTCCTGACGGAACATCTAAACTTATATCCAAACGATGACGCTGATTACAATCGTGTTTTCACAATTGACGAGCTTAATAATGCACTTGATAACACCCACGATACAGCACCTGGTAACGATAACGTTACAAATGCCTTTTTAAGGCATATTTCGGAAAATGCAAAAGCGGCGCTATTACGAGCATACAATAATATATGGGCTAACGGCGAACTACCTGATAGTTGGAGAGAAGCAGTCGTCGTTCCCATATTGAAACCTGGTAAAACTCCAACAACGCCGGTTAATTTTAGGCCCATCTCACTTACAAGTTGTTTGTGTAAAACATTTGAAAAGATGGTCAATAATAGACTGACATGGCTGCTTGAATCAGGAAAATTTCTTAGCAAATTCCAATTTGGATTTAGAAAGAATCGTTCTACGATAGATGCGCTTGCATATTTAGAAAATGCCGTACAGGGATGTTTCATTACTAATTTACACTTATCTGCTGTCTTTGTAGATCTTAAAAGTGCCTTTGACACCGTTAAGCGTCAAAATATAATAGAGCAGCTTCGCGAATGGAATATTAGGGGAAACTTAACCAATTTCGTCTGTTCTTTTCTCAGTGAGAGATCAATGAGAGTTAGAGTCGGTAACTCATTATCTGATAGCTTTCCTTTAAAGAATGGAACTCCTCAAGGATCCAGTTTAAGCGCTACGTTATTTCTTATTGCTTTACAACGCGTCTTAAAAGCAATTCACGGATCGGTCTACTATTGTGCGTATGCAGACGACATAGTTTTATTCAAATTCGGACAATCTTTTCCTGATATTGAGACATCTCTTCAAACGGCGTTAAATAAACTATCGGTTGCAGCGAACAAAGCAGGGCTATGTATCTCGACAGAGAAAACCGTTTGCCTACATTTCTGTCGTAAGCGTAGTACATGTCAGCACAGCCACACTCTGCAACTGAATTCTGTACCCGTCCGCAACACCGAAAGTATCCGGTATCTAGGAATAATCCTAGATTCCAAACTTACATGGACCTCCCATATTACTGATTTAAAAGCTAGATGTAGCAATATCATTAATGTTTTAAAATGTTTGTCTAATTATAATTGGGGCTCAGACCGACAGACACTTTTAATGCTATATAAAGCAATGGCTCTCTCTAGAATAGACTATGGGAGCGTTATCTACTCATCTGCCAAGTCTAGTCGGTTGCGCATATTGGATTCAGTTCATCATTCGGGAATCCGACTCGCTATAGGAGCCTACTATACAAGCCCTATCTCGAGCTTATACGTAGAATCAGGATTGGAGTCGCTACAGTTACGTCGTAACCGTCTCTTGTTGAACTATCGGATTACCGTGCTAAACCAACCAGACAATCCCGTTGGAGAATCGCTCTGTAACAACTCTTTGTTGCACCGATACGTTAACAGAATGTCGTATACCAAACCAGCTACGATAAGATCGGAAATTCTTTCAAGGCGCTGGAGCATTCCAGAAAGACATTTATTTAAAGTAGATGACGTTATTTCTGTCTCACCATGGGTTGTACCAAACATGGTTTGTCGTCTAGATCTCGAGAAACATGATAAAAATGATAGTGTTAGGTCTCTTATAAAAATAGATTTTCTGCAGATAGTGCATGAATATGACCCCTGTGAAGTATTATTCACTGACGGGTCTAAGACTAATTCAGGAACAGGAAGTGCATTAGTAACTAAACAAATTACAATGACTTGGTCCCTTCCTGAAGCTGCGAGCGTTTTTACTTGCGAGCTATATGCTATTATGAAAGCGTTATTCGTTTGTCGGACATTAACATCTTCAACGTACCTGATATGCACTGACTCTATGTCATCACTCCACGCTTTAAAACATAAATTCTCAAAAGAACCTATTGTACGTAAAATACAGTCGCTCCTATATGAACTTACAAATCAAGAGAAACGAGTCATATTCGTATGGATTCCAAGTCATATCGGTATTCCCGGCAACGAAAACGCAGATAAAGCCGCTAAGTTTGCAAGTAAACAAACACCAAATGTCAGTAAAGTCATAACACTAAATGATATAAAAAATGCAATTCGCAATAAGTGTCAAATGAAATGGCAGTCATCGTGGGACCAGAGTACAGACAAATTAAAAGCAATTAATCCATCTGTCAAAGGCTGTATATACCAGTCAGACTTAAGACGGATAGAAGAAGTGGTCTTCTGCCGACTTCGGATTGGCCATACACGCGTTACACACTCTTATCTACTGAGTGGAGAAACGAGATCAGAATGTGCTACCTGTCAAGTTCCCTTGACAGTACAGCATATCCTTCTGCATTGCAGGGATTATGAATATATTCGGAGAATTTCTAACCTAGCTATGACAATGGAAGAAGTACTAAAAAATGACAAACCTAATGTTAGAAACTTAATGGCCTATTTACGAGAAACGCACTTACTCCCAAAACTATAGTTGACTTACCTGTGATATTTACACTGTTATATTAAAAATACTGATTTTGATATTAGCTTAAATGTGCGTTTCAAAAGATATTATCTATTATATAAAGTGTTTTATGAATTGTTTATGTTTATATTATATTTACACACGTTATTTTATTTATATATTGATTTTTATATATATACATCATTTTATTTATACATTAATTTTACGTTTTACTGATTTATTTATACACAGTTTTATATATACATTGTTTCTGTCGCTTATCTGTTATATTTGTCTATTATAATTGATATTGATTAGAATATTATTACTAGGTAATAATTCATTAGTATGGCGGTAAAATGACCTTGGCAGTCGAAACCGCCTAATTTAAAGGAAAAAAAAAAAAAAAAAAAAAAAAAAATAATAATAATAATAATAATAATAATAATAATAATAATAATAATAATAATAATAATAATAATAATAATAATAATAATAATAATAATAATAATAATAATAATAATAATAATAATAATAATAATAATAATAATAATAATAATAATAATAATAATAATAATAATAATAATAATAATAATAATAATAATAATAATAATAATAATAATAATAATAATAATAATAATAATAATAATAATAATAATAATAATAATAATAATAATAATAATAATAATAATAATAATAATAATAATAATAATAATAATAATAATAATAATAATAATAATAATAATAATAATAATAATAATAATAATAATAATAATAATAATAATAATAATAATAATAATAATAATAATAATAATAATAATAATAATAATAATAATAATAATAATAATAATAATAATAATAATAATAATAATAATAATAATAATAATAATAATAATAATAATAATAATAATAATAATAATAATAATAATAATAATAATAATAATAATAATAATAATAATAATAATAATAATAATAATAATAATAATAATAATAATAATAATAATAATAATAATAATAATAATAATAATAATAATAATAATAATAATAATAATAATAATAATAATAATAATAATAATAATAATAATAATAATAATAATAATAATAATAATAATAATAATAATAATAATAATAATAATAATAATAATAATAATAATAATAATAATAATAATAATAATAATAATAATAATAATAATAATAATAATAATAATAATAATAATAATAATAATAATAATAATAATAATAATAATAATAATAATAATAATAATAATAATAATAATAATAATAATAATAATAATAATAATAATAATAATAATAATAATAATAATAATAATAATAATAATAATAATAATAATAATAATAATAATAATAATAATAATAATAATAATAATAATAATAATAATAATAATAATAATAATAATAATAATAATAATAATAATAATAATAATAATAATAATAATAATAATAATAATAATAATAATAATAATAATAATAATAATAATAATAATAATAATAATAATAATAATAATAATAATAATAATAATAATAATAATAATAATAATAATAATAATACGAAAACGAACCCGCTATCCCTAGACAAAGTACGTCCTGTAAACTAGAACAAATTGTAAAAAACATGAATAGAATTCTTCCTAGGTATATAGAACAATCAGATTCTTTTATTGAACTGCATACCTTAATATATTGTGCTGCAGCAGTATGCGTGGAACAAAATGGCGGAAAAATTATATTAGCTGAAAATATAGAGCGGATAAAACAAACTATACCTAAATGGCAAATGCGTTTACAAAACAAGGTCACTCAATTGCGAAGCAACATTAACCGACTAACTTTGTATAATAACGGACAAAGAGGTAAAAGACTAGTAAAGAGAATAAAGCGAATCATGGAAAATTGTAAGATACACACCTCCCATGAAGAACACAATAAAACAATACAAGAATTCCTAGATACATTAAAGCAAAAGCTAAAAGCGACTTCTAAAAGACTTAAGCGCTACACAGATAGGTACAAAAGAAGAAGTGAAAATAATATGTTTCGCAGACAAGAAGGAAAATTTTACCGGCTAATAGGAACAAAACAAAATAATATTTCAACAACGTTACCAAAGAAAGAAGATATAGAAGAATACTGGTCTAGCTTGTGGTCAACTGAAGTTAAGCACAAAAAAACAGCGCACTGGATCAATAAAGAGAAAGCTAGAATTGAAGAGGTGCAAGAAACACCCCACCATGCTATAAGCGTGCAAAATTTAACAACTATAATAAACAAGACTCACAACTGGAAAGCACCTGGTAATGACAAAATACATAACTACTGGTTAAAAAAATTGTCTTCCATTCATACTGAATTAACAAAATATATAAACATATTTGTTGAAAACCCAGAAACAATGCCAAAATTTCTTTCTCAGGGACTTACATATATGTTACCTAAAGAAGGCGACCCGAAGAATCCAGCTAATTACCGCCCTATTACATGTTTACCGACAATATTTAAATTAATAACAGCGTGCATTAGCCAAGAAATTCAAACTCATTGCACAGAGAACCAATTACTTGCAGAACAACAAAAAGGCTGCAGAAAAAACTCACAAGGCTGTAAGGAACAGCTAATAATAGATCAGATAGTGATGACTCAGGCGTTCAAAAAGAACAGAAATATATATACGGCCTATATTGATTACCGGAAAGCTTTCGATTCTGTGCCGCATAGTTGGCTACTAGACATCTTGGAAATTTATAAAGTCAATACTACCATACGTAAGTTCCTACAACATAACATAACAACTTGGGAAACAGTCATTAAATTACGAAATGAGAAGAATGACTTATCTACAAAACCAATCTCTATTAAGCGAGGTATATTCCAGGGTGATTCATTAAGCCCTCTATGGTTTTGCTTATCGCTAAACCCGCTATCAAACATGCTTAATGAAGGTACAATGGGATACAAAATTACGACCTTACAAAATGACCATGTACGCTTATCACATTTGATGTACATGGACGACATCAAGATATTCTGTGGTACATCACGGCATCTAAAGCAAAGTTTGAAGGTTACAGAAATGTTCAGTAAAGATATCCATATGAACTTCGGGTCAGAAAAATGCAAAACGCAGAGTATTAGGCAAGGAAAGCGAGAACTCGTGGATTTCAAAACAGAAAACGCAGAAATAATAAAAGCAATGAAAGAGGGTGAAGTATATAAATATTTGGGAATGCAGCAGTCCCGACTAATAGAACATACAAAAATTAAAGAAGATCTGACAGCACGATATACAAATAGGATCAAGGACTTGCTAAAAACTAAGCTGCACAGTAAAAACTTAATAAAGGCTATCAATACGTTTGCAGTACCTTTGCTCACATATTCCTTTGGTGTAATAAAGTGGACAGACACCGATCTACAAAAGCTCAGACGTATTACGACTAGCATGTTAACTAGAGCAAATTATCACCATCCTAGATCAGCAACTGAACGAATTACACTACCAAGATCGGAAGGGGGAAGAGGAATGATGGATTTAAGCAATCTGCATAATAAGCAAAAACAACATTTAAGGGAGTATTTTCATGGTAAGCAAGATATCTCAGATTTATACCGAGCGATAGTGTCAATAGATAAGAACTATTCCCCACTAAATCTTGCAAATGACTTAGAATTACCAATAACCACCAACAACGAGAAGTGCCAAACATGGACCCAAAAAGTTCTTCATGGTAAACACGCCCATGATCTAAATGAGCCGCATGTTGACAAAATTGCGTCAAACGCATGGCTCACAAATGCAGGGCTGTTTCCTGAAACTGAAGGATTTATGTGCGCAATTCAAGATCAGGTGATTAATACCAGAAATTATAAAAAATATATAATTAAAGATGGGACTCAAGATGATGCATGTAGACGATGCAGAAGTGCACCGGAAAATATCCACCACATAATATCCGGATGTCAGGCAATTACACAATCTGACTATAAAGCCAGACATGATAACGTGGCTAAGATAGTTCATCAAAAATTAGCCAAACAATACTCTCTTTCCACAGACAACATCCCATACTACAAATATGATCCACCCAAAGTGCTTGAAAATGACAAGACATTAATGTATTGGGACAGGGGAATAATTACCGACCGGACGATAGTTCACAATAGACCTGATGTAACGGTTATTGATAAAGAAAGAAATTGTGCCTTTCTTATTGATATCACAATACCTAACACAGCCAATTTACAGAATGCGCATACACAAAAACTTAATAAATATGCAGATTTAGCATTTGAATTTAGAGCGTTAAGGAATCTTTCAGCAGTGTATACCATACCGATTGTAATAACAGCAACTGGAATAATTCCCAAAACTTTACATCAGTCAATCAAACAGTTAAACTTGCCACATAACATCTACATTGAATTACAGAAATCTGTAATTTTAAGTTCGTGTAATATTGTGAGACGATTTTTAAATAGCCACATAGCAGAATAAACAGAATTACTTTCACCTTGGTTTCGACCCGTGAGGTAATATATCCGCAAAAAATGCGTGCAAAACAAAATAATAATAATAATAATAATAATAATAATAATAATAATAATAATAATAATAATAATAATAATAATAATAATAATAGTACTCACCCGCAGGGTGGCTGAAAGCGGGCAGCCATTGGGGAGTAGCGCCCCCACGGGTACCAGCTCAGTACACCTCGTTCCAACACACATACCTGCCCGTAAACACAACCATATAAACACGCAGTTTTCTATATTAATCCAAACACACAAACACTACATACACGTACACTGCATACGGGCAGGTCACCAACACGCACACTCATTCCTTGTTTGACAGCGTGGGGAACTAGTAGCAGCCTGGGATCCTTGGGCTCGCCTGCTGGAGGGTACAGCGGATAAAACTGGGTTCCGGGGTGTGCACTCCCAGGCTGCAAGGTAGTACAGGGGCCCGGGTCGGTCTAGCCAACATGACCTGGCTGCCCTATCAACTTGCGAAAATCTCGCTTATGCCGTAATGCCAGGTGGCGCCTGGACCGGGAACCTTGCGGTATAATGCGGGGGGCTCCGTCGAGGCCACCAGAGTCGGGTTCATAGGAATTCTTTGGCTGTTGCTGGTTCCTCAAGCTGTCAAACACCAAAAGAAATGAAAACCATGCACGCTACACTTACACCCACCATTAAATACCTTATTACAATTATAAATAATGGAAGTTCTAACAGTAGATGAAGTTTTAAAAGTGCCCCTTGCTACGCAATCGGAGCTTCCCGGCTCCACCCCCTCAAACTCCTCTTTAAGCATCCCTATCCCTAACAACCTTATTCCGGTGGATGAGGAAACCACTATAAACACCCCTCAAACCCCCATTGCAGTGGATGATCCACTAGCTGTTGTTTCACCTGTTGTGTCTGTAAAAACAAAGAAAAGGAAAACTGTAACTAATGGTACAGATGATGTTGGAAATGTGAATGACGCTATAACTCCGAGTTTCTTGATAGTTGAACGAGAGGGCGACGACTTTTCAAAAGTAAATCCGTTTATTATAAATAAATTTATTCGGTCGAACGTAGGAGAAGTTAAAAGCATTAGAAAGGTTAAAGAAGGATTATTGATTGAAACTGCTACTGCCAAGCAGTCGAAACGTCTCTTAGAGTTGACAACGTTTGAAGGTTTTAATGTTACTGTGCGTTCACACCAGTCGTTGAATTATTCTAAAGGTGTTGTGACTTGTTCTGATCTGATCAATTGTTCAACAGATGAAATACAGGCTTCCCTAAAGAAATACCATGTTACAGAAGTAAAGAGATTGTCATATCGCAGGGATGGTGTGTTAATTAATTCTGGTTCGCTTTTGTTAACTTTCTCTGGCACAGTTCTGCCAGACAAAATCAAAGTGGCGTTTTATTCGCTGCCCGTAAGGCCTTACATCCCGGCACCACTAAGATGTTTCCGCTGTCAGCGGTTTGGACACTCGGCTGCAAGGTGTACGCGTGGACAAGTTTGTGTATGCGGGAAACCGCTTCATCAAGGTCAGCCTTGCCAGACACCAGTTCGGTGTGTAAATTGTGACGGGGAACATTCGGCCAGATCGCAGAACTGTCCTGTTTATAAGCAGGAGACGGCAATACAAAAAGTCAAGACCTTGAAACGGTTATCTTATGCCGAAGCCAAGCGAGAGGTTGTTGGGCCGAACCCTCCGGACCCAAAAATGTCGTATGCTAAAGCCGTGAACACTTCGCCCAAGCCGGAGAGCGGTATGATAAACGCCATTATTCCGGAAATTAAAAAACTATTTGACGAGTTTGTCAAATCCTTTACGGAATCGCTGAATAATCAAAGGCGTACTATGATCAGGGCTTCACCATCGGTGATATCATATCAGGACATTGCGCAGTCATCCACTTCAACCCATATACCACCATCAGGGGTACCCCAAGTGATGATCAGGGCTTCACCATCGGTGATATCATATCAGGATATTGCGGAGTCATCCACTTCAACCGATATACCACCATCAGGGGTACCCCAAGTGATACCCAAACCTTTTACCCCAGAGGGGTCTGAAAACCCCCTTCTCTCGCTGCCCCCTTTTACACCACCTCCGGATCGTTCAATCTCGGTAGGCAGCGAGGATTCTCTTCTGAGCGAATTTCTAACGGTTCGCAAAGGCAAGCGAGGATGGCCAAAGGGGAAGGCCAGATCCAAACTTCGCTAGCAAATTGCCTTTGTTCGTAATTTTTAATTTTTCATCTCGTAGTCGCTTTCGTAACTTTATTCTTTTATAATTTTCTCTCGTTTTCGGTTACCTTCTAACTTAATTTTTTAAATTCATCTTCATGGACGGTACTACAACACTTACACAAACGTCACACATTATTTCCTGGAATTGTCGAGGATTTATTAACAATCTAAGCCATCTCCAGTTGCTGGTAGCCGATCACTGTCCGTGGCTCCTCTGTCTGCAGGAGTCCCTTTTTAAGGAAGGTAACACTTACAATTTAAAAGGATACAGCTGCGAACGTCGCGACGCTCCAGCAAACGTCCGCGTTCGTGGTGGTGTGGCGATATTTATTAGAGAAGGGGTGCTATACGACTCGATCGCTCTATTAAGCGATCTGGAAGCTGTTGCTATCCGAGTTACACACCCCTTTACAGCATCAGTCTGCTGCATATATCTTCCTCCGGGTCGTAGGGACTCCTGGTCTACAGACAATATAGAAGATTTGCTCCGGCAACTACCCAGTCCGTTTATTCTCACAGGAGATTTTAACGCCCATAGCCCCACTTGGGGCTCTACCAAGACCGATAGCTATGGCCGAATGGTAGAAAGCATTTTAGAGCGGAACGACGTTTGTCTATTAAATACCGGACTGAAGACTCATTTTGTAACCGAAAACGGTACCTTTACGGCAATAGACCTATCACTTTCCTCACCCTCTCTGATACCACGCTTAGAATGGTCAATCATTCCAGACCTTCATAACAGTAACCACTTCCCACAAGCGATTAGCTTTCCTGATGTCAACGTCAATTTCGACGTCATACTACCGCCACGATGGTTGCTGGATAAGGCAAACTGGCAGCTATATGATGAGACAGTCCGTCTCCCCGCAGTAACCCAGGACGTTGATGCTAGTGTAATAGCCATAACGTCTGCAATAGTAGAAGCAGCAACAAGGGCTATACCCAAGTCACATACCCACGGCACGAAACCTCGTTCTCCCGTACCGTGGTGGAACAATGATATAAAAACTGCTATTGCAGACAAGCGCCGAGCCTTTCGTCTATTCCGAAATAACCCAACGACCAACAACCTAGTGGAATATAAGCGGTCTAAAGCAAAAGTGCGGAAGTTGGTGCTGGAATCTAAACGTAAGTCGTGGTCAGATTACATATCGACAATTAACAGTAAGGCTACCGTTAGTGATGTCTGGAGGAAAGTGCGCACCATTCGGGGTCGACACAGTCGGCCGACGTCCATTCAGATTCAGAACGGCAATGAAGTTGTTTGCGACGCTGGCGAGGTTTCAAATCTACTCGCTAAGCATTTTGCTAGCGTCAGCAATGACCACTCTCATTCCGAAGCATTTCGTATGGCAAAACCTCAGCTGGAGCGTCCTCTGGACTTTTCTACTGAGGAATATAAAGAATATAATCTTCCGTTTTCCTTTGAAGAACTGGAGCACGCTCTGTCTTTTTGCTCCAGATCCGCTCCAGGCCCCGATTCCATAACATACGAAATGCTAGGACACTTGCCGATGACGGAGAAACGTACGCTCCTTGAACTTTTTAACAAAATCTTCAGTAGCGGGCAATATCCGTCAAGTTGGAGAGAGGCAACTGTCGTGCCTCTCCCGAAGAATGGTGCTAAGGTCGCCGAAGTATCAAATTATAGACCCATCTCATTGACGTGTACCATGAGTAAACTGCTCGAGCGCATGGTTAACGTGCGTCTAATTTGGTTTCTGGAGGACAGCGGTGTGTTAGATACCTACCAGTTCGGTTTTCGCAAGAACCGGTCTACAACTGACGCTCTAGTACAACTTGAGCACGCCGCTCAAGTAGCTTTTGCAAAGCGACAACACATGATCGCAGTGTTTGCAGATCTCTACAAAGCATATGATACAACCTGGCGCTATGGTATCTTAGCGCGCCTACACGGTTGGGGTATGAGGGGTAACCTGCCAAGTTTTATTGCCGATTTTCTGAGGGACAGGTACGTCAGAGTACGAGTAGGAACCACATTTTCCGACAAGATTTCCATCGAGAACGGCGTCCCTCAGGGTTCTTCGATCAGTGTTACCCTTTTTACAATATCCACGGCTGGTTTACTATACAACCTAGGTCCTAGCGTATATGGTTGCCAATATGTAGACGACATTGTGTTGTATGCTATTGATTCCTCCATTGACGACGCGCAAAATCGATTACAGTCGGCACTCGATATACTGGTACACCGAGCAGAAAGTAGGGGTTTCACCTTTTCTATCTCTAAGTGCAAAGGTCTGCACTTTTGCAGGAAACGTTCCTGCAACAGAGACCCTGAAATCTCGCTCAAGGGCGAAACAATCGGTTTCGTCAATGAAGTTAATTTTCTGGGTCTAACTTTTGATCGACGCCTAAACTGGCAGTCGCAAGTGTCTAACCTACTAGGTTATTGCAGAAAGGCGCTGGATATTTTAAAGTGTCTCGCCAACACTAGATGGGGTGCGGACAAAGAATGGCTACTGCGAATATACAGTGCAGTAGTGGCATCAAAGCTCGAGTACGGCTCCACCATTTATTCTTCTGCAAGACAGTCAGTCTTGCGCCGACTAGATGCAGTACATCACGCAGGAGTCAGGTGGGCAACAGGCGCGTTTCGTACCAGTCCGATACAAAGTCTTTTGTGTGAGGCTGGTATTCCCTCCCTGCAGAGGCGACGCGACCTGTTGCTGACTAACTATGCCATAAAAGTGGCAGCCTGTCCAACCAACCCTAACTTTAATATTTTTCATGACCCCGCTCACCGTAGATTCTTTAATCGTCTCCCAACTGCCACCAGACCAACTATCATTAGAGCTATCGAGGTGTTGGATCGACTCCCGATCAGGATCGATATGACAGGAGTTTATGCGATAGACCAGAACCATGTAGCTCCGTGGGTTGTTCCTCCGGCAAATTGTCGTCTTGATCTACTGCGTTTCCCAAAGCAGGAAACCATCCCTGAGGAATACCGTAAAGGATTCCGAGAACTCCTGTCTCACTACATGGATTATTTATGCATCTACACAGATGGCTCCAAGTCACCTAATGGTGTCGGGTGTGCAATACATTGTCTAGATTTTAGCGGGTCGTGGATATTACCTTCCGAATCCAGCGTCTTTACAGCAGAACTTTGTGCCGTTTTTCACGCACTATCATTTTGTTTAAAGTCGTGTAAAAAATCATTTATTATTTGTTCAGACTCCTGTGCTGTAATATCGTCACTGTCTAATAATTTTTCCGATGGGCCCATTATAAAGAGTATCATAGACCTTCGCTATAGGCTGTATATGGCGGGAAAGGCTATTGTTTGGATATGGGTACCCGGTCACGTAGGAATCGATGGAAACGAACAAGCTGACCAATTAGCAAAGCAAGCCGCATCGTCTGAAGGTCCTCCAGACATGGTTCGTATGCCGGCATCAGATTTCAAGGGCAAAGCAAAAAAATGCTTGTTAACGGAATGGCAGCAGAGTTGGCAATCCATCGATTCCAAATTACTAAGTATTAAACCTTCCGTGACCAAATGGGTGTGTCCCACTAACCTAACACGCAAAGAACAGGTGATTCTCACCCGACTGCGTATAGGGCACACCCGTCTCACTTCCTCGCATCTACTTCGCGGTGAACTTGCTCCTATCTGTGAACATTGCCAGGAGCCGCTTACTGTACAGCATCTGCTAGTCGATTGTGCGCAGTATGCCCAACATAGGCAGCGCTTCAATATAGCTCGCACACTAACAGAGGCACTAAATAACACAGCTTCTTCCATCGAGAGACTATTTGAGTATCTCCGGTCAATCGGGATTTTATTACAGCTTTAAATGTTTGTTATACCTAGTAATCTTTATGTGTACATGTATACTTTACACTTTTATCTATTTATGATTTTGGACTGTGATATTTTAGATATATTTTACACTAGTACTCTATCTACACTATATATGTACTTTATTTGTAATTTTTCGACTGTGATATTTACACTTGTTCGTTTATTTAGGCAAAATTTGTAATTAATTTTAAAATTTTATTTATACACTTTTATTTTATATACATTTACATTGGATTTTACAACCTGATATGACCTTACCCTCCTTTCCTTTACCATCCTTTCCGACCATTACTACCATTAGTGTAATCTTATTGTGAAATTGTTCATTGCTGAGCTATATATGTTTAATATTAATATTGCTGATGCGGCTAATAACCTTAGCAGTTGATGCCGCCTTTACCACTAAAAAAAAAAAAAAAAAAAAATAATAGTACTCGCTTCGGCGGTACATATACTAAAATTGGAACGATACAGAGAAGATTAGCATGGCCCCTGCGCAAGGATGACACGCAAAATCGTGAAGCGTTCCACATTTTTAGCACATCACTAATCTTCGTGCTAGGTGCCAACAGTCCCTCAATATTATGAGATGTGTCGCGAATATTAATTGGGGCAGCAATAGAGAGTGTTTACTTAACATATACCGTTCAACAGTCTTATCTAAATTAGATTATGGATGTTTCGTGTATGCTTCTGCTAGAAAGTCAATCTTACAAGCTTTAGAACCGATTCAAAACATGGGACTAAGACTAGCAACCGGTGCCTTTCGCACTAGTCCCGCAATGTCCTTATGTTGCGAATCGGGCTTTCTCCCTTTAGAGCATAGGCGACTATCCCTTCTCTGTCAATATGGAGTGAGAATATGGGGGCAATCTCGTCATCCTGCTCACGCTACTTTTTTCTCTGATGAGTACCGCGATACTTATGTATCTCGTCGAACAATAACAAGGCCATCGGCAATTAAATTTTGGGAGTTCTCGGATGGTATCCAGGTCGATCTGCCTACCGTGTTTCAATTGGGTCCGTGCGAAGTACCGCCATGGAATCTCCTAAAACCAATTAGTCGAATGGAATGTGCCACAATTACAAAAGGAGAGATCAGCGCCAGTTTCTTTTTAGCAAAATTTAGAACCGTCTTGAGTGAGTACCCTCAAAGCCTAATTATCTACACGGATGGGTCAAAAACAAACTTGGGAGTAGGATCTGCTATTTATGTGCAGGACAATTCGTACTCTTGGTCTTTGTCTCCCGTTGCTAGCATTTATACCGCTGAGTTATATTCCATCTGGCAGGCTTTGAGGTACTTTGAAATGTCTAGATACACTGATACTGTAATATGCACAGACTCAAGAAGCTCTATCGAAGGTCTGTCTGACATATACACCGCTGATCCTTTACTGCAGAAAATTTTGGCACTTATAGCGTGGTTAGGAGCCATAGGAAAAAATGTTGTATTTGTATGGGTCCCCAGCCATATTGGTATTACGGGTAACGAAAAGGCCGACGAGGCAGCCCGTTTGGCTGCTGATAATGGTGCATTAGATCAAGATATTCCCATCCGCCATAAGGACATCTCGTGTTACCTTAAGCAAAAGGTCATCGCCGTTTGGCAAAATATATGGACGGATAACCAATCAAAACTGAAACTAGTTAAACCAGCAGTGGGGAAATGGAAATATCCATTAGTATTAACGAGACGAGAGCAGGTAGCAGTTTGCCGCTTAAGAATAGGCCATACTCGGCTAACAAGTGTATACCTATTAACAGGTGAACAACCACCAGTATGTGAACACTGCGGAGGCATACTTGGAGTGAGTCACTTACTTATAGACTGTCCGCAATACGCGGTTACTCGTGCTAGATTACAACTAGCGGACAATGTAACAGAATGCTTAACGGACAACCCAGATGCTATTCAAAAACTCATTATGTTTTTAAAATTAACACACCTGCTGCTCAAAATATAACTCGTCACTAATGCACCAGAATTGTCTCCTATTTATTGTGATATTTTGACTGTGATATAGCTCATAAGATTTTATTTAAAGTTTATTTATTTATTTTATACATATATTTATTCATTTCATAGTAGACATATCATATTCATGCTCATATATTCATATTTATTTTATCTCTATAAGCATTATTTTATATATACAATTATTTTACTATGCAACCTTATCGCTGTTTATCCCATCCCCTTCATTGTCTTACGTCTTCTTTATTTTCACCCAAGAGTTGCGTTTATATGTGTATATTTTATTATGTTTATGTCGTTTATATTTATGCCATCTGAGATATATAGTATTGAGTACAGTTGTAAATCGTGCACAGCTATAGCTCACGGGAAACATCCAGACTGGATACTGTAACGTAGATAACAAAAATATTATACACTGGGTTTAGTATCTAATCTAAATAAAGTAAAGCGGCTAATAATCTTAGTAATTGATGCCGCTATCCTGAAAGAAAAAAAAAAAAAAAAAAAAAAAAAAAAAAAAAATAATAATAATAATAATAATAATAATAATAATAATAATAATAATAATAAAGTAAAAATAACGTCAGGAAATGGGAAGAAAGAACCAGCCTGGAAAAGAAGACTTGAAAGTGTAATAGCAGAACTAAGAAAAGAACTATCATTGCTAGTAACAGTAGACGTGCTAAAGAAAAACAGAAGAAGAAAGGCTACGATTCTGCTAAATAAATACAAAATAGAATCCAAGATAGATCAAACTAGAGTAATAGAAGAGCTAAAGCAAAAGATTGCTGCCAAATCTCAGAGAATTAAACGCTACCTCAAAAGAAAACTTCAATTCCAACAAAATAAAATGTTTTACGAAAATACTAAAGCGTTCTATAGATCCCTAAAAACGTCAAATCAGGTAGACGATAACCATCCTAGTCAAGCCGAGTTAGAAGACTTTTGGAAAGGTATCTATGAGGAAGAAGTCACGCATAACAATAAAGCAGCCTGGATAGAGCGAAATAGGGAGCAAAAAAGCAGTATGTTAATGCAAGATATTGCAATTGAAGACGTCAGGGATGCGTTAGAAAAAACACAAAATTGGAAATCCCCAGGTTACGATTACATACCAAATTTTTGGCTGAAAAATATCAAAGCTACGCATAAATACCTGGCTAAGAGTTATAATCAATTAATGACTAATGAAGTATTTCCAGAATGGTTGTCAACTGGTATTACCTACCTAATACCAAAATCAGGAGATCCAAAACAAGCAAGAAACTATAGACCGATTACCTGTCTTACAACCATGTTTAAGAATTTTACAGGTATAATTGCAAATAAGATACAGAACTACATTAGCAAGAATAAGTTAATGCCCGAAGAGCAAAAGGGATGTTGTAAAGGGGCAAAGGGATGTGTTGACCAACTGCTAATAACGAAGGCTATATCGGAAGATAGCAGGAAGCGCAGGAAAAACTTGTGCTGTGCGTGGATAGATTATAAGAAGGCGTACGATAGTGTCCCACACAGTTGGATTTTAGAATCCATGAGAATAATAGGCATTCATCCCTCAATTATAAACATGTGCCAACGAATGATGAAATACTGGAACACGCAACTATATTTGAACACTAGTACCAAAACCATCCAAACATCTAAAGTACAAATCAAAAGAGGAATATTTCAGGGAGATTCTTTATCTCCCATCTTGTTTTGCATTGCACTTATCCCGCTATCCAAAGAACTAAACACCACCGAAACTGGTTACCGATTACACGATGAAGAAAAGGTCATCAACCACTTATTGTATATGGATGACCTTAAACTTATAGCAAAAAATGAAGGTGAACTAAAAAATCAGATAGCACTGGTGAAAAGATTTAGCGATGACATTAGAATGGAGTTTGGGCTCGATAAATGTGCCAAAGTGGTATTTAAAAGAGGTAGGCTTGTCGAATCAGAAAATATTGAAATCGAAGACAATAAAGCAATAGAACAACTAGAGGAAGGTAAAACTTACAAATACTTAGGTATGGAAGAAAGTGATGGTATAGCGCATGAAAAGATGAAAGAAAATATCGCCCGAGAATATAAAGCTCGAATTAGGAAAATATTAAAAACCGAATTGCACGGAAAACACAAATTAACAGCGATAGGTGCGTATGCAGTACCTGTTATCCAGTACAGTTTTGGTATTTTAAATTGGAATATAAGAGAAATTCAACAATTGGACAGGAAGACTAGAAAGTTATTAACAATATATGGCCTACACCATCCTAGGGCGGACATAGATCGACTGTACACTAGCAGAAAAAGGGGCGGAAGAGGACTATTGCAGCTAGAAGGTGCATATAGAGCTGCAATAATTAACCTTGCACAATACCTTGATGCCTCCGATACTAAACCAATAGTAAGCATGATAAAAAGACATGAAAACCACAAACCGGAAGGGAAGTCTATAACAAAAATGGCAAGAACATTCAACCAAGATTTCAAGGAAGAACATGTCAATACAGACAACACCATTCTAACACAAAAACAATTAAAAGCAAAAGTTAAAACGAATATTGCTAAAAGAATAGAAGAAAAATGGGTTAATAAAAGAATGCACGGGCAATTTGCGAGGCACATAGACGAGCAGCTAATAGATAAGAATAACACAGTGCTATGGCTAAGCAAAGGAAACCTGAAGGGTGAAACAGAGAGTCTTTTAATAGCAGCACAAGACCAAGCTCTTCGCACAAACTATTATGCGAGAAACATTCTTAAAGAAAATATAGACCCTATGTGCAGACTATGCAAAGAAAAACCAGAGACGATAGACCATGTTATTTCGGCGTGTCGTATATTAGCAGCCAAGGAATATGTTGAGCGGCACGATCGCGTGGGTAGGTTAATACATTATAAGATCTGTAAAGCAATTGGTACAGAAGTAACTGAAAAATGGTATGAACATAAACCGCAACCAGTGACTACCTACAAAGATTTAACTGTTCTGTGGAACCAAGGAGTACAAACAGACAGGGAAGTTAGAGCAAATCGTCCAGACATCATTGTAAAAGATCACGTCAATAGAAAATGCTATTTAATTGAAGTATCAATACCAGCGGATAACAATATAATAAATAAGGAAGCTGAAAAGAAACTTAAATATCGAGACCTTACCATTGAAATCCAAAGGATGTGGCATATGTCATAATAATAATAATAATAATAACAAGAGAGGACGTATTGCTGGCACGAAAAACATAAAATTAGATGAAAAAACTGAGATCAGACAGTTGGAAGCGGAAGAAACCTACAAATACCTGGGAATGGAAGAAAATGAAGGAATTAACATAGATGTGAAAAATAAGATCCGACAAGAATACTTTAGAAGAGTACGTCTTATACTTAAAACAAATCTACACAGCAAAAACAAATTTGAAGGTATTAACAGCCTAGCCTTGCCAGTACTCCAATATTCGTTTGGAATAATAGACTGGACTTTGCAAGAAATTAAGGCCGTAGACAGAAAAACAAGAAAGCTGCTAACAATATATGGACAACTACACCCTAGAGCAGATGTAGATCGACTCTACGTGAAGAGAAAAGAAGGCGCACGAGGACTGAGGCAAGTGGAAGGAAGCTATAAGACAGAAATAATTAACTTAGGACAATACATTGAGAATAACCAGACAGACCATCAACTAAGAATAATTAAAGCACATGATTTAACCAAGAACGAGAAGTCTTTGTTAAAAAAAAATATATATAAGGAAAGTATCGGGATCCAAGAGGTTGAAGTACCAACAAAAACCCGAATAAAAGACAACATGGCAAAGAAAATTAGAACAACCTGGAGAGAAAAAGTGATGCACGGCCAGTTTGATAGTCAGCTGGAAGAGCCACTAATAAATAAAAATCAAAGTTATAACTGGCTGAGAATGGGCAATATAAAAGGTGAAACAGAAAGCTTACTAACAGCGGCGCAAGAAGGAGCTTTGAACACAAGATATTATCAGAAAAGTATCCTTAAAACAACCAACGACGATCGATGCAGACTCTGTCAAGAACAACCAGAAACCATTGAACATTTAGTATCAGGATGCCCTATACTGGCTAAACATGAATATATAATGCGACACGACAAAGTTTGTTCCTACCTCCACTATCATATAGGAAAAGCAATGGGGATGGAAAGGGAAAAATTTTGGTACAACCATCAACCAAAATCAGTTGAAACAAATAAGGAAGTCACAATCATATGGAACCAGCAAATACATACTGACCGAACTATTACTGCCAACAAACCCGATATAATTGTGAAAGACTTAACCAACAAGACCTGCCTAATAATAGATGTGGCAATCCCAAAGGACAGAAACACAATTCGAAAAGAAGCGGAAAAACGGCTGAAATACAAAGACCTCAGCATTGAAATACAGAGAATGTGGGGTGTAAAGACAAAAGTAGTACCAATTATAATCGGAGCACTGGGCACGGTATCAACTAGTTTAGAAAAAAACCTCAACGAGTTGCCCGGGGTTCAATATGTATCAGACATACAGAAAACAACCGTCTTGCAAACAGCACACATTATACGCAAAGTATTATAAACAACTAACACTACAGTCCTAGGAATATGGTTTATTCCCGATTGTAGGGGTGATACCGGTGTTTAAAAAAAACCGAGAATAGAAAGAAGATAATAATAATAATAATCGTTTATTACCCAACAGGTTTCCCCAATAATAGAGTAACATAAATACAAAAATACTTAAAAAAATACATAGTTAAAAAAATGAAATTTAGAAATTTTGAAACGTGGTGTATGCATGAGTATGAGTGCTACGTTACTTGAGTTGATTTTGAAGTATGATTTTAAATTCTCTAAGAGTTACATTAAAAATGTCTATATTGTATTTCTCAAATTGACTACACATTCTGATTAATGGAGAATTTTTTCTGTAATTAGTAGTAGTTAATTGGTATCTAAACGTTGGTGGGTTTCTCAATTGTACCGCCGGAAGATAGAAGTTTAACTGTTCCAAGTCAGTGTCATTGATTTGATTATGGAACAATCTTATATAAAAATACTAGATGTTGTATTAACCTTCGTTTTTCGAGAGAATCAATATCAAAAATACGCAGAAGTGCCTGATATTCACCTTCAAATCCTTGACCTATTTGTTTGTAAAACATGTGTTTAAGGCATTTCTTCTGTATATTCTCAATTTCAGTTTTTTGAAAGTTGTAACAAGGATTCCAGATCAGTGAAGCGTATTCTAATTTAGAGCGAATTAGTGTATTGTACAGTTTGAGCACAACCTCATAGGATTGAAATTCTTTTGAAATTCTGTATATGAAACCCAGAAGTTTGTAAGACTGATTGCATAAGCTATCAATGTGACTATGAAATGTAAGTTTATGATCCACTATTATTCCTAAATCTCTAGTCTGATATTTTCTTTCTAATATTTTTCCATTTATTTTGTAATTAAATTTAATACATTCTTGTTCAGTTTTTTTTAAATAGATAGTGTTACACATTTATTTATACTGAAGTAAAGTTTATTAGTTAGAGACCAGTTGTAGATGGAATTTAGGTTAGATTGTAGTTTGTTGCAATCATTCTCACATTGAATCTTTGTGAAGATTTTGATATCGTCAGCAAACATCAGGAACTTAGAATGTTTTATTGATTCCTCAATATCATTAATAAATATTAAAAACATTAAAGGTCCTAAATTCGACCCTTGAGGTACACCAGAAGTGGGGATAAATTCTATTGACCGAAAACCATGACATTCAACGTACTGTGTTCTATTTGCTAGATAAGATAACATCAACTGTAGCAATACATGTGAGAAGCCCATCGTATGCATTTTTTCTAGCAAGAGCATGTGATCCACCTTGTCAAATGCTTTCGAAAAGTCAGTATATATTACGTCCACTTGGTACCGGTTTTCAAGGTTGTCGTAGGCATATTGAGTGAAATTACATAGGTTTGTGACAGTTGATCTTCCTTGATAAAAGCCGTGCTGATGTGTGCTTATCAGATTTTTAATTTGAAAATAAATTGTATGAAATATGATACTTTCAAAAATTTTAGAAAAGATATTTAATAGCAATAGGCCTGTAATTTTGAATAGATGTTTTCTGGCTGTTTTTATATACAGGACAAATTTTTGAAATTTTCCACAACAAAGGAAAAATACCTTGTTGCAAAGACGTATTAAATATTAAAGCAAGAGGCTTTACTAAAAACTCTGCACAACCTTTAATTATATATACGAGAACTTCGCCTGGACCTACAGATTTTTTGTTTTTTAGTTTTTTAATAGCATTTAAAATTTCTGTTTCTGATATGTTTGTTAACTCAATATTAAGACAATTACTAATTTTGCAAGTTATGTTACTTAAAGAGCAAGTATCTGACTTTTCGCTCATGAAGTGTTTAGCAAAAGCTTCCGAAATTTGTTCACCAGTTGTAAGTGAAGTTTCATCGGAATACATTAAAGAAGGAATTGTTGCCCGACCCATTTTATTTTGTAAATAGTTCCAAAGATGTTGATCGTCTGCTATTATATTTGTCTCTATATTTGTAATATAATTCTGATAAGCCTTTTTTATCATTTTCTTAACTTCACCTCGTGCCCTTTATATGACAATAGATATTTTTCTAATTTAGATTTTTTGTATAAGGATCTATATTTTTCTTTTTCTTTAATTAATTTAATTATATCTTTATTATACCATATGGGGTAAGATTGTTTGCGATTATTTGTTTTAGGTATAGTTTGATCAAACATGTTATAAAGTGTATTGTAAAATTTCTGTGTTATTTCATTTACATCATTACTATTTATATGATATTCCAAATCACAATCGCGAATTAGTAGATATAATTGATGAAAATCGGCTTTTTTAAAATTGTATCGGCGATTATTTATGAACTTGCAGTTTCTTTTATCATTGTCGACATGATCAATGTTTTCCAATTGTATTTTTAATGCTGGATGATGCAAATCTTCCGGAACAAGGGGTTCATCATCTCTTGCTAAATTTGTCACAACGTTTGATACTACTACGTCCAAGATATGTCCATTATTATTTCTTATTTTGTTATGCTGATTCAAATTTATTAGATTTAAGAAACGTACAAATTTACGGTATAATAATAATAATAATTTTTATTACTCAATTAGCCAAATAATCTAACATTAGGATTGAGATTGTCAGAAACATATAAATGTATATATATAAATAGTACAGAAAAAACAGTAAATTCATGCATAATATATAGTTAAAAAAAAAATAATTAACAGTTCATGTAAAATTGTTATCACAGAGAAATTCTTCTACGCTGTAATAGGCCTTCTTTGATAAAATAGTTTGGAGAGTATTTTTGAATAAGTTAAATGATTGAATTTTTTTAACATTTTCTGGAAGCTTGTTATACAATGATATTCCCGAGTATAATGGAGATTTTTCATATAGCGTACTTTTATGTAGTGGAAACGCTAGTAACATGTTACCATGACGGGTGGCGTAAGTATGTGTTTGCGAAAGAAACATAAAGTCTTCGATATTAGATCTGACCCAAAGTATAGTTTTTAATATGTAGATACTGGAAATAGTCAGGATACCGCATTTCACAAAGAACGGCTTACAGGATTGAGTTCGAGATAAGCCAAAAATAAGTCTTATTATTTTCTTTTGTAGAATTAAAATTCGTGAAGCATAAGGCGTTCGTCCCCAAATGATAATATTATAATTTATATGAGGATAAAATATTCCATAGTAAATACTCATAACAGAATGTATATTAAAGGAATCTTTTATGTTAAGAATAGCAAAATATGCAGTATTTAATTTATTAGAAATGTTGTCAACTTCTTTGCGCCACGAAAGCTCAGAATCAAGTACAGTTCCCAAATATTTCACATTATCTGATAGCTTCAGAATATCTGAAGCTATGTTAAAAGATATGTCTGGTGGTAGAGGCTTACTATTATGAAAGTTAACGCAAATGGTCTTTTCAGTGTTAACAATAAGGTAGTTGTTTTCGCACCATTTTTTAAAATCGCCAATGATTTTATTAACGCGGGTATTCAATACGAATATATAGACGAGCATGATAGTGATATACGCTGCATTGCCAAAACTCAGCGTTTTTGTATGCACCTACCGCGACTGATCAATCTACAAATCAAATTTGCTCATTTATTCACATCGAAACGTCAGCTTTATGGACAATAAGCACATTGTGCACAATGCTCATAATTGAATGAAAAAGACACCCTTTCGCGGCATATTTTGTAAGCGGGAGAAAATGCCAAGTTAGTATTTTTCCAAGCACAGCGTAAAGTGTTTTATTTGGTGTAGGTACAAGGTAGTTTGCAAAAGATTTTCGGTCAATTTATTCATATTTATTGACTTATTTGCCAATTTAAATCTATATTGTCTTTTTTCTTATATTTTTAGTCTTCATGTGATACCTAAATAATATAAAATAGAATAATTCCCAACAATTTCTATTAATTTTTCTGTCTATATCGTAGTATGATCGCCGTCTCAAAGCTGACGCGAAGAATTGCTAATGAAAATTGTAATGCGAAATATTTTCAGCATTAGGACGTACCAGGACTCGGAAAGTGGTATAGACAGACCATTCTCAATCGAGTGGCACCAATTACCTCAAGATGATATTGGCAAGCAGATTAAGGGTTGAGAGATGGCCATTTTAAGTAAATATGTTTACAATTTTGTTTAGAAATATTTTTCTAATACTATATAAGAACATTTCTTTACGAAAGAAACTAGAAAGCCTGGAAACTTCAGGTAGTTAATGGATTGTGAACGGTCATTCTAATAAAGTGTAGTTCTTTTTAAAGTGACACATTTACTAATAGAAGTAGCATTGAACAAGTTATTCTGAAAGAACAAAATAAAAAGAGAAAGAGACGAGACGAGCGATCTCTGCAAACGTAAAGGTGAAAACGAAGTATTAAAAAAGTAAAACTTGCAAAAAGTGAGTAGTTAATTTATATGAGATCTAGAGGGCAGGTTATTCCGACTAAGGCAATCACTAAACGGTGTAAAACATTATATTGTTACAAAATAGCTGATCAAGAGAAGTAAGATTTCTATTTAACAAGTTTGGTAACTGCTTTTACTAAATGTCCCATGGGAAATGGGAATATCACAAAAACGCCAGTAGGTATGTCTTTACATGCAAGGTAAAACTAGAGTGCTTGAGTGATTTTCAATTTATATGTGTGCATTATTTGGAAATATTCGGTAAAAATTCTGGAATCCGCCACGTCCCCTAGTATTTCGACACTATTCCACGAGTAAAGTGGAATAATACCAACCAAACTATTAAAAATTTTGAAGTTTTTTATGGCAGCTAAATTTGAGTGGTTCCAAATACAGTAAATCAGGCCTACTTTAACCTACTCTAAACTAACCTAACCGAACGTAACCAAACTTAAATTACCTGTTGGTGTTGCTGTATAGTTATTTATTCTAAACAGCGAGTTTGGTGAGTTTTGTTTGCCATAGACTTAACATTGAAAACTATACTTAATTAACCTTGTTGATACCTCAAGATGAAACCGGTATCAATAGCTTTTCATCATGGAGTATTGGCTGTAAAATAGTTCCAAAATGAGCATGTCATTATAAAACTAAAACTTTCACCTTTTTTGCTCCAAACTATATTTATTTAAATTTATGACTGTATTTTTTTTAAATAATCTCGTTTTATTATTTTGCATAAGAGATTAACTGACTTTTTTCCTCTCTCTGTAGATTTTTATTTTATTGACTTGCCACCCTTTACACCAAGGTCTTCAACAGTGCATAAGCTCGTTGAAATTTGTTGCACTTCAAAGATAGTATATGCCTCTGGACGTTTATGTTTATGGTCCTTTTAGTAACAGAACTTTTAGACTGCGCTCGACTTATTGAGAATATTGTACTTTTTAATTTTCTGTTATTATTAGGTACTGTTTTATGTTACTGTTACTATAAGGACGCGTAACATAAAATTAAAAAGCAGCTATCCAAATAAACCTCTATTTACAGTTAACAAAGTTCATCAAGTTCCAGAAAATCCCCAATCCTAAATTTTTTTATGAAATTGTAACTAAAACTAAGTGCACGATAAGTTGCCTACCCATTCAGGCGAGTGGAAAAATATTAGTATAAAAAAGCCTCAATAAAGAAACTACAGAAAAATGGCTTTGCTCAACGCTCCATTTAGAAAAATTTAGATTATTCTTTTAAAATAATGATGAATGAACGATTTTAATTAAGATTGAAAGGGTTTTTATAAAGGGCAACAAAATAATACCAACCTTTACAATCATATGGCATTGTTATGCATAATGCATAAATTATTAAGAAAGTATAAAATAATCCAAAGCATATTAAAATATTTCTAAACCCAAATTAAACACCCCAAGACAAAAAGCTGCGATACCATTATGACATCACAGACCGCAGGAGCTACAGTTATTAACACAAAAATACACCTGTTTCAATCTGCATGCCTTAAAATTAAAAGTAACTCTTTTAATTTACCTTTAATTAATTAAGTATATAAAAGATTAATATTTTTATTTTAAATAGTTAAATTCGAGATTTTATTTCTGTTTGTATGTTGTGAATCTGCAGCAATTCCACTGTAGTAAAGATTTTTACTGTGTCAAACATCACATTGGTAGGGTGCATACCGTTTTATTTCCTTATCCGAGAAGAAAGCGTAATTTAATTTGAAATGCAGCTAGAACCGGGTATTAAAACTCCAACCCTTGGAGTTAGAGTTAAAAAAATATCTCTCATATGAAGTGTAAATTTTTCTGAAATGAAAAAATTATGTAGCACGTTAGCGTCAGCGATTTTGCTAAAATTCATAATAACTGCCCACATTAATCTTTCATCTTTTAATGGCCAAGAGGCAAATTAGGACTGATCTTAGTTTCTTGATATTTATTAAAAATTACATACCTCCAATATAAAAGTACTTTACGACGTTTGGATCATAATCAATTTCCATTTTCTTGTAACAGGTAAAATAGAGACATAGAATATTTGTACAGTATGTGTACCGTTTATTATAGGCCTATAGCTTATCTAGGAAATTATGAGTTTTGCGAAAAAGATTTTTAGAAAACATTTTACAGGTAGTCGCTGCTTTAGAAAGAAGTTGCATATAAATTGAGAATAGGAATGGATCCAGAACAGATTCCTGAGGAACTCCACTTAGAATAGCTCTCCAGTTGCTCCGACCTGTGGATATACTAACACTAGGACTCGTATTAGTCAGGTACTCTCCAAACAAACTAACTGCATAAACGGTTAAACCGATTAATAAGTACAGATAAGAAATTTCCCTGACTAATAGTATCAAATGCTTTACTAAAATCAAGAAGAATTAATACAGTAGCAAGCAATATACAAGTATCATTGACTACATTAGTAGGGACAGTCTGTTATACAGTTGCATCCAGATCGAAGTCCAGATTGCTCGTCAGGAATTACATGAATATAATTTAAATAATTTCTCAGTGGCATATTGAATACCCGTTCCGTTCTCTTATTAGAGAATACAGGAAAGCAGACTAATCCCAAGACTAAATTACATGAATTGGAAACTTTACCAACAGGAACAACAATTACACTTTTCAGTTAACAATGTGGGGATAATACATAAGTATTGTGCAATCAGAAGAATTGAGAGGAAGAATGCGATTATTGATTAGCAAGGTCTAGGAACTTAAGCGAATATGTTCCTAGACCATGTGAGAAGAGGAAAGTGAGCGTGAGGTGTATGCGTGATGTTCAGAAGTTGGCGTGTCCTACTTTACAATATTAGAAAAAGGTATTATATAAAACTAATTCGAAAAATGAGGTATAGTACTCCACAATGGGATACGTATGGTCTTATCATAAGTCGGGCTAGTAAATTTTACAATACAGCTAAAACACGCAGTCAAGGTCGAAAGCTCAGTTTAGACCCTAAAACAAGTCAATACCTACTAAAGAGGAAACCTTTCGTATCGCGACCTTTCTTTTAGACAGTTTTATTTCTTTAAAGTGCAGTGCCGTATATTACTAGATTATATGAAAACGTATATAATTTATATATGAGAAGCACCTCTCCGCCCTTACGGGTTATAGAATTCTTTAAAGTTCTGAACTTTTGCTGCTTTTTTACAATTTTTCAAAATATCGATATCAGTAATTTTTAAATGGATAAGTTGAAAAAACAGCAGAATCCCGGAGTCTTTTAAAAAACTCTGTCATCCTTAAGAGCGAGAAACGTTATATAACTTCTCATATAATATAGTCACATCAAGGACTGCACCTTAAAGGAAAAACCTGCAAAAAGAGGTCACGGTACGAGAGATTTTCTCTTAATAAGTAAAAAGGAGATGGACCTAAGCTTGACTTTCTTCCATCTCCGGGGCCAATCACTCCGGCGCAGGCTAACACCACTGTTCGATTTGCAGAACATTTGAAGGAGGAGGGGCATTGTGTGGCTCTGTTCTATAAAATGTGATAAATTTCTTTTACATCATCCACCGGATTGTCTCTTATCGATTCTTCGTCCCTGTTCAATAAGTTGCTGCAGCAAGCAGACGTTTAAAGACATCATCACAGGCCCTACACTGAGCCATTGCAGCGCTAGACATTTAGTCATCCATAATATACAGATGCGGGAGTCGCCTGTGACAAGAAAACCGAGAAGATTGTTCCCTCAGCAACCATGCAAACCATGTTCGCCCAAAAGGCTCTATAGATTATTCAGTAGTACTTGGTCTAGCCCCCAACAGTATCATCAAGTTGGTAAGTCACTAATCAATACAGCCTTGGTAGTGTAATGTCTGGCGTGCCGGACTTTCACCCAAGCGGCCCAAGTGCAAGTGTTCATGTAAATTTTACCCCCCACTTCGGCCTCTAGTACAAGTATATCGTGGCAACCTTCTGCAGGAATCTTGACGTCCTACCTCAAACTGTTTCCAAGTTATAAAGCACACAGACAATTGCCCGATTTTCGAGAACGGGAACAGTAATATCTATAAATTCCCTCCACCGATTAGTCGATCTTGGTTTAAACTAGGACCAAGAGAATTGTCTAGAGGGAATTTTCCTTCAATTATGAAATCAGGGTAATTATAATTAATGTCTAAAGTCAACCGGAACAAAAACTGATTTTTAATTGGAAAATTAGTGCAAATGCGTTATAATATTTTAATAAAACTTGTTTAGGTTAAAAGTCAACAAAAACTTCATTTCAATGAAATAAAGATTCTGTTATTATTAACAATTACCCATCTATTTTTTTGTTAAATTTACCTTAAGAGTTCAACAAAAAAGACTTCTTTTTTATAGGTTGTGCTATTAAGTGCCTAGTATAAATTTATCAACGCGTGTTTACTGACCATTTCCTATCATTGATTTTCTTACATTTTATTGCAATAGAGAAAAAAAACTTACTTTATGTTTTATTATAATAATCAGATTGTACTAACCAGTGTTTGTTTATTTCCACGTTCTGCGCTTTGGAAGCTTATTTATTCAACAATTCAATTTTCAGTTTTTTTTAAGTTGCCCTATAATACTCCTTATATGGCATCTAATTATGATGAATTGTCTCTGCTTGTCCCGAATTCAATGGTAATCGTGACATTATTCAATTAGGATTCTTTAGTGCACGCAGCGAATAAATCTATCCGACAGAAGTTTGGTAAAGTTTTATTTTCTGAATTTACGTCAACTTCGTTATTGGTTGAATGGGTCTATTTGGTTATTAAGGGGGTAAGCTGTAACTCTCGTTGTAAGCGACTTTGTTGGCTAGTTTATTCTTTTCTTTCCTATTTTAGTGTTTGGATGAGGCTATCATCTCTCTCAAACTATTAATCACTGGAAATAGACCTGCGAACTGGCGGAGCTACAATAAAGACTATCCGTGATAGGATCACCGTCAAGAACCAGAAACAGAGCACTTCCGCCTGCAGAGTGTGTGATAGCGAATAGTTTATTTATATTCTTTTTGTGTCTTAAAATATGATTCATTGACTAAGTTTGGTTACTGGTTACCATGTATAAGCTAACTAACTATTTAATGTTACGCACTTTGCATAAAATCTATCAACAGTAATCGAAAAATTAAAAAAAACTTAATTTAATCACCTTAGAGACTGTTAATAATTAAATTCTAAGGGGTCAATTTATATTAATGTGAAAATTATTTCAACTCTTTTAAGAACAAAGCAGACATACCGAAATCGTTTATTGATCTGCTGTAAAAGGCTAATGTGGGAATTTATGTTACTATAATATTTTGTTGAAGTAATTACGCTACTTATACAGGGTGTCTCAAAAATAACGAACAATAACGAAGAGGGTTAAAGAGCGTCCGAGGTAGAATCTAAAACTGAAGAAAAAAAAACTGTACCTCCAAAAAAATTTTTTTGTAAATTTGTTAAAAATTGTTTGCAATACTTTTTGCTAATACGGTCCTGTTATATTTTGCATCAATTTGATAATAAATAATAAGTCATCCAGCATTGGGATAGTCAAAACATTGTAAAGCGATATGTGTAGAGTTAAGCAAAAATTCGGAGAAGTCGATTTAAAAACACGTATATTGGTCAAGGTCGCGTCTTTATAAACACCATGACATATCACCGTAATAAGCGTTTTTGTTATAAACGACATAGTTGCAAAAAAATCCCAAACGTTTGATGATAGTTCATCGAACTAATAATTTTTATTATCAAGAGTTTATTTGAAGGTGTTTTCCGTTTTAAATAAAATAGATTAATGGTAAAAATTGCTTATTTAATAAATCGTCATTGTATTTAATATGAATTTATCTATTTTAATTTATGTAAAAATCTACCTGTCCAAGATTTCAAAAGAAGCGACCCTTGTAATTTTTTGAGTAAACCACAATCGGGCCGCAAATTCAACCTGGCGGCGCTCTAATTATGAAAATGTTCTTTTTAAAAGTTTATTTTACCTTCTGTTTATTTTCGAATGTTATTACAGAACGTAAAAATATATTTATGTTGTGTTGGCGTCTCGATGGACACCAAATGTAGCGAAACAAAAACGTGACAGCATCAGGCCTCGTCATCGTAAGGCGAAGAACGGGGAATCAAAATGCGAGACCGCTAAGCAGGACCAGGAAAAAGGGGATATGCTTTTGGGTGTTCGAAGAGTGCGTTGATAATAGCAGATGCTGTTTGTAATATTGCTGCGAAGAATTAATAAAGTTGTTCATACGTTTGTGGTGGTTATTTCTTACTGTTATTTAAAGACTTAATTTCCTCATTACCCTAACAGTTGTGTATCCCTTTTTTAAATTGCGTTGCTTATTTTACATAGATCAAATTTCACTATGTGTATTTATGCGGAATGTTTAGTCCAAAATTTTATTTACAAGCATCTGTGCTTGTAAATAAAATTTTGGAATAGTAGTAAACTATTAGTTTTAAATATTAATGCTTCAGATTCTAGTAAAATGTATTAGCATCGCAGATTAGAAGAACTAGTAACGTAATTTTCTTATTAAAGCCCAACACTTTTTATGTTTTTTAAATTACGTTCAACGCCTCCACACATAAAGAATTCCTTTTAACTTATTGAAATATGATATCAGATGCTCTCTTTAAAGTAAGATGTTTTAAGCTGTTCTTAGACCTTGAATTTATTTCAGCAAATGCTTCAAGCAAATGACAGCTTGCGTGTACTGTGACTTCTAGAGCCGTTCCCTTGAAAGATTTTTATTTATTAATTATACGGATGTTGTTATGGATTAAATTTTAAACGTTTGATTAACTAATTTATTTATTTATTTTTACAATTTTTATTTATTAATTTAATTAAATAATAACTCATTCAATTTCATTTCTTTCACGGGTCACATCGTAGCAGACGTTTCTTATTGATTTACTTTTTAATTACCTTTTAAAATAATTAATTGTAAGTTGTCGGTCATTTAAATTTAAAAATTGCTTTCATATAAAGTTGCATGGGCGTTTATTTTATTGTATTTAAATTGATTCTAGAAATCTTGCAACTTGTAGTATACTATTTTCTAGATCTATAACAATGAATTTGGATGCTGTTGGTAATTTGGTATTCCTTCTGGGGGAGATTGGGCGTTGGCAATCTATCATGAATGCAATCATGTATTACCAGGCTGGTAAAAGCCAAGATCCAATATAGTACGAGTATAATGTTTATTGTTAATTGTGATTAACATTGCTGAACCACTGAAGTAAATACTTACTTGTGCGTGGTATAGGTCGGTATTATTTTTAACAACAACTACAGATAAATGCTTATGTGGTAGTCGAGACCGATTGCTTAACGTAACAAGTAATACTGAGGCTTTACACAGGCAATGTTACAACAGTCTTTGATTCTGGAATGACAACACGTGTGTTATTTTATCCAACTTCTTCATGCGTATCAGCTGTGTTTGAGTGCTTATTGGGTTGGAATCTACAGTGGTAGTATACAGGCTTTAGTAGCGTTAGTTGGAGGTTTATTTATAATGCAATTGTAGTCTGGTCAAGTCGGAACTGTGGTGAGTGGTGCAGAGTCTCAAACAATGCGTATCCAACAACTCTTCATTGAAACAATCTTGAAAACCATTCAACGATTACATTCACCGTCATAAACATAGGACATCATGTCCATTGCAATCTAAACACATATTTCTCTCTATATAAGCAGTAATTTCACTTATTCCATGATTCTCTGTTGTATACCCTCTAGGAATGTTGAATACGATCAGTAGCAATATTGTCAGCAGCACAACGAAAAATATACTTCTGGTAGAGTAAGATCCTTCACACTCATCCATACGTTTTATTACTTATGTGGCTGTATCTACTTCAAGAAGTTTTCATATTTTCTTTATATTCTCAAATTCTTCTTTGTTATAGAATCTGTATAAAGCATTTTTTTCGACAATACGATTGTCTACAACTTTTATTTCAAACTTTTTCGCGTAATATAAAAAATAAGAAAAATATGAGGGAAAAACATTGGAAAAAGAAGGGATGAAGTGTTGTTTTGAAATTATCTCTGTAACCATAGGTCCGACAAAAAATTTGTATAAAGCATTTTTGTCGACGATACGATTGTCTACAACTTTTATTTGAAACTTTTTCGCGTAATATAAAAATGAAAAAATTGTGAGGGAAAAACGTTGAAAATTGAGGGTTTGGAAATTGTTGCTTAATTTTGTAGATGGTATAACTATTTCATTATTAGTGGAGCAAAAAAATTATTCATTCGTTTTTTTGTAAAGAATTTCATGACGAACAATTTTTCCTAATGACTTTTTTTATTCCGTTTATTGGTATAGGTCAAGTCAACGCTCGAAGGAAGGTTAGTGTACATGAACTACTTGGTACGCGTCGCGTACTATCACATATTGTGCATCGTAAACTTTTGTGCATGTGAACAATTATCGTCTCATAGTTTGCCTAATTTACATTATCTTATTTAATACTTACATTTATAGTACATGTAATTGATAATTCTTCATCGAGTCTTCATCGACAGCTTGGTCATATTTAGTTACGTTTTCGCTGGACTGCCCACTGCAATGCAGACAAATAGTGGAGCACTTAACGCCTGCTTTTCTGCATCCGCAAGCTACTTCAGATTTCCCTTTGCATTTGCAGGAGATGAGTTGTAAAAGGTTCCCTGGCACGGGTTCGGCGGCGCTTATGATAGGTTCAAGACCTCGATGAGTTCTTCGCCAACCCCATTCCTCTGGATCCTTTTCAAATCCTAACCACGATTGAACCTGATGGTAAGTTCGGAAAATATGCTGTCGCGAAGAGCTTCTGGTGGGTGGTATTGCTGACAAATTAAATGTCTTCTTTACCGTACTCGTGCAGAATTTTTTGTACCTCAGTGAATTTAAGGATTTCTCGTTCGTATCGGTCCCGTATAAGGCTATCAAAAAACGCTCTCCAGTGGCAAGTAGAACTTGGGCATCGACAATTTTCGCTTTAAATAATTGAAGCGTTGAATGGAATTTCTTGTGTTTAAGAAGACATTGACTTGTTGGTTTTGCTCACTGGACTCGCAGACAATAAATGTAATGCGTTCTCCAGGAAACCGGCGAAAGGTAAATCGGCCACCACAATTTTTATTCTTGTTTCCCTCACAACTTTTTCGTTCTGGCGACGGGCACTTAATTTCCCTCCGTCCGTTCCTGTTCCTCAGCTATTCCTCGCTACACGCCCGCCGCGCCGGTCAGAAAATGTGTGCGAAGTGTGACGGCGAAGAATGTTGGCTGATATTGTTTATCTTGTTATACCTGTTTTTATCTATTTTATTAAGAAAAAATGATGTAACACAAATGCGGTACTTATCTTACATTTGAATAGCAGTAGAAACTTTAAGAACATTTTTAATATCAAGTAAGTAATTTGCATAATAAAAATGTAAGTATATATAAGTACAACCTATAAAGTAAGTAGAATTTGTAACTCTGTTATCCCTCTCTTCACCAATGCCAAGAATAATCACTCGTACATTCTAGTTTATTAGAAAAATCTATGGTACCTATTTATATGTTTTCCTCTCATAGCTTCCACTATCTTCAGGCAGAGAGCGGGAATGAGCCCAATACTTTTTACAATATTCTTAGGTGATATCAAAAGATGTAACAAAAAACCAGTTAAGCTTATTGGATGTGAAGAAGTCGAGCTTTTACAACTTTAGGCACGAATGGCGTACAACTTTTTTTCGGGAACACTAATATTAATCAAAAATTTAATGAAATCGAAATTAAAAAAAAAATAGCTGTCATTTTATCTCGTAACGTATTATTAGCAGTTAGGAAAAGAAAATAATCACTAGAGCAAGAGTGTAGGGACTATGAGCTACCATCTCAATTCCCAAACGTTGTACAAAACTCAATGTTCTGACAGTAGTACGAACGGGTGCATTGCCTTGAAGGATTAAGATGCCACGGAAACCACTTCTTTAACGTTCTGCTTTTAATTTTTCAAACTGTAGGAAAGCGAAGCTGCAGTAACATAAATTCAGAAATTCATAAATAAATAAATAACAGTAATTCAGAAGTAACGGTTGTAATTATATACAGCTACAGGACGATTACGGTGGAAAAAGAAGCAATTTCTTCATTATCTTCTTTCTCATCATCATTTCTCGTTCATTTGTTGTCATCAATTTCTGTTTCTTTTTGTTTCTACCGCCAACAACTTTTATGAGTAGCGTTTCATCTTGAAAGACCCAAACTAAATCGCTGCTCTGTTTCGAAAAAATGTAGTGATTGTATAATCCAGGACTCGTCCACTGTATTAATGTACAACACCTATTTTGAAGATCATCAGTTAAGTTTGTTACGTGCTAATTTCGTATCACCCTGTATAGCTACGCTTTTGTGTTAGTTTATATACACTCTAAAAAATTACCGGTAAATTTACCCTAAAAAATGGAGGCAACTATGTTACCTCCATTTTTTTTGGGGGTAAATTTACTTCAAAGTGTAATTTTCATTGGAAGTGGGAAATTACAATATTAGGTTAAATTTGCATTGTAATGTTTCCTTTTTTAGTAAATTTACAGATTAAAATTACAGTCTCAATGTAATTTTACATTTTAACATTAAAACACCTGTGTAAAGTTACATGACAAAGTTAATATTTTATGGCAATAGTACTTTTCAGGGTTAAAATACAAATGTGAAAATACTTCTTGAATGTAACGATGACTTGCGAAAGTACTTGCAAATTCAATCGTTCCTCTGAATATTACTTACATTGGTAAATGGATTGTATGAAACAAAATAAAATAAAAGTAATTTTTATTGAACTGTACTTATATAAAATATAAGACATTAACATAACTTCTTTTAAGCAGCTTTCGGAAATATTTGGTCTCTCAAAGACATTCAGATAAAGTTTCGATTCCACCTAGAAAATTTAAAAATTATAAATTATATAAACAATTATTACACCACTACCTTTCTCAATTACAGTTATGCTAGTTTATTTCGAATTCTTCAAATTTTGATTCATCCTAGAAAAACATTAAATTAAACATTTTTATTTTATTGGTTTAAATTTGTAATTTTAACATATACTTACCGATTATTATTTTTTAACTTCTACTATAAAATAAAATTCTTCCCACCTTAGGTCATACGTGCAAATATTTGCCTTTAATAAATCTGCACTACACTACAACAAAACAAAATATTAATTAGAAATGATCACTTCGTTCGATATCGATAGGGTGCGTCTCGCCGATTGCGAAACCTGTAACAAGAAATCATAAAAGAATGGGTACACACTATTCCGACCATTCCCCAAAAGCCGAATTTGGACTGTTCATAATGGGTTCCTGAATTCTTTCGCGAAACGAAGGTCACCACTCATCAACAAACAAGTGCAATCAGCGAAATAGTATCTCATCGGTTAAAAACATATTAAGGGCAAAATTACCCTATACTTGTTAAAGTTCATCTTATCTTTAATATTACACTAAAATGAATCAAGTTATTGAGTAATAATACATTTCCAAGGAAAAATTTTCCGAGTTATGTAAATTTACATTATGGATAGTGATTTTAACCAGTTAAATGTAGTAGAATTATTTATATTTGTGTAATTTTACACAATAAAGAACATTTTACCACAAATAGTAAAACAACTATTAACGTATAGGTAAAGTTAAATTTTAGAGTAAAACTACCGCAAATAAGAGAGGAAAGTTAACTCTTTCCCAAGGTAAATTTCAACTCATTTTTTACAGTGTAGCATTTACGGATTTTCGCATTCTCTCTCCTTTTAGTTGCCATTTTGTTTGGAATGAACTCCCTGTTGTTGATAAGAGACTTCACTTCGTTTTCGTTCGATTGTGGAGCTATTTCTTTAAAAAGAATATTTTAGTGGCATCACCGTTAAATTAGTTTTTCCTTGGTGTTGTGATTCGGGAATTGCATTTGTGCAGATCTATAATTAATTTTTGGTGATAAATCATCACCAAGTTTTATTGGTAACCGTAAGGGATATTCCACTAGTTCTTTTTTGAAGATTAAGAGCACATTCTCGTAAGTTTATAGATTAACTTTTCTTTACATTCAGTCTCTTATACTATAATTCTTCGACAGGATTCGATACTTAATCGTCGTTAGCTGCACTTGGAGGCAGTATAACTAGCCCATTAGGTCACATTTCACCGAAGATATTTATAAAATGTTTGCCTGGTGCATTCTGGTAATTTGGTTTTGTTTGTTACAGACCTTTTTTCTTTTTCTATAATAAATCTTACGTTAACTTCATCACTACGTTGTATATTGGGTTGTTAAAACATCACTACGCTGACTTGGTTGCTGTTGTCTCGTTGGATCACGCTACGTTCGACCTGGTTGGTGACGTTCCTCTTCAGTTCGAAGAACACGCACTTGTTTCGTGAGTCAGTTATATTGTAGCAACTATTTACAACAACAATAACGTTTGACAACCCTTATTGTATATAAAGCATTACTGTATATTTGTGTATTATAATTTTATGTGTTAAATGGTTTTTCCCCAGTGTGCGTGTAGCACTTATATCTAGGTATCTATTTCATATATATATAATTTTATCACATATTATTTACTTTATTACATTGTTAGGAATATTTGCGAGTGAATACGTATGACTTTGTTCTATAATAAATTGGTTAAACAATTAAAATCTCAGGTTAACGATTGCGCAATCTACATCACACGTATTCGCGTTAATTTACCGTGCTAGTTACATTATTGAGACTTGAGGTTAAGTCAGATTTAGAGTAAATAGTCTCGCTCCCATTAATCCTCATTCCGCTTAAATTTGTATATAAAAAAACCTACATTTAGTTTTTGCCAAGGCTATATGTCATTGATTTAACTATACTTAATTGATCTACTTGTTAATTTGTTTAATTAATTGATAATAAACCACTATACATCCCTTACTTGAAGATTTCTTATTTATATGTGTGGTATTTGGGGTTTATATTTTCAACTATGGAGGAGCCATTATTGGGAAAAGTCGGCCACATTGGTAGTAGTCGCAAATGAGTTGTTCTTTTCAGATTTTGTCCGCAAATACTGTAGCTATTTTAGACGATTCTTGGCGCCCATTACAGAAGACGTCTTGTGAGACCCACGACCTCACACTAGTTAGCTGGCAGCCGACAGATTTAACTGCGGTTAAAGGTTGTTACCGTTTCCCAATTAGTAATCCCCATTTTGTGGGTAACAAGTTTTTCAACATAAATGTACACCAGTCTACATCAATCTGCTTTTGTCCTTTAAAAACAAACGAGGTATCCGATGGTTAGTTTCTGAATCCAAAATGTTTGTGTAAAATAACATTCACTGAGGAGGATTCAGTTTTCATCTCTTCCTGAATCTCTGTAGGTAATATTCTGATACACCTTAATAAAATTCTTCAAACGTTTTCTGGACTAGCTGTGTCCGCAGGTTGGTCAGGTCATGCTTTATTTTCTAACAGTTCTCGTTCTAGCCGTAACTCGAAAACAATGACTAACAATTGATAAGAACTCCTTCTCCCATTATCACCAAAAGCTGTCACGAAATATTGATTATATTGGTCATAAGTTAAGTTACAACTTGTTCGATATTCAGGAGAGGAAAACCTTACAAATGAGATATCACTTGCCCTATCATGCCTTTAAAACTTTAGATATTATGAGCACAGCGCGCAGGGTTGACGCTATTTGCAGGGAAATTTTGCAAAAGATGGCCCCCTCGAAAACAAAGTTGACATGTCGATGATCGTTTTTTTAAATCAATACTACCCGAAAAGCAGTCTGTTTCGTTTTCAATGGCGTACCCTGTATAACAAACTTTTTTAGTTAACTCTAAAAGAGTTTAAATCACTAAGGTAAAGAATTTGTAGTTGGCGAAAAAAATTCTAAAAGTAATTTTAACGGGCCCGTTTTATAACAATGTTTACTCTTATAAAAATAATAATTATCAAACCTTTCAAATTATCTTAAATTTATCCTAATAAGACTCAGCAGGAGTACACATTCCTGCAATTCTTACATTGTTAATAGTGAACAAATATTTTCTTAATTTATGAACTGCTTTAATTCATAAATACACACTTTTGCCTCTTTTAATAAACAAAATTTTAATTGGGCTTTTTAAAAGATTTTGCCGGGTGAATAGCCTCACCTTTCTTCAGAGATCGTTGCATAAAAGAGACTCACCTGTGCATGAGCATGCGTACTTGATTACCTTGAGAGGAAAACGTTGACCTACGCATTCAGGTTTACTTTCTTACACACTAACGTTACTACTTTACTAGTAACAACAGCCGTAGCTGTTATTATTTAATCATTACCACACACACACACACACAGACTTGCACAAAAAAGAGCTTCGATATTTCCTTTCAATTTCCTCTGGAAATCATCCATTTACGAGAGCGTAGGTTTTAATAAAAGAAGCGAAAGAAAAGAACAATAATTTCGATTATTATGTATGAATGGGAAGTTGAGTGGAATACGTTGCCGACAAAAGGAAATAATAATTATTATTACTTAGCAGTATCGGACCGACAAAATTTACATAAATTAGTTATGTAATAACAAAAGGCGTATGCATAATCACCCGAAAATTCATTAACAGCCAATCTGTTCTATGCATTTTGTAGTAATAACTACCCTCGAAGGACTACAGTTGAATTTCAGCATGCTATGCATAGCATTTATATACAATGAAAGTGTAATTGATTGAAAAGCAATTATTCGGTGCTGCTAATTTTAAGTCCTCAGTTACTAACGTTGTACTTCTACTGGCACAGTTATGTATTCTGCACACCATTCTAACATTCTTTGTTTAGTGAATGTCCCTCGTAGTTTTTTTCATCATGAGTTCCATACTGATTAGTGTAACAGACAATTGGAGTAGGCCCCGACTAGGCTTGTCAACTTCTTTTTCAATTGAAGGGTTTGGTACAATAACCGCTTATTAAACGACGCATTTGGTGAAAATAAGTTCAGTATTGAATCTGCTAATAAAATACATGAACAGACGTGCAAGAATCGGCAATGTACTATATGCAGAAAAGCCATATTTTTCACTTGCCCCAAATTGTACTTTCAGGCTATTTAAAGTTACATGCACGGTTTTTGATTCTACCAATTAGAATATAACTTGTAATTTCTATTACTAGGAGGTGTGTTTTTATGGTGCATGGAAATGGGTAATTTAAGTCATGTTGACGACTTTCGTAGTTACGATAATCCAGAGTTTGTACACCACGGCAGTGAAAATAACAGCAACAAAAAGAAACGAAGTGGCTAGAAATACGTCCGACGTGCACCTTTCTATATTCTCGTCCACTATTCTTATTTGCCCATTTTGTCACGTGATCGCGTTGCACTGACTGCCGGAATCACGGTATTTGTGTTTAAGATAGTTACTAGTTTTATTTAAATGTTGAATGGACGACTTTGCACCTCCAATAACAAACCCGAAATCCGGCCACTTTTTGTAGTTAATTACATACCTAATGTTAATTTGTGCAATATTCTATTATTTCTTGTTTTGTTTTGCTTTTATTTTGTGCAATGATTGGTTTTATTTTCTCAGTCATGTATGTACTACCTACATACCGGACGCACTATTATGTTTACTTTTTATAAATCTATATAGCTTTTGCAGTAATTGAGATAATGAAATGGTGTTCACCAGTCTTCTTATTTTTTTAAGTTTTTTTCTGTGTCCATTTTTGCCCATTGGTTTAACTGCAAATGATATATAAAAAAACTTAAAAAAATAAGAAGACTGGTGAACACTGCATTTCATTATCTCAATTAATTCATAATAGTCCGGTCAAAATAGATAATTCAATTTACAATAATTCGCATATAGCTGAAAATTGGTACAGGTCTTAGGTACACTATTACAAATAAAATTTAAAAAATCCCCACCGATACTACGTCTGCTGAAAAATTTATTCAAGGTCAAAGGTCAAAAGTATCGGTTTTTTCATTTTTCTCGGAAACGGTACGTGTTATTATAAAAATAGGTCAGACAAAAGTTGTAGATTATGACATTATCTACAAAAATTGTTCTTATACGTTTTGTCCTACGAATCACCATTCCTGAGATATCACCATTTGAAACATCGAAAATAATAATATGCACTTGTTTATTGTTTCCAGCCTTATTTTGTGGAACTCCATAATCATGAAATAAATAAAGATTATTAAAAGTTTCACAGTTTTATTAAAATAAAACCTGACAATATTGTTTCGACAGCTATGCTGTCATTATCAAAGGTAATATAATTATAAACAAACACGTCGCTAAGGTAGATACAAAATAGGTAACTAGATAAAATAATAATAATAATCAGAATTAAATATCTAATACTTCCAGTAACGGAGAATTACTGAGCTCAAGTTGTTCATTCATTAAAGGTACCCTGAGTTTGTGTTTGTATATCTCAAAGGCTTCTAAAATGTCTAATTTGCGTTTGTTATTACAGAAATGTAGGAATTTAATATTATTTTGAGGAGCCATTGTGTGATTTTGTTCTAAAAGGTGTTTGGCGTAATTCGATTTTTCAGGATGTTTATTTTTGTAATGACGTACGTGTTCTTTATATCTTATGTCAAAATTTCGAAGTGTTTGTCCAATATATACCGAACTACAAAAAGAACAATTTAAACGGTAAATGCCCGATTTCATGATATCATGTGTTCTGTCTTTAGCATTAAATAAAAATGAAAAAGTGTTAGTGTTGGTTTTAAATGTTATTTTATAATTGTTGGTTTTTCTTAGTATATGTGCAATTTTTTCTGATATTTTGCCAAAATATGGTATAGATATGTAATTTGTGTCTTCTGTTTGATTGTCAATGGGATATATTCGTTTGATAGCTAACCTATAATCTTTTTGTTTAATTAAAGTGTCAATCATGTTCGGATTATAATGAATTGCATGTGCTAATTGTTTAATGGTTGATATCTCTTTGCTAAAATCTAAATAATATAATAATAAATAATAATCTTAAATAACATTCAATGACAGAGAAACACAATTTCTTAACAAAGGTTTCAAATTTTGTCCTTTTCCAAAATTTACCAACAAAATTAAAGAAATTTTGGCCATTGAATGCGAAACTATACTTAAGAAAGATCATAATAACTATGCAAAATTCAAAATTTCGAATTTGTTAAAAGAGATGTCTTTGAAACAGGACAAAATGTACAACATATCTAACATATCACTTCTTCAATCTATAAAACAGAAAATCACAGAGAACAATCTAATTTCTGTTAAAGCAGATAAAGGTAACACTTTGGTAATTCTTTCAAAAGATATTCACATACAAAAAGTTAATAAATTTAATAATAAAAAAAATTTAGAAACTTTAAACAAAAACCCAACCACAAAATTCCAAAAAGAAATAAAACAAGGTTTAGAAAACTGCAATATCTGCTTTTCAGAATTAGAAAAGCAACAAATCATTAATAAAACCCCACAAATACCTAAACTGTATGGATTAGTCAAGACGCACAAACAGAATATGCCAATAAGACCAGTTGTATCATACATCAATGCACCTAATCACATTTTATCCAAAAAACTGAACCAGATTATTAACACGATAGGTTACAAATCGAAATACTCTGTTAGAAATTCATTAGAATTAGTAGATAAGCTGCAAAACATACATCTTCCACCACATTCAAAACTTGTTAGTTTTGATATTTGCAACATGTTCTCCAGAATACCCCCACAAGAATGTATTCCTTTATTAGATAGTTTCTTGATCAATAGTAATATAGAATTAGTTAAAAGGTTAGAGTTAATTCAATTATTTGACCTTTGTATAAGTCAAAATTATTTCACTTTTAATAACATAATTTATTTACAAAAGGATGGTTTACCTATGGGTAATTCTCTAAGTCCTCTATTAGCTAACATATTTATGGACAAGTTTGAAGATCGAATATTTGAATTAAACCTCTCTAAACACATTATCTTCTGGTTTCGTTATGTTGATGACATTTTAGCTTGTTTTGACAGTTCTTTTGAGGTTATCAATGAATTCTTAATTCTTATAAACAGTATCCACCCTAATATAAAATTTACACTAGAAACAGAACAAAACAGGGCTATAAACTTTCTAGACTTAAATATCAAGATTAACGCAGACAATCTATTTGAATTTTCCATATACAGAAAACCAACACAAACAGACATAACAATACCAAATGAATCTTGTCACCATAATACACATAAAATAGCAGCCTACAGATCATTAAATAAATAATAATAAATAATAATAACTACTACAACCCATAACCTTAACCAAGGCCCCAGAAGCTATAAGCTTGTGCGGGAGGGAGGGGGCGATTATTATTATTATGTAGGCCCAATGTGCGGCTGCAGCCGACTTATAGGTGGAACAGCGCAAATCCCACATTTGTGTTACAGCTAAGGGAAACTGCAGAAAACCTTAACCAGATCTGCCAGCGCCGGGAGTCGAACCCGGGCCGCTTGGGTGAAAGTCCGGCACGCCAGACATTACACTACCAAGGCTGTTTTAAACAGTACACTAGTACACAGAGCTTTAACTATTCCACTAACAAAATCAGATTTTAGCAAAGAGATATCAACCATTAAACAACTAGCACATGCAAATCATTATAATCCGAACATGATTGACACTTTAATTAAACAAAAAGATTATAGGTTAGCTATCAAAAGAATATATCCTATTGACAATCAAACAGAAGACACAAATTACATATATATACCATATTTTGGCAAAATATCAGAAAAAATTGCACATATACTAAGAAAAACCAACAATTATAAAATAACATTTAAAACCAACACTAACACTTTTTCATTTTTATTTAATGCTAAAGACAGAACACATGATATCATGAAATCGGGCATTTACCGTTTAAATTGTTCTTTTTGTAGTTCGGTATATATTGGACAAACACTTCGAAATTTTGACATAAGATATAAAGAACACGTACGTCATTACAAAAATAAACATCCTGAAAAATCGAATTACGCCAAACACCTTTTAGAACAAAATCACACAATGACTCCTCAAAATAATGTTAAATTCCTACATTTCTGTAATAACAAACGCAAATTAGACATTTTAGAAGCCTTTGAGATATACAAACACAAACTCAGGGTACCTTTAATGAATGAACAACTTGAGCTCAGTAATTCTCCGTTACTGGAAGTATTAGATATTTAATTCTGATTATTATTATTATTTTATCTAGTTACCTATTTTGTATCTACCTTAGCGACGTGTTTGTTTATAATTATATTACCTTTGATAATGACAGCATAGCTGTCGAAACAATATTGTCAGGTTATATTTTAATAAAACTGTGAAACTTTTAATAATCTTTATTTATTTCATAATAATATGCACGTCTACGGCGACTTTTATGTGTGTAAAATGACTTCTACAACTTTTAGAATCTCGATATCTCAGGAATGGTGATTCGTAGGAGAAAAAGTATAAAAACAACTTTTGTAGATAATTGCATAATCTACAACTTTTGTCTGACCTATTTTTATAATAACACTTACCGTTTACGAGAAAAATGTAATAAACCGATACTTTCGACCTTTGACCTTGAATAAATTTTTTAGCAGAGGTAGGATCGGTGGGGAGTTTTAAAATTTTATTTGTAATAGTGTACCTAAGACCTGTGCCAATTTTCAGCTCTATGCGAATTAATGTAAACTTACCACTATTTTTTCGTCTATTTTGATCGGACTATAAGTTATATAGGGTTATAAAGATAATTATAACATTACGTCGGATATGTTTTAGTCCTATCATCGTTTACTTTCCTTATTATACCTACTTAGTACTTATGCTAAATGTCATCATGATTACGAGATGAAGACGTAGGTAGGTGATTTCTTTGGAAGGGAAGGTTGGTTTTTATCTTTAGTGTATTTTTACGTTTTAGTATTTGTGTCCGAATGTTTACGTGAGTAGACGGGCCAATAAGAACATTGGACGTGGAAACAAATTAGTGCAAGTCGGATGTAAATATAAATTCGTTTCCGTGTGACGTGAATGTATGTTAATACACGTCGGACGTGCATATACGTTGATACACGTTGGGCATATTTCTAGCCACTGTCTAAAAGAAAATGGGACATGGCAGCTCCAACTTCTTTGGTTAAGCAATATAAGGTCTTTTAATAGACCTCCTTCGCGTTTAAGAAAAAAACCAAGCTGGCGCCCAACCACCATTCTGAAAAACAGAGTTGATTTTTTTTATTTAAAAATTAGTATTTGATCCAGTGGCGCAGGAAGTGTAGAATGACTGGTATTGCTGAACCATATGTGCAAAAAAAAGGTTGTAATCATGTGATATCGTGCAATAGATATAAAAGAAAAGGTAAGTTGCAGCACGTGTTTCCCACCTAGTGCTCATCCGGACTATACTACTACTACTTGTGCGATATTATATTCCATGACTATCAGCCAGCACACTGACGTTATAATGACGTTATTTATAAGTGATTATTTGTCGACGACATCATATGACTAATAAATGATGTCCATAAGATGTCATATTATGGGACGTACTTAGACGTCTTTTAGACGTACAATAAGATCGTTTTTAGACTTTAATATTAATAAGTATAATAAATACACTATTTTCTTGTAAGATCCACTGCTGTACGAGAAACAAATCTGGCACCACTGTTTTACTTTATGTTCTTACTGAACAGCACTTGACCACATGCCGAAATACAAACATCAACAACATCTTTTGTGTATTTGGTTTCCTCTTTAATTAGTAACGTTCCTACTTATTATTAAACTTGTTGACGTACATTTATAGCATAACTGTGCAAGTACTGCATATAATAATTGTGTGGGTTGTCACAATGGATGAGTATAATACTTACTTGTTCCGTCACAATACTACATAGGATAGGACCTATACAATTTTACCCGTTCGGCGATTTTAAGAAATTAGTGTTGTTAATTTTAATAATATTGTAAAGGTTGCTTATAGTACTTAATAATATTATTTTTTATTTTAGTATCATCAATTATTTTGCATATTGTTTTAGCAGCTTTTCAGTTTAGTACATGCTTACTTTTGTTTATTAATTAGGAGAATGTTGAGTTAGTAGAAGAGATGTATTTTCTGTTATTGAATGTTGCTGGCGTTTTAATAACGTCATTGAACAACATTGTAATGACGTCGTTAAACTACGTTTTAATGACGTTTTTGGGCTGTGGCATATTGCTGTCAGTTTTACGACAATTTGACATCATCTTAATACGTCATTTGACGTCGTTACTGCCAAAAAACGGCGACATTATGACGTCAGTGTGCTGGCTGGGTTATACTTTCTTTTTGTATATCCCATTTTTGGTAATACTCATATAGTGCAATTTTAAAAATAATTTACCTTTATAGGGATGTATGGAAGCAGGACTTGTTAAAATCGAATTGTTATAATCGTTAATTTTCGTATAGAAAATAAACCATTTCACACATCCCATTTCACTTCATTACCGCTTTAGTAAGGCTGTAGGACTACATACTTTACATTACAAAATTTTACAGTGCCAGAAAACGTGTATACTCAGAGCTACGATATGTCCTACGACTATTTCAATAAGACTTTTATTCAGAAAATGTTTCACAAATGCAGTCTGTGGAAGAATGCAATAACTTTCTTGTGAAACTATTTTCAATTTTGTAAAAAATATAACATAAAATACAGAAATAAATATAGTTAGAATTGAGTGAAATGGTATTGCTGAGCAATACTAAAAATACGATTGGTATTGCTTTGGCAACATGAGTACATAGGTTCCTTCGCCACTGAATTTTGATCTCTTATATAGTAACTACAATTCTTGCCGTAACATCTCTAATAGTTAGGAAGATAGCAGGAAGGGAGGGACTTGATTTGCACTGTATATATTTTATTTTTGTAATCCCCCCCCTCCACCACAGAAAAAATAAATATTTACTTACTCAATGTGCTTTTTGCTTGTGTTTTATTTCCTGATATATTTTCCTTTCACTCCGTGCGAATTATATAACGGCTTACATAAATTAATTCACTATATCTAAAAGTCCCAACTCATTATCAGCCTCGTTGTCAGTTGAACTAATGAGCGAGTCTGTCAACCGCTAACCGGGCGGATGCACCGTAATGATGCACAGTTTACATTTGGTGTAAGCTCTTTTTTTACTATAAATGCAGCTTCAAAAATGAGAACTGGTACTTTGAAAGCCTTTATACGGTGTCAGACAAACATTTAGTAGTAGAATCTAAGGATGGAGTCTATATTGTGCATAATTTTTGACAATAATTTTTATTCAAATAATATTATTAATTAAATAATGTTAACTGATTCTCTCTGCTTACGGAATAACTTAACATCTACTAAAATGGCTTTATTCCCATTTTTTTCTTGCGCCGGTGAATTTTTTCCTTAAGTCAACAAAAAATGATCTTTCAGCAGTTTACTGTTACCAGTTTGGTACATATATTTAATTAATATTTAGTACTTTACTTTAGATTATGCAAATAATTTAACTTCACTGCAAGCATATAAATCTAAACTATCCTCATCATGCAGTTTCAACCAAATTGTTTCACCTCTATATCGTTGGTATATTATATTGCCATTTGCATAATAATGATTAGAAGTTATTCTGCCCACTACAATTCTACGAATTTCATTCTTCCTGCTGAATATACAAATCCGCTTGTAGATTCTTGAAACATGCGTAGTATACATTCCGGAAGGGTTACGAATAATATTTTCAGAAACAACAAAATTTAGGTATTCATACCCAGCATACCAACTCAGTGTTGTCGACTACTTTATTTGCGAGAACACAACTTCAGAAATAATTAAAGATTTTTCCGTTAAATTATTTTAATTGTTCATGGAAAACGCTATCGAGAGAATACAAAAAACGTTCCAACTTTGAGCTTCAACATTTATGGAAATTCTTAAACATCATTCTTTAACCGATTTTATGAATCATTATTTCACAATAAAAAATCCAGTAAATTATATTCGTCAGTTCTAATTGCGGATGTTAAATCTATTGTTGTCAAATTACAATCTCCACTCGAAGAAAACTAGGATTTTAGTCGAATCAAGAAACCAATTTAGGAAAGAACAGGTTTCTTTTCTAGTTCACTGGAGAATATAAAGGACCCTCGTATATTTAAAATTAAAAGCTTCAGTTATTGATTTTATTACAATTTATTAGTTCAAATCAAATAGAAAATTCATTTTTCATAAAATTACATGGTATTACTGTGTTTTTAACTAGTGACACAATTATGAAAGTAATTACTTTCGTTTGGCTTGCTGCTCTTTCTATGTCGACAGTATTTTAATAAATCAAATTTCTTCAAATTTAATTTTACTAATTATAGTATTATAAAATTTTTTTGATTTCCTAAATAAAATCTACTTTGAGAATAAATTAATTTGTTCTATCAATTTAATACGCAAATTGATAGAATAAATTAATTTATTCTCAAAGTAAATTTTATTTAGGAAATAAAAAGTTTTATAATACGGCCATTATACAATGATAATATCTACTATTATCTCTATCCCATATTTTATTCATATTCAATTATGAACAAATTATAAGTACGAACTACATAGTTGTAGCAAAAACGAACAGCAATGAAGAGGTGAAGTACAAACAGCTTATGCAGACCTGGAAATTGATATAGGTTCACCTAGAATATTGATATAATTTTTGAAATATTTTTGTTAAAACATATTTTACCGTAAAACCACTTTAAAGGCTTTTTCACTAAACATTTTTATGTGTTCTCCTACCTTTTTAAAACATCTACATGTTTGGTACAAAAGGTAAACCATTTGAAGATAGAAATGAAAAGTTTAATATGTTTGTAAATTGGAAATTGAAATAAGTTCACTAATTAAAACTCACCATTTATTAAACATTAAATTATCGAAACCAAAAAAGAACATTAATTCACTAATCAGTAGCACCACCATTCTGGTTAATGATTTGAAAAATTCGATTTTGCATGCTTAAGACGAGATGATTAAGCTCATTGATAGTGACATTACCAAGGCCTGCAAAATGGCGCTCCTAAGTTCATTTACAGTGCGGAAAGGATTATTTCTACTGTAAATCTTTTGAACGATAATGTCCCACACGTTTTTCATTGGGTTAATGTCCGGAAAGCATGATGGCCTGTCTAATGTTGGGATTTGTGACGCTACTAACCCTGCTCTTATGTTCCGTAAGCGGTAAGAAGGTGACTAGCTTGTTGAAAAACTAGGTTTTCATGCTCATGATCCTCATAATAAGGAATTCACTTGCCATCCATGCCAAAGGAAATGCCATGCAAACCTTGTTTATTCTGTTAAAAGAAAGATGTTTGCAATTTGCAGCTGAAAACCTGATTGGACAAAAGTAATAACACATTTAATATTTCCTGTTGTTTAAATTAATAAAAAAAGGTATTTTTAGATAATCTGTAGAAAGAGAGAAAATTTAATTTTGACTGACCTGACGGATCTCGTGATTATTGGCATGATTTATGAAAGAAACCATTGAGTTTTTCACATAGAAACTGTTATGGTTGTTTCCTAATAATCTAGGCTGGGTTTAACGGAATAAACAAGCTTCGGATGGTATTTCCTTTGACATGGATGGTAAGTGAATTCCTTATTATGAGGATCATGAGCCTGAAAACCTAATTTTTCAACAGGATAGGCACCTGCTTACCGCTCTCAGAACACAAGAGCAAGGTTGGTAGCGTCACAAATTCCAACCTTAGACTGGCCATCGTGCTCTTCGGACATTAACCCAATGGAAAACGTGTGGGAGATTATCGTTCAAAAGATTTACAGTGGAAATGATCCTTTCCGCACTGTAAATGATCTTAAGAGAGCGATTTTGCAGGAATTGGTAATGGCACTATCAATCAGCTTAATAATCTCGTCTTAAGCATGCACAATCGAATTTTTCAAATCATAATCATAATGGTGGTGCTATTGATTATTAAATTAATGATCTTTTTTGGTTTTGATAATTTAATGCTTAATAAATGCTGAGTTTTAATTAGTAAACTTATTTCAATTTGCAATTTACAAACATATTAAACTTTTCATTTTTATCTTCAAATGTTATTACCTTTTGTACCAAACATGCAGATGTTTTAAAAAGGTAGGAGAACACATAAAAATGCTTAGTAACTAAGCCTTTAAAGTGGCTTTACGGTAAGATACGTTTTAACAAAAACATTTCAAAAATTATATCAATATTCTAGGTGAACCTATATCAATTTCCAGGTCTGTAAATAAGGAGCGCCAGCTATTTTACGAAGTTAGCTAGCTATGCCACTTATGTTTAACAGGTGTCCCTGGTTCAACAAGATAAAGTGTATTTAAAAATTAAAAAAATTCAATTCGGACCGTAGAAGTGTGAATGGACCCATATATAGATACCGATACCCATGAGTCTGTGATCGTACGTGCACTTTTAGTAACAGACCGTAAAAAGGCTTTGAAAATGATAATTTTGTTTATATACGTGAAAATTAATTAAAACTATGTTTTAATAAATAAATTTTAATAAAAAGAATTAATATAAAAACTATTAAAAAAAAATTATAAAATTATGTTACCAGCCGGTAGTATGTATTCCATACGATTTATACATTTCACCAATCGTCATAGACTCGCAAAGACACACCACGCATACAATACCAACACACATTTCAGACATAGAGAATACATGGGTGTCCTGGTCTTCCACTTCAGTGGAAATAGCCTTCGTCGGCCATAATAAGTTTGTTACAGAAATTCGTCAATCGTGTTGTTCAAGTTCAGCAAGACATGCCAGTTTTGATTATATTCTGTGGCCGAAGCTTTTTTTAAAACTTTATTTATTGAATATAATAAAACACATTTATATATTTCGTTTGCAGTCGTAGAATATATTTTATTATTTTTAATCGAGAGAAAACTTTATCTTTTTTAACATTTAGAATACAAATATTAATATTACTTTGTCTGTAATTATTTAACGAGTTTAAGACGAGTTTAAATAATTAAATTTGAATTAACACACTTAACAGAACAATTTTAGAATTCACATTTAAATGACATTAAGCAAAATAATTAATTAAAACTCGAATGAGCCTTTATGTTTTTACTAGCAAGACAATTTTAAAATCCACATCTAGTTTTAATACTCACTCAGGATTAACACTTGTTGAATACTTAATAAAGACTTGTGTGTTGAATGAATATTTAATAAAGGCTTGAGTGTTGAATGGATATTTAATAAAGACTAAAGACTTAAGATTAAAACAGAGGTATTTATACCTTATCTGCCTACACATTTCTCATGGTCATGAGAGAATTAATGCTACTAAAGTTCTCATAGAGATCACGTCGACTTATCAGAAAACTGTAATTTGATATCGTGAGTTTTATTACCTTAAGCAATTCTCATGTAACATGATCTTATCTATAGTGCGATTCTACGTACGTTACTACTCCACCCTTAGTATTTTCAATGTTATTAAAATAATTTGAAAATAAAATTTGAAATAATATTTATATATTATAAAATTTTTCAAAGAAATCTAAATTGGTATTTCTTCGTTATTTTGGTTATTTATAAAATCTTTATTTAGAAAGTCTATAAATTTGATTTTGAAGGAGTTACGTTTACAATAAATATACAATAATAAGCTTATAACTATTACAATGATAAATATAATTATAATGATACTTAATAAGCTCAGATGATCGAGTGTTGTAGTACTATTCATCTTTAGAAGATGATTTTTTGGTTTGTTATCTTCAGTTGATATTTGTTCAATTTGTGTGTATCGATTGTAGTTAAATCGATTTTAGTTATATTTACATGTTAGAATTGAGGGGTTGTTAATTTTGCAATATCTATGATATTAAATTCTATTACTTTATTAGAAATACTTTTGGCTGTAAATAACATGTTTTTGTGATTGATCATGACAATACAGTCAGGACTAAGATGTATAAGTTTTGAACCAACAAGTTCTTTTCGATACGTTTGATCTCTACATTTAATGTCTAAAATGGATCTGGAAGGGGAACTGATTAATCAGGTTACAGAATTAATTTGGGAAATCTTTATATCAATAAGTTCAAGTAGATAAGGTATACAAGTTTGATTATGATGAAAAGAAAGTAGTTGTGTCTCACAAAGTTTATTATTAGGGATTTCAAAGTAGTTTTTATGTTGACAAAAGTATAAATTGGGGGCGGTCAATTTACAATGATCGATCTCAATAGGAATGCTAGTTAGAGCATTATATAGTAAGGTGTTATAAGTCGGTATAATCATACGAGCTTGGTTGGTGCTGGTAATGATTGGAAACGGTATTAATTGAATCAGTTGATTATTTTCGAATTTAGAGATTAATGGAATCTCAAATATGAATGTGATTTTGTTGTCAATTTGGTAAACTTTAGTAACGATAATTGTTTCATATAAATGTAGGTATTTTGGGTCAGCAGGATAAGGGATGGTTAAAACGTCTTGATCTGTGAGGTATGAAGAAATTTAATTTCAAATAGTATTATTTAAAATATTAACTTGTTCGATTAGGATGAGGAGCATTGTTGTCCTGAAAAAGGTAACATTTCGTTAGCATGTCTTTGAAGTGGTGGTCTACCATCAGGGGGTGTTAGTTCGTAAACGTCATGTTCTAAAATTTTTGAGATAATATAAGGTCCGTCAAATCTTGGATCCTTTTTATTTCTTAGATTGGTTTTTATAAATACTTTGCTATTTAAATTAAATTGTTTATTTGTTTTGGATTTGTTTAATTTGGAATTTCGATTTTCTTTAGTTTCCATCTGCGTTTTTTGTAGGGATTCATATAAATATTTCATTTTATTTTTATGTGTAGATAAGTAATCATGATAATATGTTCTGTTATAATCAAGGTCAAAGGGGTTTTTACTTTCAGTGTGTCCAAAAACGATTTCAAAAGGGGTTAAATGAAGATTCGAATGTATAGTATGATTGTATGCTAAAAGGCAATATTGGATTTTTTGCTGTTCAGGTATATTGGTTAATAGTCGATAATGTTCAATGATTGTAGAATGTAATCTTTCGATTGGTGAATTAGATTGATGGTGATGAGGTGTTGTTGTGTGTAACTGGATTTTATGTAAGGCTATAAAATCTTTAAAGATATTTTTATTAAATTCTCCGTCGGCTATAATGACATTAGGAGTTGTAAATGTTGAAATGTATTTCAATAACTGTTCGGTTACTTCTACTAAATTTCGGGATTGTAAAGGATAAGCTTGTGCAAATTTTGAAAAAGCGTCAATGATTGTTAAGTAACTTTTATTTTTGATTTGGAATATATCAATATGAATTGTATGGAATGGTCTAGAAGAAGTAGGGGTTAATTGAAAAGGTTGATTAATAGGTTTTCTGTTGTATTTTTGTTGTTTACAAATTTGACAATTATTAATATAATTTGTAACATCTTTTATAATAGAGGTCCAATAATATTTTCTTTTGAGATGTTCAATAATTTCATTTATTCCACGGTGGCTGGTTTTTCCTAAATGGTATTCTTGAATTTGTTTTTGTCTTCGGAATTGAAAATATAGGTTACTTGAGTTATACAACGATGAAATTTGGGAGTATTTTCGTTTGTGGTTGTATTAATGAAATTTGAAAAGTCTAAATAAAGTTCATCATCTGGGAAATAACAATAGTAATGATGTTTGGGTTGACATTGTTCAATTAATAGGGTGTTAAATATTTCTGACTTATTAATTTGATTAACGAAGACGGCGTAATGAGTAATTCCGTCGTATTTTGTGATTCTGATTGATCTTGGAATTTGAGCATTAATAAATTCTATCTAATTTTTAAAATGTTGTAGAGGTTTCTCTGAAATATCAATTACGGGGGTTGAAGATTGTTGAGAATGTACCGTGTCAATATAAGAATTTTGATCATTATTTTCTTCGTTGTTCGGGTTTTTAATGTTTTCAGTAGTGTCAGTTTGAGGGGGATTATAAGCTAGTCTGCTGTCATAATTAGTTTGTTCTGGTTCAGGGGTTGATAGCGATGCAGGTCTAATATTTGATGGGTGAATTTGAATTCTGGGTAATGCATCTGCAACTTTATTTATTTTTCCGGGGATATAATTTACAGTAAAGTCAAATTCTTCTAATTTCATTGCCCAACGAGTTAATTTTGAATTTGGTTCTTTTAAATTCTTGAGCCATACTGATCTGTCTATGATCTATGATCTGATCTATGGTCTATGATCTGTAAATAAGGTAAATTTCTTTCCATCAAGATAGGGTCTAAATTATTTTGTTGCCCAAATAACTGCTAATAATTGTATTTCGATAGTACTATAATTTTGTTCAGAATTAGTCCTAGTCCTAGAGGCATAACAAACAGGTTTTCCTTTTTGAGATAATACTGCGCCTAAAGCGAATTTGCTAGCGTCTGTGGTTAGTTCAAAAGGTTCATCGAAATTGGGGTATTGTAGAATTGGTTCGTTAGTCAAAATGTTTTTACAATGTTCGAATTTAGATAAAAACTGTGTTGTATGAATAATTTTGTTATCTTTCTTTAAACATATGGTTAAGAATTTTGTTATTTTCGCGAAATCTTTTATAAATTTTCGATAATATCCAAATAGTCCTAAGAATGATTTAATTTCGGTTCTTGTTTTGGGTGCTGGAAAGTTTTTGATTGCTAAGATCTTGTTTGGATCTGGTTTAATTCCTTCTGGAGTTACAATGTGTCCTAAATATTGAATGGATTTATGTAGAAATTCTGATTTGTCTAATTGAATTTTGATATTATGTTGTCTACATCTTTGAAATATATTTTTAAGTCTAAACATGTGATCTTGAAGAGAAGCGGAATAAATTATGATGTCGTCTAAGTAGACTAGACATTGTTGGGGTGTTAAACCTATAAGAGCGTTATTGATTGCACGCTGGAATGTAGCTGGTGCATTTTATAAACCAAAAGGCATTCTTTTAAATTGGAAATGACCTTCTTCTGTCGAGAAAGCTGTTTTCTCTCTATCCTTTTTTTCAATTTCTATTTGCCAGAAACCGGATGCGAGGTCAAGAGTACTAAAATACTTTGATCTGCCTACATTATCTAAAACGGTTTCTATTCGGGGTAATGGAAATTTGTCCTCGATAGTCTGTTCGTTCAGTTTCCTGTAATCTATGATGATCCTCCACTTCTGTTTTTGGGATGAGTCTAATTTCTTTTTTACTACCCAAATTGGAAAATTAAATGGGGATTCTGATGGTTCAATAATTTGGTCCTTTAACATTTAATGAATTTGGTTTTTGACTTCTTCACGGTGAATCTGGGGGTATCTATATGTCTTAGTGTAAATTGGGGCATCTGTTTTTGTCCTAATATGGTGTTTTGCTAAATTTGTTGCTGAAAAGGGTATGTCTGGGGTGTAAAATACGTCTTTGTATTCATAGCAAAGGTTTGTCAAGAGGGTTTCTTCTTCTTCATTAAGATGTTCTAATCTTAAATTATTTTTTAAATTTTCGTTCCAAATTTTTCTTACGTTGGAAGGGGATTTTACATTGAAATTATTAATTTGGATTAAATTATCTGAAGTGTTATAATCTTCTAAAATTAAAGGGTCATAAATACTGATAACGTGAGGTTCATTGGAAGTATTGATAAGGCTTATTTGAAAATAATTGTTGTATAATCTGACAATAGCTGAAGGCATAATGACGTGGGCGTTAAACTTAAGTTTGGGGGTTAATTTTGTTCCATTAATTCCAACTGCTGGAAGTGTTGTAAAAATTTCGGTTCGAGCTGGTATATGGATCTTTTTATTGGTTCCTGATTTGGTTTTAATTTTGAAAAATTACAATTATTTCGTTGTTGCATCTCTTGCTGGGTTATAATAAAAAGGTACGGTTGTTTTTTCGGTTTGGATATGCATCCATTTATAATCGATTGATGCGGATAAGTCCATCAAAAGATCTGATCCTTTAAGTCCTACATAGTCGGGATGAAAGACAAATAAGTAACATGTATGAAATCCTTCTTCGTCAAAAAGATTAGGTATAGGGATGTCTGCTACGTAATTATGTTGAGTAGTTCCATGGGAAGTTATAATTTCAAAATTATATTTATAAATAGATTCTGGGAAGTTTTCTTGCACGAATTTGGGAGAAATGATAGTTTTTGAACTCCCTGTATCGATCAATAATTTTTCATTCGATCCTGGGATGATTAAATAGGGTAAGTTTGCTTTGGGGTTTATGTTAAAATGTAATAGGGGTTCCGAGGCTCTTAATGAAAATTTACATTAGAGTCCATGTTTTCGTATTCTTCTTCTGGTTGATTGTAATATTGATTTTCTTGGGCATATTCGTCTTGGGGATATTCATCTTGAGGATAATTAGGATTTTCATTAGAAGTATTATCAAAATATACGAGATCTGGTTCGTCATATTCAATATTATTGAAAGATGTTGATGGTAAATTATCGTCGTGATAATTTATTTCTTCTGGAATTGCATTTGGAAAGCGTCTAAAGCGTTGTGAGTTCGTTCTGAATTTATTTTGGTTTCCTAATTGTCTGGTAGCGGGTCTTTTAATTATGCTAACCTCCATAGGTTCTGGAGTATATGTGGGTTGATGGTTCGGTTTGAAAGAACTAAACTTTCTAGATTGATTTGATCTAATGTTGCTACTTGAAGCATTATTCGACGTGAGATTTGGGAAATTATTTTGTCTGTTAGAAGAATTACTTGGTCTTGAATTAGTATTTGAGAAATTAGGGAAATTATTTGAAAAGTTATTGTTTGGTCTTGAGAAATTGGGGAAATTATTCGGATTTCCAAACTTTTCAGTTGTAGGTTGAGTAGTACATAGGTTTTGGGATGGCTTAGGATTGGTTTTGTGAATAACGAATATCTAATTCTTCTTTAATAATTTTTAGGGCTGATTCTAAAGAATCTGGATTTCTAGATCTGACGAATGTTCCTAAATTTTCGTTTAGTCCACTGACAAATGTTCGTAAAGCTAATTTTGAATTTTCTTCTAATTTGTGGGTTTTAATTACTACTGGATCCGGTTCTAATGAAACTTTTGCATTTAGGGTCGCTAAATGCGCCCTAATTTTATTGTAAAATTCAATAGGGTTATCTTTTCCTTGTCGAATTCTAGTTAAGTCAATTAATAAATTTGTTTCTGATCTTTGATCGCCAAAATTTTCTATTAAAACAGTTTTTATTTCATTTTAGGTATTGTAGTTCTATCCTGTTATAATTTCAAGGGCTTGTCCTTTTAATCTATTTCTAATTGAAGAAATAATTAATTTATTTATGAATTCTTCGGGGTTTGCTGTACAAAATTGTGTGGTAATAATTTATGTAGCTCTAACAAATTCTGATAAAGTGGCTGTGTTGCCATCATAAATGGGAATTTCATTTAAAAGTGTTGGATTGAAAACTGCCATATTATTGTTATTATTATTTAAGAATAATAAAGGGGATGTATTTGAATTTGAGCTTGGGTTTACTGTGCGTTCAGCACTTCTACAACGTCTCGGAGATCGAGATCGATTTCTAAGCATTTAAAATTAAACAAAAATTGTATAATCTTTACCTTAAAAATTAATTTGTTAAAAGAAAAGAATAATTAGAATAACACAATTATTTCTAAAATTATTTTTATTGTTAGTAAACAATTTCGGGGTTCCTACCCATACAGTGACCAGTATGAAGGGATTTGTTTTTACAATGCTGTTAATCAGCAAAAACCGATCAATAAAGCGTCAGCCTAACTGTACGTAATAATTAATTAAATTAATTAAAAATGTTAAAACTAAGTTAGTATGGTTTTTTAAAAATGATTTAATAAATTGCTGGTTTCTTCTTGAAACACTATTCACTTTGAAAGAAAAAAAACACCTTGTTGCGTAGAATTAAACTTGATTGTAATAATCACGCTACAGCTGTACCTAGTCGAACGGGAGACCTCCGGGCCAATGTTCGAAGCGTTGGAAGCCTGCGCCGGTCGACGTGCTGCTGGGATGTCGCGCCTTGATTCTCGAAGCCTCCGTGCCAATTTTAAAAACGGTGAAAACTCCAATTCTCTTGACGTCGACACGTTGTTGGGAACGGTTTTCCTTTGGATCAAGTGTTAAAACACAAAATCGATATTTATCGTCGGTTTTCCAAAATCCTACCGACTGCGCCAGTTTTGATTATATTCTGTGGCCGAAGCTTTTTTTAAAACTTTATTTATTGAATATAATAAAACACATTTATATATTTCGTTTGCAGTCGTAGAATATATTTTATTATTTTTAATCGAGAGAAAACTTAAAATATTACTTTGTCTTTATATTTAACGAGTTTAAGACGAGTTTAAATAATTAAATTTGAATTAACACACTTAACAGAACAATTTTAGAATTCACATTTAAATGACATTAAGCAAAATAATTAATTAAAACTTGAATGAGCCTTTATGTTTTTACTAGCAAGACAATTTTAAAATCCACATCTAGTTTTAATACTCACTAAGGATTAACACTTGTTGAATACTTAATAAAGACTTGTGTGTTGAATGAATATTTAATAAAGACTTAAGTGTTGAATGAATATTTAATAAAGACCAAAGACTTAAGATTAAAACAGAGGTATTTATACCTTATCTGTCTACACATTTCTCATGGTCATGAGAGAATTAATGCTAAAGAAGTTCTCATAGAGATAACGTCGACTTATCAGAAAACTGTAATTTGATATCGTGAGTTTATTATCTTAAGCAATTCTCATGTAACATGATATTATCTACAGTGCGATTCTACGTACGTTACTTGCCAGTATTACAGACGTTGTTGGATAGCGTCTGGGATGATGTATGTCAGCGTATGTCACCTTAATCTTATACGGAAACGCATGCAAATGTTTAGCCTGAAAGGTTGACCTCAATGTCGCCCAGAAAATGTCTAATTACGTGGCACTTATTGGCATTCTTGGTTCTTTTGTGACGTTCTTGTAGCGTTAATTATACGTCGGTCTTCCAATATGCGTGGTTCGCAAAACGATCTATTATCTTTCCAGTTGGACTCGAGCGAGGCAGTAGATTTAGGCGCGGATTTCTCTGCATGGAAATAACTGAAACGTTGTTATTGATAAACAAAGTTAAAATTTCTGCCCCTATTATCGATTTAAAATAAAATTTGATAAGACACACTGTATGACAGTAAACAAAACTGACGCGAAATGCACAATGACAAAATACCGGCCACTTCAAATCCGGTACATCATGATGGCCTTCCCGTTACTTACACATACATATGCGTATATTTTGAATAGTGAAAGAAAACATAAAGGAGTTTTAGACTTGAAACCAACTGACAATAATAAAGAAATTTATAACGTACAAAGGTGACAGCACAAAAACCTACAAAGAGGGTCATCAGGACAGAGTGAAAACATTGTACAGTATATACGATGCCATTTGTGCGAACATATAAAAACGCACTGAAATATACTGCATGCAGGTGTAAAATGTTTTGGTCTACAAAAGTCAACTAAAAGTACCCAAAAATAGACAAGCAAAATACGCGTTCTGTTGTGAACAACACCCAGTAACTTACAAATGTTACACAGTGTATCAAAACTGAGCTGTTACGCATAACAGTCTGAAATGCAATTGGCTCCAGCAACATAAAGGCCTAGTAAAATTATATAAAGTATATACATAAATATCCATAAACATATATGTACATACTATAAGGAGTGTGTATCCTACTTTGGAAATTTATGTCGTTCTTATATCTGACGCCACTGTGCGATGCAAAGTTTAAGTTTAAGCGAAATAAAAACCTGACATAAAAGCAGCTTTCTTTTGCTATGAAAACAGCGTATTTACTTTCAAGGTTCGTAACCCAAACAACCAGAGCTACCAGTACGAAAAGAATGGGATCGTGGGCAAGATGATGCAAAGAAAAAGTGGAATGGAAAGTTTGCGCTCATCTGAAAGATACATATATAATATACGTATATATTATTATGATTATGAGCTGTATATTATTAAGAAAACCCCACGTTCGGGCAACAAAAATTGCTATGTGTTCCCTATTTCCGGGCCACAATTTATTTTATTAATATAAAAGTACAAACAAACTACACAGCAACAGACTTCGGCGATAACACAGTGATGATGCATACAAAATACAAACCACCAACTTGTGCGTTTAAGCTTCAAAGTCTCCACCGCACTGAGACTTTCATGCTAGTCGCTTCAATAGGGCACTAAAATAAATATAGATCTAGGAACACCGGTTATGTACACAAAAGAAATATAAACCAATTTTTTTTACATTTGAAATGACAGAAATTTATTTCAACATGAACACAAACAAAAATTAAAATATAAAAAAACTTTGGATATCATTAACATTTGAAAAATCAATCCCAAAATAGTATAATGTCTTTTATCCGAGGAATAATATTTCTGGCATCATCAGAATCCTAACTTACTAAAATTTACTTAAAATTATTTACTTACTTATAAATACCTTAACTTTTAAATTAACGGAATATTAAGCGCCAACAGTTTGCCAACAGTTTTGTTCTACATCTGCAATCCTCTTGCTTCATTATGGTTATAAAATAAAATTGATGGAAGAAGTTAAAACACCTCTCTTTCAATTATCCAAATAAATTGTTTTAATAAATCAAACTTAAAATCCATCTGCAATTGTGGTAAGTCCATTATAATATAATATATATGTCTGTATATTTCAAAAGCTTCTAAAATGTCTAATTTGTGTTTGTTGTTGCAAAAATGTAAGAATTTAATGTTGTTTTGAGGTGTCATTGGGTGGTTCTGTTCCAAAATGTGTTTGGCATAATTCGATTTTTCTGTATGTTTAAGTCTATAAGAGGGTACGTGTTCTTTGTATCTTATGTCGAAATTTCTAGGTGTTTGGCCAATACAAACCGAGTTACAAAAAGAACAATTCAAACGGTAAATGCCGGATTTCATGATATCTTGTGTTTTGTCTGTAGCATTGAATAAAAATGAAAAGGTTAGACATTTTAGAAGCTTTTGAAATATACAGACATAAACGCAAGTACCTTTAATGAATGAACAAACTGAGCTTAGTAATTCTCCTTTATTAGAAGTGTTAGATATTTAGTTTTTGTTATGTATTGTATCTAGTTACCTATTTTCTGTATGTATTTATCATTAGCAACGTGTTTGTTTATCAATCTTATCTACCTTTGATAATGACACAAAGTGTCGAAACAATATTGTCAGGTTAAGATATTAATAAAACTTGTGAAACTTTAACTAATCTTTGTATTTATATTATATTTCATAAATACAACATAACCACTCAATTTTTTATAACTATTAATTATTCTTTAAATAAATTCGATAAATAGATGGTTAGGAAAATTCCCTATCCATAGATATATGACATTTAGATTGACATAAAACATAAGGCCATTAGAGAATGTCGACCAGAACACATTTCCTGCACAACTATCAGATTACTAAAATCAAATTAATTATTTAAAATTACCTATTTACATCTTTCTAGCTTGACAACATTCAACCTTATATCTTAATAAACATTATTTACATACTTTTAGATATCAATAACATGAAAATACTAGCTAAATTACATTTTATATCAATGATACCTTTTACAAAAAACAACCCCAACATTCGAAATAATTTCAAGATTGTGCTTAAGAAACTGCTTGACAAAACAGCATCAAAACATTTTAGTCACAAGCTATAAAATTCTGAATAAAATAAAAAAATGTAACAATAACAATATCTCGTTAACTTGAAACTTTATTTTCTGTATAAATAATTCAGGTTAGGTAGTAAATACTTACATATACCACCACTACAACACACCTTGTCTGTTTTAGGTCAATACTTGCCTTACTTTGGCCTCAACTTTATTTTAATTGACTTATTAGGCCACGATCTCACATCGGTAGCAGAACAATGAAAGATTACCAAAATTCTAAGGAAATTCAACTTTAAAATATCCTTTTACTACCTAGTATGTTCTAAAGTGCATGTTTATTAAAAGAAAACCTTTTTATAGTTTCTTAAAAGACAATTTCATCAAATAATAATTTTGACAGTGAGGTTAGGCAATCTATCTAACGTCTCGTTGGAAATGTCTTTATTTAAACTTGGTAAAACTTACTGAGTGGTATTTTCTTTATATTATATGTCAAGTATCATGACAATATGTGTATTCCTTAGAATATAAAACTGTAGGAAGGAACGTAATCATCTACCATATACGACCGGGATGGGGTCTCAATATGGCGGAGTGTTTCCGGTTTTGTAATAAGATATTTCCATTGGCGGTTCTTACTGTCTCGAAATGCGTACTTAAACTTCATAACCTCAATTTTAAAACAGAGTATTTTTATATTTAATATTTTAAACAAACGAATACTTACTTCTGAAATGTAATTCCCTTCTTCGTATTTGCCGAAGTTTGGGAGAAAAACAGATTTAGGTGGTGTCTAATGGCGGCCAGAGTGACGGCATATCCGTCACTTTTAAAGCTCATTGCACCGGGTAGTTACGCTCCTTCCTACAGTTTTATATTGTAAGGTATATTCCAACCCCACACGGCCGATGAAGACTAAGAAATGGAAAGTACTTATTGTTGCCATATCAGATGCGCCACAGTATGTTAAGACAAGACAAGACATAAAAACCAAACTGTTCTACAATACGACCAATCGCAGCTAAGTATTACTTGGTCATATTGTGGGGTAGTTTGGTTTTTATACTGTATGCTACCGCCAACAATACCGGTACCAAAACACTTAGTATGAGAACTACCTGTAGCACGAAAATGTTTCCGCAATCAAAACTCAATAATAATATAATTATTTAGTTAATTATAACAATTTTTTAATTTTTTTTCAAATTGAACCTATAATGAGTAATTTTGCCATTAGGTACAAAATTTAATTACAATTTTAATGATATGCATCATGTACAACTTCATCTAAAACTAAATATGTACCTATTTAATTAATTAAAATATTTATTTGTTGCTGTTATTTATTTTGTTAGGTTATAGAATATCTACATAAAAATTTTTTGTGAAAAATATGAATATTTGGCAATCTGTCAGATGTAACTTGACTTGTGAATTCCAAACGATATAATATATACAGGGTGTTATATTTAGAATATAGTCCAAGTTATTAGTACTTCCAGAGAAACCGGAAGTAGGGCATTATGACTATACCTGTCAATAAATCCGAAATTGCATATAATACCCTGCACCAAATTTTACATTTAAGTCGGCTTATAAATAAAGTAAATATATATAGTCCTACTTCCATGTCACCCGGTATACAAAGAAGTTAACGGGCCATTCCATATGAAATCACCAATAATAATACAGTTGAATGCAACACCCACTTAAGAAATATCGTACCTACTCGTATTTTGTACAACTTTTTCTGTATATTTCATGAGGTTATTATTAAATATACCTTAGCTGCTAAAAACGGTGTTCATATTCCCTATCAATTTTTAAAGCATCTCATGGAAAGGTACTTACATTGCAACATTTTAATAAATTGATTGACTAAGATAAACTTTAATCCTCAGATAAATTATTAAAGGCGTTAGAGGATAAATGCTAAAATGTGTTAGGACATCTCGCAAAACAATTCGTACTGACAAATATACTGCCGTGCTAAGCAAAAAAGTCCTATCTGCAAAACATCAACTCAGAAATATACCATATCTTTTCTTAGTTCACATTTACATTCTATATAGTACATTTCTACATTGCAGTTTTGCAGATAGGTTGTTTTCGCTTAGCACGGCAGTATAAGTCCTTTTAGTAAATAAATCCTTCGAGTAAATCTCTAAAGGTATGCAATATAATTGTAATATTACAAAAGAAGTACCTTCATATATTCTAGATATCTACTTCTATCTAGAATATAGATAGAAGTTTAAATGAAACTGCTATTGATAGCAGATGTTATGCCTTTATAAATAACAACCCTACAGTCACCTCAAACTAGATTACTACTTGTTAGGCAATATATATATATATATATATATATATATATATATATATATATATATATATTTTAGTTGATATTAATTTTTGTTAAGTTGAATAATGATTTTACATTAAATAATATTTAGAATGCAAATTCATATAGAAAAATTTATCATCGACTCTGCTGGGACTCGAACCCAGGACCCTCCACTGTCTAGGTGGTATCTCTACCAACTGAGCTACAGAGCACGACTACCAGCATAGCGAGAAATTTTCCTTATGAATTAGATATTTAATATATATATATATATATATATATATATATATATATATATATATATATATATATATTTACGGCCAGTGTATAAAGTGAGGTCCGTATGAACAAAGTTCACGTTTCAAGTGAGGTCCACAAACAAAGTGAGGACAAATATACGGACCTCACTTTGAAATTCGATAATATTTCGTGTAGAGCTTTTCGAAGGTATAAGTTGGCGATACTGAAAAAATGGGCTGGACCTCAGATGTTGCCAAAACGGCTAGAATTATACAGATTAGTTCAAGGAGTTGACGCCTGGAGTCGCTGCGCCAGATGTATATTTTTCAGACGTATAATTTCTTGTGTGAAGCTTGTATGAATGATGCGCAAAGTGAGATCCGAACAAGTGGCAACGATGGAAATGAAAGTTATACAATATTGATTTTAATTCTATTACAGAAGAGAACGGAAATACCCTAAATAGCCGATTTTATTTCTTACGAGCGGAAATCGGTTTAGAAAAGTTATAGTATTATTGTGCTGTTACAAAATTTCGATAGGGAAATTTTTAGATTTAATTTCATCGACGTCTGATTATTTGTAATTAGGCAATAAAACTAAAATACATTGTAAAAGAGATTAATAAATCTTCGAGGACTTGCAGCCTTTTTATTTTTTTGTATTAATTAAGAATAAAATAATTTTTTTTCGAATGACATTTCGCCTAATCAAGATTAGGCTTTTTCTAGTCTTTAATAGTATATTAAGGGCTTAATTGAGTGTCTTACAGCCCGTGCAGTCAGTTAGCGCCTGAAGCGAAAACCGAAGGCGCTAAGACGATAAAGGGCTCTAAAACACTAATTAAGCCCGAAATGCGTACTTTAAATGTGCGGTCTAAGATTAAATTAAGTTTAATTTAAAATAAAAATAATTTAAAAAGTCCTAAACTTCAAGTAGGTAGGTGCTATGGTCTATAATTATTCTTATTACTATGGAGACGTCGTAAACAAGAGTAGCAAAAGGGGGTGCTCTAATTTAGCGATTTACGCTCTAGAAACAGTCCGCAAAATAGGTCATAATCATGTCATAATCACCCGAGCGGACATACTGTATATTATATATTCAGGGACTAAAATGCATTTTTTAAATTATTAATTAACACTTAAAAAACACTTTTAGTCCAGTGGTATATACGCTATTTTTTGCACGTCTAAAGGACTTAATCGCAAAAATTCAAAATTTCGTTACATGTCATTCGGACAATTGCCAAAATCACATAGTTTCAGGATAATAAATCCTAACATGTACCGCAATTACTTTTTTTTGTTGTTTACTTGTTGTTGTTGTCAAGGAAACACTTTACTCCCTCAGGGAATTCCACCCCAAGTAGGGATTTTTAACGTGCCAAACATCGCATTGACACGGGACCTACAGTTTTACTTCCTATCCGAGAAGAAGGCATGTTTTTAATTTTTCTCCGCTATTAAACATTACCAGCTCAGCCGGGGATCGAATCTGCGGGGCCTGGCCACAACGGCCAATCGCTATTTTGGCCGTTGTGGTCATAACCACAACGGTCTCCGTGACCATAACGGCCAACAGCCACAACGGCCAATTTGACCATATCGCCCAACTCGAAACTTGACCATAACGGCCACCATGACCACAACGGCCAACTAGAAACTCCACCCCATCCGCCGTTTTGACCACAACGTCCACCGACGCTTATGTATTGGCGTCGCTGGTGACGATGACCACAACGGCCAAAATGACCACAACGGCCAACTAGAGTGAGTGACCACAACGGCCAAAATGACCACAACGGCCAACTATGGAGCGTGACCACAACAGCCAAAATGACCATAACGGCCAACTGTGGCGAGTGACCACAACGGCCAAAATGACCACAACGGCCAACTAGGGTGAGTGACCACAACGGCCAAAATGACCACAACGGCCAACTATGGAGTGTGACCACAACAGCCAAAATGACCATAACGGCCAACTATGGCGATCGACCACAACGGCCAACTTTTTTCATACTGTTATTTTGGTTTTGTTAAAGCTCATTTCTCTCTTTTAACTTAGCCTGTATTTCAATAAGGTACGTCCAGAATTTAACAGCGAGGTCTGATGTCAAAGTAGCGCCGATTTAACGTGACTTACCTATTAGCCCAGTAACCTAGTACATTTTACCTTGCATGAAATGGGGTAGTAGATTTCTTTTTTTATATTGTATGTGATAGTACCGAGATGCCAAATCCAATTTTTCGACCTCCGCGACCTTCCGGATCACCGCCAAAAAGAGGTAAAACCGCCGAAATTTTGCACTTTTTTTAGATTTGGCCAATTTTGACCATGAAGGAACACTTTTCCGAAAAAGACAATTCTATTCATTTGGAAAGCACATTAAATTTGCTACAATTTAAGACTAAAATGGTTCCTTAAGGTCTAATAGTTTCCGAAATATCGCTCCTCAGAATTGGTTGAAATTTACACCCATGCTATTTTTCAAGTATTAACCTATAGAATTGAGTTCAAAGGTTCAAAATAAGAATAGAATAAAATTGAATAGAATAGAAAATCTGTAGTCTTATTCAAACAAAATCATTTTTTACAATGGAATCTTAAAAATAATCCCTCGTAAATGGCTCATGTTGTCGAGTGGGTATTACCAGAAATATGAAAAGGCGACAGGGAAAACGCCTTTCAATTTGGTTTAAACCTCTTGGAAGGTCCAGGTTCAAGATAGTCTTCAGCCTCTGTGTCCATGTTCTCCTGTACTTCTTCAGCCTGGTCAATTTCCTTATCAGGAGGGCTGTTAGGATATACAAGCAGTCCATCTAGCTCATCGTCATGTAGTAGGTCATCGAGCTTGGCAGTATCCATGTCAACGATGATATCTGGCCGATTCTCGCAGGACTGTTCACTACATTGGCTACATACAATAGAGCACTTCAAGCCTGCTTTTCTGCAACAGCATGCATTGTCACATCCTTTCTTGCAGTTGCAGGAGATCATTTGCATGAGGTGGGAAGGGGCCGCATCCCTCGATATCATAAAGGCCGTGAGCTGTAAGAACCCACCCCCATTCGAGCGGATCGATTCACAGCTTCTTGAGTGGGAGGTAGTCTGGCAAGGTTAAAGTTCGTCTTGGTTGCAGCCTTTGTAAAGAGCTAATAGCTCAGATAATTGAGGCTTTTCGTTGAGTTGTTTTCACCATACAGCGCAATGATAATTTTAACTCCTGCTTCAGCTACTTCGTCAGGTGTTGCTTCTGAGTTGGAAAACTGCTGCTTTCTCCTTGAGGTCCGAATTCTTTTGAATTACTGATAACAACTTGTTTTATCCCTGACCAAAGAAGCATGACGTAGAATCACATCCACTAAAGGCATGGGTGAAGGGCTTGAGGTGACGGTAAGAAGATATCGAGGTGGTTGAATAGAGGACATCTGGTATTTTACCTCTTCCGCACTTCTGAAAGTAGATGTTACTGTGTTAGTAGGGACAGAGGATATGGTGAAAGCTCGTGTGTGAAATTCTTCAGTTCTTCATCCGGCTTTGACACAGTGTTAGGGGGTCAACCGTCACCTGTCTCTTGCCAACAGTCACAGTATTCACAGAAAAAAGTGATACCACTTTATTCTTCCTTTTGAATTTTAAATTTTCGTAGTTTTCCCCTACAACCTTCAACATCGCTTCCTTACCCATATCTCTAGCCATGTGACAGTTGACCTCTTCCACTCCAACAAGTCCACTGCTTATAGACATGACGACATTCGTATTAGGGAATGGAGGGTGATGCAGCAACCAGTCCCAAAATGCGTTTGCATGTTAATGTAACCCGAACCGAATGTTTCATATACTAAATTTATACATTATTGAACTATTTGAGAGGTATTATTAAAGGTTTGATGCCAATTCTATAAGTTAATACTTGAAAAATAGCATGGGTTGAAGTTTTGACCAACTTTGGGGTGCGATATCTCGAAAACTATTAGACCATTAGTAACCATTTTGGTCTTCAATTGTAGCAAATTTAATGTACTCTTAAAATGAATTGACCAGGCTGAAGAAGAACAAAAGAACATGGACACAGAGGCTGAAGAGTATCTTGTACCTGGACCTTCCAAGGGGTTTAGACAAAATTGAAACGCGTTTTCCCTATCGCCTTTTCATATTTCTGGTAATACCCACTTGACAACATGAACCATTTACGAGGGATTATTTTTAAGATTCCAATGTAAAAAATGAATTTGTTTGAATAAGACTAAAGGTTTTCTATTCTATTCAATTCTATTCTATTCTTATTTTGAACCTTTGAACTCAGTTCTATAGGTTAATACTTGAAAAATAGCATGGGTGTAAATTTAGACTAATTCTGAGGAGCGATATTTCGGAAACTATTAGACCTTAAGTAACCATTTTGGTCTTAAATTGTAGCAAATTTAATGTGCTTTCAAAATGAATATAATTATCTTTTTTGGAAAAGTGTTCCTTCATAGTCAAAATTGGCCAAATCTAAAAAAAAGCATATTTTCGGGGGTCTTACCGCTTTTTCGATGAACTCTGAGGAGCTATATCTCGGAAACTATTAGCCCTATAGTAATCATTTTGGTCTTAGATTGTAACAAACTTAATGTACTTTTGAAATGAATAGGATTGTCTTCTTTGAAAAAGTGCTCCTTCATGGTCAAAATTGGCCAAACCTAAAAAAAGTGCAAAATTTCGGCGGTTTTACCTCTTTTTGGCGGTGATCCGGAAGGTCGCGGAGGTCGAAAAATTGGATTTGGCATCTTGGTACTATCACATACAATATAAAAAAGTCTACTACCCCATTTCATGCAACTGATACCTCATACCCCATTTCAGGTTACTGAAAGATATATTGAAAAATGCTTTCTCTATATACAACTGCTGCCCTATGCAGTTGACGACATTTTTCTTTCTTAGTTTCTCGGCAAGTATCCCAGGCAGATTAAATTCTGAAAATTTGATACAGGTACACTATAACTATTTACAGAATCATGATACTTTAGTTCACAGGGTAGTTTATCTTTAACGTTAAAAGAAGTTTTTTTTCTATTACTTGTTTACCTACAGCAATCTTTTCATTTTGGGGACGTTTAAAAAAGTACGAAATAGAACTATAAAACAACACGTTTGACGTTTTATTTATATATTTCCATTGCATTGAATTTGAAGATTTCGCAAGATAACTGTAATCTATAAAGGGATATTAAGGACGGGATACTTCTCTGGCCAATGGATGGTGGCCCAAATAGCAATGGTCCCAAAAACGGAGAAACCGCCATCAGATGTGGCCTCATACAGACCTATTAGTCGTTACCCGTCAATGGTTTGTAAAAAATTGTTCGCCATGCGAATGTCGCCGCTATTTGACGAAAATCAGCGAAAGCCCAACTAACAGTTTGGATTTCGTCGACAATACGCTACAATCGAACAAGTACACATACTTGCATCAAAAATCAGGTTTGACCTGGAGACCAAAACATTCTGTTCAGCGGTATTCATAGACACAAGCCAAGCATTTGACAGGGCGTGGTATGTACGAGTATGTAGATCTACTCTACAACCTCAAGTGACATTTACCGTATACCTTCTTTCAAATCCTCACGTCATACCTCACTAAAAGATACTTTTTCGTGAAATATTCAGACTCCACTTCAGCCCTTCTATCCACAACATCTGGTGTCGCGCGACTGGTCCGACATTATACCTAATCTTCAACTAGAAACACGACAATAGCAACCTTCTTGGACTACATGGCAATACTGGCTTCCCATACTAATGCAGATATAGTTTTCAGAAACTTACAAACCACCTAAGCCTTTTTGAAAGATGATGGAACACGACGCATTAAAGCAAATATACAAAAACCAACACAGGCCACTTATACTACTAAAAAAACTACTTGCCCTCTAGTTCACCTTAACGGAAACTCACTACTCAAGAAGATTAGGTCAAATATCTAGGGTTCCACCTAGACAGACGTCTTACATGGTCAAAACATAATTGATACATACCACGCCCTGTCAAATGCTTGGCTTGTGTCTATGAATACCGCTGAACAGAATGTTTTGGTCTCCAGGTCAAACCTGATTTTTGATGCAAGTACTTGTTCGATTGTAGCGTATTGTCGACGAAATCCAAACTGTTAGTTGGGCTTTCGCTGATTTTCGTCAATTAGCGGTGACATTCGCATGGCGAACAATTTTTTACAAACCATTGACGGGTAACGACTAATAGGTCTGTATGAGGGCACATCTGATGGCGGTTTCTCCGGTTTTGGGACCATTGCTATTTGGGCCACCTTCCATTGGCCAGAGAAGTATCCCGTCCTTAATATCCCTTTATAGATTACAGTTATCATGCGAAATCCGTCATATGAAAGTTCCTTTAGGAGTTTTCCAGTTATTACGTCGAAACCTGGGGACTTCTTCGAATTTATTTCAGTTTCGATGACCTTACTTCGCGCTTGAAGGAAGTCCCGTATGAATTTTTCTTCTTCAATGGTAAGAGAGGCGTAAACACGATCTTTATGACGTTCTATAATGCAGCCAGTTGCTTTAGTTGATGTTAGGCAGTGGAAATAGTTCTGGAAATCTTGATTTCTCTGCTCATCTAATAATTTCTTAAACTCTTTGATGGCCCTATTAAACTACGTTTTATCGCCCGGTACGCGAGTAAGTAATCTGTCATTACTTTCTAAGAGCTCGTTTTCTTGTATTTTTTCTCGGATACGTATGGAGCAATACTGTTTTGGATTATTGCGGTTTGTTTCTGGGGTTACGTCCCATGCTGCTCCCTAGATTGATTTTATTAAGTACTGGGCAGATTCGTAGATATCGTGTTTATTTTTTAGGAGAAGATTTACATTTAGTTTAAATTTTAAAACTGATAAAAACAGCTAATTACGTACTTCAAATTCAATGCAATGGAAATCTATAAATAAAACGTCAAACGTGTTGTTTTATAGTTCTATTTCGTACTTTTTTAAACGTCCCCAAAATGAAAAGATTGCTGTAGGTAAACAAGTAATAGAAAAAAAACTTCTTTTGACGTTAAAGATAAACTACCCTGTGAACTAAAGTATCATGATTCTGTAAATAGTTATAGTGTACCTGTATCAAATTTTCAGAATTTAATCTGCCTGGGATACTTGCCGAGAAACTAAGAAAGAAAAATGTCGTCAACTGCATAGGGCTGCAGTTGTAACATATATAGAAAAAGCATTTTTCAATATAGGAAAGTCACGTTAAATCGGCGCTACTTTGACATCAGACCTCGCTGTTAAATTCTGGACGTACCTTATTGAAATACAGGCTAAATTAAAAGAGAGAAATGAGCTTTAACTAAACCAAAGTAACAGTATGAAAAACAGTTGGCCGTTGTGGTCACTCGCCACAGTGGGCCGTTATGGTCATTTTGGCTGTTGTGGTCACGCTCCATAGTTGGCCGTTGTGGTCATTTTGGCCGTTGTGGTCACTCACCCTAGTTGGCCGTTGTGGTCATTTTGGCCGTTGTGGTCACTCGCCACAGTTGGCCGTTATGGTCATTTTGGCTGTTGTGGTCACGCTCCATAGTTGGCCGTTGTGGTCATTTTGGCCGTTGTGGTCACTCACTCTAGTTGGCCGTTGTGGTCATTTTGGCCGTTGTGGTCATCGTCACCAGCGACGCCAATACATAAGCGTCGGTGGCCGTTGTGGTCAAAATGGAGGATGGGGTGGAGTTTCTAGTTGGCCGTTGTGGTCATGGTGGCCGTTATGGTCAAGTTTCGAGTTGGGCGATATGGTCAAATTGGCCGTTGTGGCTGTTGGCCGTTATGGTCACGGAGACCGTTGTGGTTATGACCACACCGAGGCTGGCAAGTTTGTTTGTATTATTGCTTTTAGAAAGAAAAGTTAGACGCAACATACTCTGCAGACTATTTTTCTGCATTTAATACACCCAATAATTAAATAAGTCATTTATTAAATTCATTGAAAAAAAATTTCATTTCAGATTTAATCTTTAAATGGAAATAGTAATCATTATGAACAAATAAATAACGGTAGGTAACCCAAAATAGTATATTAAGTGGAATTCTGTTATAAGTTGTAACCTCAAACTGATCACCGGGTGACGATCAGATGAGGGCTTTCCTACACAACTACTAAATGTTCTCAACTTTCATTGTATTATAAAAGCTCGCAATGAATTTAATTCTTACTTCTCAAGGCAGGCTTATAAAAATTGATAACTATAAGTACCAAATATTACAATCAAAACGTCTCTTTTTAAATTAATATTTAATAAAACTAACAATAAGAATAATTTATTAGAACAGATTTAGAATATCAATTATATTTATTATTCACTATGTGATGATGGATGATGAGGTCGTTCCCAACTTTATAGTAGAGTCAATTTTTGCATTAAGTTCTTATTTTTTACTATCTAAAGATAGAGACTTGAAATCTTTTGTAATGCCTTCAGTACTGGACCAATATAAAATGTTATATGTTTAAAATGGGGGCACGCCCCCTCGGGGGGTTGAAACCCCCATTTTGTACCCCTAATTTAATAACGCAACCAAATTGAGTGAAATTTATGTTGGGAGGGTTCTTGGAGTCGCTGATTATGAATCCAATGAGAAAATTGAAAAATTCAAAGTGGCGGACACCAAAATGGCGGTCCTAAAATAACGGCATTTGAGATTGAGAATGCGATTTACGCCGTTTCTATTGATTTTAGAGAAAAGCTCAAAGAGTCAAAAAGTGTTTAATATGTGATTTTGCAAAGTAATACACCATTTTGGTTACCTTATTATGTAATCCTTTCTCTCTGCCCTAGTAGTAGAGTAAATTTTTGCATTACGTTCTTAGTTTTTACTATCTAAAGATAGCGACTTGAAATCTTTTGTAATGCCTTCAGTACTGGACCAATATAAAATGTAATCTGTTTAAAATGGGGGCACGCCCCCTCGGGGGGTTGAAACCCCCATTTTGTACCCCTAAATTAATAACGCAACCAAATTGAGTGAAATTTATGTTGGGAGGGTTCTTGGAGTCGCTGATTATGAATCCAATGAGAAAATTGAAAAATTCAAAGTGGCGGACATCAAAATGGCGGTCCTAAAATAACGGCATTTGAGATTGAGAATGCGATTTACGCCGTTTCTATTGATTTTAGAGAAAAGCTCAAAGAGTCAAAAAGTGTTTAAAATGTGATTTTGCAAAGTAATACACCATTTTGGTTACCTTATTATGTAATCCTTTCTCTCTGCCCTAGTAGTAGAGTAAATTTTTGCATTACGTTCTTAGTTTTTACTATCTAAAGATAGCGACTTGAAATCTTTTGTAATGCCTTCAGTACTGTGTAAAGAGTAATCTGTTTAAAATGGGGGCACGCCCCCTCGGGGGGTTGAAACCCCCATTTTACACTCCCAATTTAATAACTCGGGAAGTTTTACATCAACTTGAGCGAAATTCATGTTGGAGGGTTTTTGGGGTTGCTGATTATGAATTCAATGAGAAAATTAAGAAATACAAAATTTTATATATATTTATACATATATATTTTTAAATATAGTTTATTTAGTAGGTACTTATTTATTATTTTATTATTATGTTGTGAACAATTTATAAATATGACTGATGACATAATGCAACACTATCATTAAAAACATTAAAAAGTATTTTATATTGGTACAATGCGAGGGTTGCGCTGAAAATTGTTATTAGCAAAAAGACCGTTGCATTTTTTAACAAACAATCTTTATTGTTTTTCAAAATAATCTCCATTCAGACTAATACACTTGTGCATTATATGAAACCACTTTTTAAAACATTCGGAAGATTCATTTTCTGAAAGGTCCTCAAAAATTCTTTGAAATTCTGTAACTGCTGCATCTGCGTTGGAAAATCTTTTACTTCGCATCATTTTTTTAACAGTTGGAAACAAAAAAAGTCGCACGGCGCTAGATCTGGGCTATACGGCGGATGAGTTACCAATTGAACTTCCGTATCTTTCAAAAAATCCAATGTTCTGGCAGCAGTGTGGGAGGATGCGTTGTCATGATGGACTAAGATGTTACGCAAACCGGTCCTTTGTCGACCTGCCTGTAATTTTGCAAACATCTGTGGTAAAGCCACTTCGCAGTACCATTCAGAATTAACAGTTCTGCGATCTTTAAGTGGAATAACAGCAACAGGACCACATCGGCGGAAAAAACAGCAATCATTTTCTTCTTGAAGCTTCTGCCACGAATTACTTTTGTGGGCAAGTCTTCATCTTCGAATACCCAAACACTAGACTGCTGTTTAGTTTCAGGGTCGTAACTGTATACCCAAGATTCGTCACTAGTTACAATGTATGCCACTTGCCTGGAAGCTCCTCCGTCAAATTTTTGCAACATAAATTTACACCAGTCTATTCGAGCCTGTTTTTGACTTTCTGAGAGCAAATGCGATATCCAACGGCTTGCTGGCTTTCTTACTTCAAGATGTTTATGCCAAATGGTATTCACCGCCGAGGATTCAATCTTCACTTCCTACTGAATCTCCCTATAAGTAATATTTCGATTGGAATGAATCAAGCTTGCCACACGATCAACATTTTCTGAACAGGCAGCTTCTGCAGGTCTTGCTTCGTCTTCTAGCAGTTCTCGCCCTCGTCGAAATTCGCGGAACCAATGACTAACAGCGGATAATGGAGGGGCAGCAACGCCAAAATCTGCTATCAAATTTTCATGGCTTTGCTGGTATCCTAACTGTCTTTTATAGTCGTAGAAAATCATAGCTCTAAAGGCAGTTCGCGGAATGCTCATCTTAACTGAATTAAAAATGCACAACTACTTACCTTACAAAATTAACTACGTTTCACAAGAAATCGAAACGTTTGACAATTGTGGGTAACGAATGCCAACTAATGCGACATTCAATTGTTGCAATTGTTTCTAGCCAATTGAGCTTCCATGGCCTGCTACTAACTATTAACAGAGCATCCCTCGTATCAACATCCGTATGTCAGATGCGTTTGTTAATTCTTTGCTGGAACTTTTCGATCCTAAATTTATGATATTTGTGACGGTAGAAATTCCTTGATAGAAGCTCTTTCAGATCAGCAAGTGTATGTATATGTTGTATTATTAGCAACTACATGTTTCACTTGTGCCTATACCAATTCTATTGTAGTTAAATAAAATATCCTCGGTTGAAATGACCTTACCATAAAGCCAATCGATACTACCACTTTGTCAAACTTTATGTTGGCGATTTCTCAGATAGATAGATTAAGGTACGAGTTTCATACAAAGCTTTATGTTGGACTGCTATAATTAGTCTAATCAATTTAGAAAAAATAGCGGAAAGTTGAGGTAAGTCCATGGATTTTTGCATACGGTTTCCTTGTGGGTTATTAAACAACTCCTTAAAAGTCAACACCTGTAGGTGGTGAGCTCGAAGAAATAATGAGGATAAACCACGCCCCCTACCGGTTTTGTCGTTTTTCTCGGAAACCATTAGGGTTATCGAGATAAAGGAGGTTAGGTAAGATAAAGCTTATTTAAATCCCTACCAAAAGTGTTCGAATTTTTTTTCGTACTTCGCCTTCTTTCTGTGTTATCGAAGAAAGGAGATATGTCATACACGGATCAGCAATTTGCACCAGTAAATTTGCTCAAGGAACTTTCTGGCGTAACTTTTTATGGTCCCCTATTGCCATGAAGTAGCTAAGAAAAATTCGTTGAGAACCGGACGCGATCGTGGTACAGTCATCCTTTATCTTAGCATCTCTTCGGCAAAATCCATCAGGCGATATTATCGATATTCTTGATAGCAGTCGGCTGAAAAATTCGTATTGGCAAGTTAATTTTAGAAGAGTACCTGCACTACTGAATTTTTGAATCTAACCCAATATGCACAAGGTGTTTCGCCTTTTTTGATATCCTAATTTCCTTTATTTATAAGTTCTTGGTACTAATCATTACGCCTTAAAAGGAGAATTAACGGTACGTTTCAAGCAGTCTTTATGGAATGCTTCGTGTTTAGCTCTGATCAATCTTTTGCGAGAGTAACTAACGGATACACCAGACTTTAACTAGTTGATGAATATGACCTTAGACCAGCATTTCTGCCCAGGACAACTTAGTTTTAGCCCATGCTACTCGTCGTTTTGCAGATACTTGTCAGCGTTAACTATGCTGTTTATGAACTAAAATCTTCTTAATCCTCTAGATAAGATACAGCCTCAAATCATTATGTCTTGAGGAAACTTAACATTAAGCAGTTTTGTTCTAGTTTTACTCTCGCAAAAGAGTAATCAGAGCTAAATAAGAAGCATTCCATAAATACTGCTTGAAACCTAATGTTAAGTTTCCTCAAGGCGTAATGATTTATAGCTATATGTCAGCTGGAGGATTAGTAAGATTTGAGTTCATAGACGGCACAGTTAATGCTGAAAAGTCATTCACAATAATTATTGGTTGGTTAAATTTAAATGGCAGATTAATAACTAGAATTAAATATTAAAAATACCAAGAGCGATATTCTTATATCTTTTTACACGGAAATATAGATTTTATATGCATTCTTTTTGGCCTAATAAATACCCTAAATATAGAATAACCACTTTTCTTTGCTACAAGCCAAGATCGGTTTAGGTAGGAAGATAAATACATATATTCTTTTTAACACGTACCGTAAGGAAATTACAGACAAATTTTTAAATTTAATTAAAAATGAGATGGAACAAACTCAGCATTTTAAATTAGGCGACAATATTTACTGATTTTACTAGCATTTTCAGAATAATTAACATATTATACAGATTTACATCTATAATTATTAGTGAAACTAATCTAACTATTAATAATAATTAATTATTAGGAGTAATACATTTAGATTTTAAAGTAAAGTATGTGGCACTTAGCTATCAATTCACTAATCTGTCCCACTAATAGCAGGCTGTTAATATTACTAGCACAATTACCATTAAAATGATGAGAAACACCAGAATCTTAATCTAATCTAATTTTTCGTCTAAATTTAATTGATCTAAGCGGTCAAGCATTCGTTTAAACATTCTAGAAGGCAATGGAACAGCCAACAGGAAATAGTTAAGTTAGGGAGCCAGTAAATAATCCAAATAGTCTGGAGAAATAGTCTTACGAAGAAAACAGAACAGACATTTTTTATAGAAAAATTAATTATCTATCTATTTTATTTAAACAATTTTTTTGTTAAATTAATATTTTAAGAGTTATTACACTGCAATGTTTTCCTGTTTCAGTGAGATGTTAGCCGTTTGCGAATTATTTAGCAAAACTAAAAAGTGAAAACTTTGCTGTGTAATAACTCTTAAAACATTAATTTGCAAGCAATTAAAAAATTGTTTTAATAAAAAAGATAGATAATTTATTTTTCTACAAAAAAGTCTGTTATATTTTTTTTCGTAGAACCAACCGTTCTCGAGATGTTTTCAAAAACGGGTTTGTTAAAATGGCTACGGAAGCATACCCGTCTCCGTCACATCAAATTAGTTTTATACTGACGACCGACCACCTAACAAATTCCAATAATAGAATATCATGCATTTTTGCTGATGATAATGAAAGCAAATGATGGCAACAGCGCCGGACCTCATGTTATACTTAAAACCTGTGTATAATTTGATATTGGGGCTCACTTTGCGATTAAATCGTATCTAATTATATGGTCCTCACGTCGTCAGTAGTATAGTGTAGCCTCACTTGGTATTATTATACACAGCAAATAAAACTTTTTTAAATTCAAAGAAATCTGTGTATATTTGCGAGATACATAACTAGAACAAGCAAACAAGTGATGACAAAAAAATTTGCAAAGCTGTGACCATTTATAAGGGTGGTCCTCATTAACTATGGTTCATGATATGTCCTCACTTTGATAAGTGGCCGTAAATATATATATATATATATATATATATATATATATATATATATATATATATATATATATATATATATATATATTGGTTTAATCGACGTTGTCGGACCCGCTATATGGTAGGGTCGTTAGTAGACCCGCATTTTTTGATTTTTGAAATGTGTATATTTTACATAATATTGATCTATTTCTGATAAGCAATATTTAAGATCCTCGAGGGGTAAAAATATATGAAAAAAAAATATTGGTGATATTTGACAGTCGTTCTTGAACCCGATACATATTACAGTGTTTACAGACCCATTTGTATAATTTTAAGCAAGCCTACCTACGCTACCGAACCCAGCAACGTTGCCGAATGTATCAAAGATAAAATTACGACTGACGTAATGATTTCGGGATGCTAAGCACATAAGTGATCTTTATTTTTGTTGATTTGTTCGTAAATTCCATAAATAACCTTCAACGCAGAAAAATTAACGTTTTCCGTAAAACGATGTAACTCTGAAAATTATTATTAACGTGAGAAAATAGCATTGAGCCTCTTTTGTTCTAAAATACATAAGGTTTATGAAAATAATTGTTTTTTAATAATTTGTTTTTAAATCATTTATTTTAACATGATTATTTTTGTTTACAAGAATACAATTAAAAGTTTCGAAGACACGTCATGTATATGTGTTTTGAAAAAATAAATGTTATAGCCAAATCTTTTGACCTCCTGAACATTTTACTGTTATGTTTCTAGCACAAATAAACAGTTTCTAAGATATGTATATTTTAATGCCACGGTAACAGTTCAGTCAAATTAGTAAAAATAGAGGGGAATTGAGGTAGATCCTTGGATTTTTTATAGGCCTTCTTTGTGATATTTTAAATAACCCCTTAAAAGTTACTACTCAAAAGTGGTGAACCAGAGAAGCTGATGAGGGTAAGCCATGCCCCCAGATGATTTTTACTGTTTTTTCAGAAACTATTAGGTTTATCAAAATGGAGCCAGTTAGGTAAAATAGGATTTTATTTAACTTTTATACCAAAAAGCTAAGAAAACTTTGTGCGTGTTGTCTTGTTTCTGTGTAATTGAAAACGATCATATGTCACACAGACAAATAATTTGTATTGGTACATATTATACGAGAAGCTTCGAGCATAACTTTGTGTGATTTAATGTTCATCATGAAATAGCTATGGAAATCTCGTGAGCATCGAACGCGATCCTGGTTCAGTCTTCTTCTATCTCAGCATCTCCAGCAAAATCTACGAGGCGATATTACTATTATTATTGGGGTTAGTCATATGGTAATTCTCGTATTGGCAAGATACATTTTAGGGGTATACCCTGTACTAATAAATCTTTTTAGTGAACCTAAAACGTACAGGGTACTTCAGGGTTTTTGGATCTCTCTTACTTCGTTCTTTATATTGATATTCGTATCGAGTAATTTTTTTCTTGAATGGTTTTTGTTTTGGAATTCTAAGTTCACGACTTAATTCCACGCCTGCTTTAAAATGTAGCTAGATATTTAACAGTAAATGGGACTTCACCCATTTTACATGTAGGATATCTCGAGCAGACGATGCCAATTCCTGAGGGTCAATGCCTTTGATCAAAATTGGCCATTAAGCACAACATATCTATGTTCAAAAATGAAATGTTACAAAGCTATACTCCTTCAAAATAAAAAAGTCAAAAATGCAATTTGGATAAAGTTTTGTGTTCAAGGACAGTTGTTATTAAAACATACATTAGTGTTATTTTGTGCTTGTGATAGCTGTAGCGTACCCGCTACCGCTAGATACGGAATTCTGTGATAGTGATATGTTTAATGAATACACCATTGAATGCAAAATTTAATTCTTCACAAAACAGGTATACTTGACCCAAGTCGAATAGTGATAAGTCGAATAATGCTCTATAAAATGCAGAAATAAAATAAAGGTAAAACGTCATGCAGTATGACGTACAAACGAAGTAAGAAAGATTTCAAAACAAGGTGAAATGCCCTATACATTTGGGTTTCTATAAAATAATTGTCCAGTACAGGGTATTTTCCTAAAGATATTCTTTTTACTGCAAAATTATCATAATACTACAACCAACAATAACAACAACATCGCTTCATGAATTTTGCAGAAGTGATGCTAAGGTTGCACTGCGAACTCAACTTTTTTTTTTCTTAGCTAAGTACTTGATGACGCATACAAGATCGCAATAAGTTATGTTCTAAACTTGCCCCGTCAAAGGTATTGGTAGAAATTGTTGGTCTACATACTCAACTTTCGTATAAATTGCATGTGTGATAGTATTCATCAATAGGAACAAAAAACTCTTTTTGTTTTTACGCAAATCGAAAAAAACTTGCTAAAAATGTCAACGTTTGGAAACTGCTGGAAATTATAGTCAAAACAAACTGCGACATCACCTAGCAGCAGCCGCGTCAATGTATCAGATAGGCACATTCAGCTCCAAGTGTGATTCTTAGACCAGTGACCTGCTACCCACTTTTCAAAAACCATTCTTTTTTCGGTTATTATGAAAGATAGACACTAATGATTTTCAGCTGTTTTGTTGCATTTTATGTGTACTACCACCTATTCAGAGGATACGAATCTTAAGTGAAACATCCTGTATGATATATATTCATGCGCCAATTAAATAAGCTTTATTTTATCTAACCCACTTAACAACCAGTCCATAAACCTATCAGTTTTTGAAAATAAAAGACAAAATCCATCTGGGGGCGTGGTTTAATATTGATATTTTACAAAGTTCAGGATATTATCTACTCGTAAACATGAACAAATCAAGCATAAAGTCATTTTCAAGTTTAGCTGACCAAAATACACTAAATTTGATTAGTTTAACCTAGATTAATAAAATAGCAGTTTCTATTTTTACTGTGCGTTTGTACAGTTACAAGAAAATTATGGAATGTTCGATCCCTACTTTCTGTTTAATGAATTTGAAGGTACAAAACAGTACTATATGGTGGTTAAGCGCCTTTAACAGAAACGTCGAAAGGTAACGAAGAAGAGAAGAAGTTTTTTCAAACCTGGCTCAATTCCGTTATATTGCACTTGTACTAAGTTAAAGATCAATTTTTATTGTATTCTGAAATAGCTATTTGTGAATTGGAATATGTATTATATTCTTAGTGACGAATTGTACACCAGAGATTTTCTGATTACATTTGAAATATATGTAGTTCTAAATATACCAGGCGCAAATCATATTAGTCCACCCTGTTTCATTTTTGTTAAAGAACGTCCCACAGAATTTATTCCGTTTATCTTTTGTTCTATGAGGTGGCCGTTTCTTGTTGCTATAGTGAAGTGCTGCTACTGCATCTACCCCATACCAATGTTCATGAAATTCAATTGGGGGTTGCAAGATACACTGCCCCTCCGCACCTTTTGAGTGCCCTGTTTCCATTAAGTAATTTTACAAATTACAGACGAGAAAGTTTTCCTTCAGTGTTTTAGCAAAAAAGTCACAAATGATGCTCAACTTAGTTGGCCCATTTTAATTTTTGATAAAGAACACCTCACGCTTTTTACCCTGAATGGTCTACGACGTTGTTATTTATTGGTGGTATATAGTACATATCGTCGTTAATGCATATGAACTTAATTCTTTAAAATGTTGTAACTAGTAATGTTGCTAGTTGCGATTTCAAAGAATTCATCATACCATCTGTAACAAAGTTTTTATAAGCATTTAAACCGCGCTCCTGGAAAATTGCTAGAAAATAGTTCCGCTAGTATGCATTAACGTCGACGATATGTATGAATGAGTACTGTGATCCAGTGATAAATATGTATGTGTGAGTGTAGTATCCAATGCAACGAATATAAACAAGGAGTCAGAAAATAATTCAGAAACCAACTAATTCAAGCATTCATTCTCTCATCTTAACAGTAAAAGAATACAGATTTCATTAACCACAAACAGTCTTTCAAACAAACAAACACAGAAGATATTACATGTGGTGAGCGCCGACTTTAATTGAACACGCAACAATCTGTCAAGAAACTTACTCTTGCAAGCATACCATTCGAGATACCAGGATCCTATTTATGAAGCAGATGTCGAGAAATCAATTAGCATAATTCCAGTAGAGGATCAATACTCTCAGCACCACCACTACCAGTAGATGGAGCAGTTCCATCGCTGAAGTCATAATCTATCTGAAGTCACGGTTGTATAAAGTTTTTTTCTGTTCTAAATTTGTCTGCCATCAAAACAGACTATCTACAGCATTTAAAGAAAGTATTTCAACTCCTATATCATTACGGTTTACTATCAAATTAAAAAAAACAATCTTTGAAGCCAAAGAACTAACTTGTCTCGACCATACAGTGAACAGTGATGGAGTTACACCGCAAATCTGAAAAGGAGAAGCTATTCATAACTTTCCAATCCTTAGAATGCAACAAGAATTATGCCATTTCGTTCGCATAGATTGTCGATTTAAACCTGAGCTAAACCTATTTATTCCAGAAAAAGTTTCAGAACCCTACAAGAAGCCCACACAACAGTGTGTCGCAAAACGTATAATTACAAATCGGTTGTTGTGAACTTCAATAAACGGTCGTACCAAAAATTCGTTACTTCGTGTGATCGGGAACACAGGGAATACATAGCAGATAAGCTCGGATGCAGCCCATTACAAATCCTTCTTATCTTTTTTTGTGCCGTTTATGTATAGAACGTTCGCAATTACTTTTTGTTACCTGTGAGACATATTTGTGTACATACATTTACTATTTTCCTTTTATGTTGCATATACGATTATTATCCAACCAACAACCTACAAGTCCAACAGAATCCTCATACGTTCCTCTTAGGTTAAGTTTTGTAGTTTTTAGTTATTTACATTTTGCAACGAGCCCTAAAATCAAGAATCTGCTGTCTTAATTTTAACCGTTTTCAATTATCTCATTCGATTCTCACGTTATTCTTATTAGCTCATTTCTATAGGTTAAGTTCTTATCATTGTAACGAACATTAACATGTTCCATTAACATTAACATGAGCCCTGTACTAACTTTAATCAATTGTAAAAGCAGCCAAAGAAAAAAAACAGGTTTTTTACGTATCTATCAAGTTGCTTTACAATCACAACCTCATCTTTTGCGTACATTCACTAGTTCTTTCCAATCCTGTCCTCAAGCAAACTGATGGAGACTTTTTCTGCTTGAAAAGTTCTAAAAAACAAGGGAGCAATAAATGTAATGATCACCGTTGCCTTGGATACTTTGTAGTATCCAAGGAAACGAATGTAAACGAGGGATCAGAAAATAATTCAGAAACCAAATAGTTCAAGCATTCATTCTCTCATCTTAACAGTAAAAGAATAAAGCTTTAATTATCCACAAACAATCCTTCAAACATACAAAGAAGATATTACAGTACTTTTATACTAAAAAATTTAATCAAGTTCTTGAAATTTATCGTTTAATTATTACGGAAAATGATATATGTACTTTTCCACCTTATTTGGAAACCATCCACTTTCCCCAGAAATTAACTTTTCCGTATTATGTTGCGTTGTCTCACTTGTTCGAAAATCCTGTTAACCTTACTCTAATCATTTATATAAAAAATGAATTCAGTTATGAAGTCCTACTTAAAGATACCATTGATATGAACACATGGATTGTAGGCATTAATATATGCTTTCAATCATACAAATATAACTTTATAAATTTATATCACTCTCCAAACTCCAGTGATGCTCAATTTCTAATGAAACTTGAAAGTTTGTTTGATGTATATGCTAGTAGATCAGAGACCTTACTAATTATCGGAGACTTTAATATTGACCTATTAAAGGATTCATATTAGGAAAATAGACTGAGAACTTTAATTAAAAATAATGGACTACATCAGATTATCGACCAACCTACAAGAATCACTAAGGACAGTGCTACACTCATAGATCTTTCTGTATCTAATGAAAAAACCATTGATGCCCAGGTACACCATGTTCCAAAAATAACCGATCACTCAATAATAACTGTAAATGCAAAAGTGAAAGAAAAATATGAAGAATATACAATACAACACAGAGACATGAGCAACTTCAATGAAATGCAATTTCAATTAGATCTAATGAATCAACCATGGAATCCGGACTGTACAAACACCAATCAACTAGCAGAAATATTAGTTAAAACCATAATGGACACACTAAACAGGCATGCTCCAACTGTTAAAAAAACCATTAAATGTCAGTGGAGTTGTAAGCGTTGGTGGACCCCAGAAATAGCCTTGGAAATTGAAGAAAGGGACAGATTATTTAAAAGAGCAATCTTTACACAAGAAGAAAGTGATATGAATAGGTATAGACAACAAAGAAATGGAATTGTTAGTTTGATCAGGAACCACAAGAGAAATTATTACCAAGAAAAAATAGATGATATGAAAAATAACTCAACAGAAATGTGTAAAACAGTTAAAGAATTAATTAAAGGAGGCCATAACAGACAAAAAAGGAAGGTATTATTTTTGACAATGAGTTAGAAAAAAGGAAATTCAAATTGCAGAAAAATTCAATATTTACTTTATTAACAGCATACAACAAATTATTACATTAACAAATTTAACTCAAATTGAAACTGATTTAAGCCACATTAATGTACATCAATGCAAGTTCGACTAATTTCTGCCAATAGAGTTTTTGGAGTTAAAAAAATTATAAACAATTTACCTAATAAGAATAGTAGTGTCGATCGTATTACAGTAAAGATTCTTAAATTAGCTTTCAATGTAATAGGACAGAGATTTTTGCATCTAATTCAAATGAGTCTAGAAAGTGGATCCTTCCCAGAAACCTTGAAGACATCCCATATTATCGCCATTGAGAAGATAACCAACACTAACAAATGTGAAGAATACAGACCGATCAACATGGTGCCAACTTATGAAGAATTATTAGAGACCGTCGTAAATATCCAGTTTCGTGACTACATTGAAGTGAACAAACTGTTAATAGTACATATTCAGCTAAAAAACTACCTTTAGCGTTCCACAAGGAACTGTATTAGGCCCTGATTTATTTGTACTATACATAAATGATATTGTTAATGTAATTAAAAAATGTAACATTCAATTATTTGCAGATGACACTTTAATATATTTTATAGGAGATGATGTTGAAAAAGTAATAAATATCATCAATGATGAATTAGTAAATGTATATAACTGGTTACGTAAAAATAGTCTTTCTTTAAATGTAAATAAAACAAAATTCATGATAATAAAAAATAAGTTTAACGAAATTGATACATCTAGTCATGTGGGAATACAAATTAATAGTCAAAAAATAGAACAAGTTTATGAGTGGAAGTACTTAGGTGTAATAATAGATTGTCACTTAACATTTTCTAGTCATTCAAACTATGTTATCAGTAAAGTTGCAAAAATAGTAAATTTCATGGGTAGATTAAGCCAAAATCTTAGCAAGTGGTCTAAATTATTACTATATAAAACAATAATACTTCCCCATTTTAATTATTGTGCTAGTATACTTTACCTCCTAAATAATATTGAAATTAAAAATCTTCAAAAAAAAAAGAAAATTGTGCGTTAAGAATAATATTAAAATGTAGTAGGTATACTATCATAAGAAGAATGTTGCAAGTTACATCTTTGTTAAAAGTGTTAAGCAAAATATATTTTATAATACGATGATAATAATATTTAAAATAAAAAACTTAATATATCCAGAGCACATTTTAAATGAATTACTATTCGTAGAAGATGTTCATGATCATAATACTAGAAGTAGAAATAATTTTTATGTTCATACAGTAACAACAAATATAGGACAAAATAATCTGTTTCATAAAGGTTTAGTTGAATATAATTCACTTCCAGCTAATGTAAAAAACTGTACATCTTTAACATTATTTAAGAAACAATGTAAAAAATATGTAATAAATTACATTAATATTTAAGAAATTATAATGTATTATGAAAGAAATCGCATACGAGCTGATGTAATTCTTACGTCACTTTTCTCCATCATATATTAAATGCGAGCTATTATAGCCAAACGTTTATAAAACAAAGCTTAACATATGCGTCATGGCAATGTTGCCAGATCCAGGGCCTAGGAAGTCTGTAGAACATAGCGGGTTTGATAGCGTCTTGTATAAAAATATACGATATACACTTGAGAAAGGCGCGACGCCCCCTATAGTTCATTGTGATGAACTACGGTTGTATAAAACTTTTTACAGACCCTACTTTTCCAAACCCAAATTGTATATTTTTTTATTGCAGTTTTAGATAAACCTTATCCTGTAGACCTCAAAAACATAGGAGAACGTTGCCAGACCCAAGCCCGGGTCTGAGAGCGTCGAAAATGGTCCGACAAGTCGGTAGAATATAGCGAAACGGGTGTGTATAAGCGGTTTGACAAATATATATATATATATATATATATATATATATATATATATATATATATATATATATATATATATATATATTGCTGTAATATTGGATAATTAAAAATAATAAATTATTTTAAAAATAATTTATTATTTTTAATTATCCAATATTACAGCAATATATATATATATATATATATATATATATATATATATATATATATATATATATATATATATATATATATATATATATATATATATATATATATATATATATATATATATATATTGCCTAACAAGTAGTAATCTAGTTTGAGGTGACTGTAGGGTTGTTATTTATAAAGGCATAACATCTGCTATCAATAGCAGTTTCATTTAAACTTCTATCTATATTCTAGATAGAAGTAGATATCTAGAATATATGAAGGTACTTCTTTTGTAATATTACAATTATATTGCATACCTTTAGAGATTTACTCGAAGGATTTATTTACTAAAAGGACTTATACTGCCGTGCTAAGCGAAAACAACCTATCTGCAAAACTGCAATGTAGAAATGTACTATATAGAATGTAAATGTGAACTAAGAAAAGATATGGTATATTTCTGAGTTGATGTTTTGCAGATAGGACTTTTTTGCTTAGCACGGCAGTATATTTGTCAGTACGAATTGTTTTGCGAGATGTCCTAACACATTTTAGCATTTATCCTCTAACGCCTTTAATAATTTATCTGAGGATTAAAGTTTATCTTAGTCAATCAATTTATTAAAATGTTGCAATGTAAGTACCTTTCCATGAGATGCTTTAAAAATTGATAGGGAATATGAACACCGTTTTTAGCAGCTAAGGTATATTTAATAATAACCTCATGAAATATACAGAAAAAGTTGTACAAAATACGAGTAGGTACGATATTTCTTAAGTGGGTGTTGCATTCAACTGTATTATTATTGGTTATTTCATATGGAATGGCCCGTTAACTTCTTTGTATACCGGGTGACATGGAAGTAGGACTATATATATATCTACTTTATTTATAAGCCGACTTAAATGTAAAATTTGGTGCAGGGTATTATATGCAATTTCGGATTTATTGACAGGTATAGTCATAATGCCCTACTTCCGGTTTCTCTGGAAGTACTAATAACTTGGACTATATTCTAAATGTAACACCCTGTATATCTTATATCGTTTGGAATTCACAAGTCAAGTTACATCTGACAGATTGCCAAATATTCATATTTTTCACAAAAATTTTTTATGTAGATATTCTATAACCTAACAAAATAAATAACAGCAACAAATAAATATTTTAATTAATTAAATAGGTACATATTTAGTTTTAGATGAAGTTGTACATGATGCATATCATTAAAATTGTAATTAAATTTTGTACCTAATGGCAAAATTACTCATTATAGGTTCAATTTGAAAAAAAATTAAAAAATTGTTATAATTAACTAAATAATTATATTATTATTGAGTTTTGATTGCGGAAACATTTTCGTGCTACAGGTAGTTCTCATACTAAGTGTTTTGGTACCGGTATTGTTGGCGGTAGCATACAGTATAAAAACCAAACTACCCCACAATATGACCAAGTAATACTTAGCTGCGATTGGTCGTATTGTAGAACAGTTTGGTTTTTATGTCTTGTCTTGTCTTAACATACTGTGGCGCATCTGATATGGCAACAATAAGTACTTTCCATTTCTTAGTCTTCATCGGCCGTGTGGGGTTGGAATATACCTTACAATATAAAACTGTAGGAAGGAGCGTAACTACCCGGTGCAATGAGCTTTAAAAGTGACGGATATGCCGTCACTCTGGCCGCCATTAGACACCACCTAAATCTGTTTTTCTCCCAAACTTCGGCAAATACGAAGAAGGGAATTACATTTCAGAAGTAAGTATTCGTTTGTTTAAAATATTAAATATAAAAATACTCTGTTTTAAAATTGAGGTTATGAAGTTTAAGTACGCATTTCGAGACAGTAAGAACCGCCAATGGAAATATCTTATTACAAAACCGGAAACACTCCGCCATATTGAGACCCCATCCCGGTCGTATATGGTAGATGATTACGTTCCTTCCTACAGTTTTATATTCTAAGGAATACACATATTGTCATGATACTTGACATATAATATAAAGAAAATACCACTCAGTAAGTTTTACCAAGTTTAAATAAAGACATTTCCAACGAGACGTTAGATAGATTGCCTAACCTCACTGTCAAAATTATTATTTGATGAAATTGTCTTTTAAGAAACTATAAAAAGGTTTTCTTTTAATAAACATGCACTTTAGAACATACTAGGTAGTAAAAGGATATTTTAAAGTTGAATTTCCTTAGAATTTTGGTAATCTTTCATTGTTCTGCTACCGATGTGAGATCGTGGCCTAATAAGTCAATTAAAATAAAGTTGAGGCCAAAGTAAGGCAAGTATTGACCTAAAACAGACAAGGTGTGTTGTAGTGGTGGTATATGTAAGTATTTACTACCTAACCTGAATTATTTATACAGAAAATAAAGATTCAAGTTAACGAGATATTGTTATTGTTACATTTTTTTATTTTATTCAGAATTTTATAGCTTGTGACTAAAATGTTTTGATGCTGTTTTGTCAAGCAGTTTCTTAAGCACAATCTTGAAATTATTTCGAATGTTGGGGTTGTTTTTTGTAAAAGGTATCATTGATATAAAATGCAAGTATGTGCGTTTTTCCATTGCAATCTGAAATAATGTAATTTAGCTAGTATTTTCATGTTATTGATATCTAAAAGTATGTAAATAATGTTTATTAAGATATAAGGTTGAATGTTGTCAAGCTAGAAAGATGTAAATAGGTAATTTTAAATAATTAATTTGATTTTAGTAATCTGATAGTTGTGCAGGAAATGTGTTCTGGTCGACATTCTCTAATGGCCTTATGTTTTATGTCAATCTAAATGTCATATATCTATGGATAGGGAATTTTCCTAACCATCTATTTATCGAATTTATTTAAAGAATAATTAATAGTTATAAAAAATTGAGTGGTTATGTTGTATTTATGAAATATAATATAAATACAAAGATTAGTTAAAGTTTCAAAAGTTTTATTAATATCTTAACCTGACAATATTGTTTCGACACTTTGTGTCATTATCAAAGGTAGATAAGATTGATAAACAAACACGTTGCTAATGATAAATACATACAGAAAATAGGTAACTAGATACAATACATAACAAAAACTAAATATCTAACACTTCTAATAAAGGAGAATTACTAAGCTCAGTTTGTTCATTCATTAAAGGTACTTGCGTTTATGTCTGTATATTTCAAAAGCTTCTAAAATGTCTAACCTTTTCATTTTTATTCAATGCTACAGACAAAACACAAGATATCATGAAATCCGGCATTTACCGTTTGAATTGTTCTTTTTGTAACTCGGTTTATATTGGCCAAACACCTAGAAATTTCGACATAAGATACAAAGAACACGTACCCTCTTATAGACTTAAACATACAGAAAAATCATAAGATAAATTATTTTTAAAATAATTTTATTATATATTTTGAAACTGTGAATAATTGCCGTTTGATCGTAGATAATTACTTTATAATAAATTGATTTTTAAAATGACTGAACTTTGGATATGCTTTTCAACTTCCCTCTTTTATAAATTCTAATATGATTTAAAATACCTTTTAATAGATTTAATATTGCAATGGTTATATAAAATTAATGTTACGTTAGTTCTTGACTAACTCAAGTTTACGTAAGAGAGTTGGGCGCCAGTTAAATAACTTAAATTAACAGAATTATATTTAATAAAGACTCATCTCAGGGTGAATGTGGATTCTTGTGGTATTAAAAAATATACAAATTGAAATTTTAAAAACACTTTTAAAATTGAAATCTTAATTAATTTTTAACTATTTCTAAATTGTTCAAATCACTTTATTTCACTTCACAAACGATAGTCTTTTCTTCAGCAAATGCCAATACAAAAAGGAAATAACTTCCTACCTTTTTATAATATTTCTTCTTTCCTTTAACTATAGATGTCCTCTTTCCCCATACCATTGGCAGAGTAGATCACTTTATGTTGACCCAGGGCTGGTCTCCAATTCCGGTTGACTTTCTTCCTTTTGCATGGATTTCCCATATAATTTCATCCAAAACTTGATTTTGGTAACTCACTTTTGTATTTTAATTGCGGGTACAATTTCCCTTTTTCGTAGGATACTTATAGTTGTTCTTGTGTTTAATGAAATAAAACACCCGTTTAAGGTTTTAACGTAGATTTATTATCTTGCTTAACTTTAGCAAGTAATTTATCTTAAAGGTGGTTCTTTATAATCATATACACTTTTACAATTTATACTTTTTACACCTTTGCCGTATTCAAATCACCAACTAACTTAACTTGTCTATTTAATTCTAGACTATATAAATTTTTACAATATTATCAGCCACGACTTTACTTTGTCGCTTGATTTACTATAATATCTTTACTCTTTCGTCGTTTAACAGTAAGTATCTTTAACTTACACGACTTTACACCGTCGCTTTCTATCAGTAAGTGTCCTTACATTTTTATTATTGTCTTTAACACGACTTTACTGCGTCGCTTTATGTCAGGAAGTCCCTAAAACTATCATTTTCTAAGCTTATATACTATAGACTATTTACATAATTATATTACACAATTTGACTTCACCTTACAAACTAATACAAACTGTACACTCATATGATACATAATAGCAGATTAATATTCTTATAAAAGTGACACATCTATTACACATTAATTACACAATACTTTTACGCAATAATAACGATCTATTTACATTAACAAAAACCTTAAAGAATCACATAACCCGTCGATATACACATTTGAAATTTTACATAATTGAATTACATCATAACAAAAACTTGTGAACAACTGGATGTTACGTACACTTAAGTAATCGGTGAGTAAGCTATTTGATAATAAATAAAAAAACATGTATTATTTAACCTTATTAAAAAGTATACACATTGATTGTATAATCAATGACACATCATTAAATAACTTAAAATTATTTTTAACTGGAAAAGTTGATAAAAATATTTCAAAAGTGTTAGTATTTAGCAAAGATTTTAGATTTTCACAAAATTTTCAAAATTTTCCAAAATTTTGAAACTACCATCCACAGCAATATATATATATATATATATATATATATATATATATATATATATATATATATATATATATATATATTACTTTGTATGTCTGCTACAATATCTAATTCATATGGAAAATTTCTCGCTATGCTGGTAGTCGTACTCTGTAGCTCAGTTGGTAGAGATACCACCTAGACAGTGGAAGGTCCTGGGTTCGAATCCCAGCAGAGTCGATAAATTTTTCTATATGAATTTGCATTCAAAATATTATTTAATGTAAAATCATTATTCAACTTAACAAAAATTAATATCATCTAAAATTTATATATATATATATATATATATATATATATATATATATATATATATATATATATATATATATATATATATATATATATATATATATATATATATATATATATATATATGATACTTCACTACTTTTCCGGGTTTCACTCCGCGTATTCACTATTCGGCTCCTAGAGGAACCAGACAATGGTTGACGACGTTTCGGCAAGATCACACTTGCCATCTTCAGGTCACTTCTAACTTCCTTCTGCTTCGCGTGGTTACACGATGTAGACTGACTGCGCATGGTTGCGGTCGGCTGGTTTTTGGCGCGGCTGCGTGTCATTGGTCTCGCTTGATCCGGTGGCTTTCTCTCGCTTTCCCTTTTATCGTTCTGCTGTGCTGGTTTTCGCTTCTTGACGGTGATGCTGGTTATAGCTGGTTTCCAAGCTGATGGTAGTCGCTGTGTATCGTCCCTGGTATTAAGATTGTTCGGACGTTTCTCGATCTCAATGGCTTCTCTTATGGTTCGTCGGGTCTTATGTTGTATATTCGCTAAAACTCTTGTATTTTCGAAATCTATGTTATGAGATGTACCACTTACATGTTGTGCTAGTGAAGACGTTCTCTCATTTTTGTTGACTGCATTTCGGTGTTCTTCTCTTCTTACTTGAATTCTTCTGTTGGTCTGCCCTATGTAGGATTCCCCGCAGTCTTTACAAGGGATCTCGTATACTCCTTGGCTTTCTAGTGGTATTTTTGCTTTTGCGGATGGAAGCATGTTTCCAATCTTCTTGTCGGTGTTGAAGATGGTGTCGATGTTGTGTTTTCTCAGCACTCTACTTATTTTGTCCGTGGTCCCTTTGATGTACGGTAAGTGCGCTTTGGATACCGATGTTTCTTCTTCCTTTGGCTTTGGGTCCCTTGGTGTTAACGCTTTCTTGATATTTCTGGAAGAGAAACCATTTTGTTTTAATGCCAACTTCACCTGTTCTAGTTCTTGATGTTTATTATCGTCATCAGTCAATCGTTGTGATCTGGTTATTAATGTCTTGACTACTGACTGTAGTTGCGCTGGGTGGTGATGTGACTGCGCGTTCAGGTAGCGATTTGTGTGGGTTGATTTTCGGTATACTGTGTATCCCAGGCTGCCGTCTTCCTTCTTGATTATAGATACATCTAGGAAAGGTAGTTGATTGTCCTTTTCCACCTCCATTGTGAATTTGATCTTCTGGTGTATGTTGTTTAGATGCTGTAAGAAGGTCTGCAGCTTCTCTTATCCATGGGTCCATATAATAAAAGTATCGTCTACATATCTTAGCCATAGTTTAGGTTTGTCACTTGCCGTTTCTATTGCTCGGACTTCTAATTCTTCCATGAATAGGTTCGCTATTACCGGCGATAAAGGTGATCCCATAGGTGCTCCTTCCACTTGTTTGTACCGTTGATCTTTGTAGATGAAGTAGGTGTTGTTTAGGCAGTGTCTTGTTAACTCGATGATTTCATTTGGGACTTGGTATTTCCGTTGTATCATATCTACTGCTTCTTTTACTGGAACATTCGTGAATAAAGAGGTTACATCAAAGCTTACCAGCAGATCTCCTGGTGCCACTGTTATGTCTTTTATACGCTCGATGAAGTGGCTTGCGTTCTTTACGTAAGATTCGGCTTCTTCGGCATAAGGTTGCAGTTGCTTGGCCAGGAATTTCGCTAAAGGTTGCAGTGGTGATCCAATGGAGCTTACGATGGGTCTTAGTGGTACACCTTCCTTGTGGACTTTTGGTAATCCGTACAGCTTAGGGCATGATGACGACTTCTCTCTCGGAATTAGTTGTAACTGTTGTTCTTGACTGAAACTGCAGGCTTTTATTTTGGCTTTAGTGGTCTTTTCCAAGTATGTTGTAGGATCCGTTGAGATTGTTAGGTATCCAGGATCATTTAGTAAGGTTTCTATTTTTCGTTCATATTCACCCTTATCCATGACTACGGTTGTGTTGCCTTTGTCTGCTGGTAACACGATTACGCTAGTATTCGCCCGTAGGTCGCGTAAAGCTTGGATTTCTTCGTGGGATAAGTTCTTCTTCGGTGGCTTGGCTGTTCTCAGTATACGTGACACGTCTTGACGTATAATTTCGGCGGTATTTCCTGGGATCCCTGTTATTGATGCTTCGACTCCGCAAATAATGTTTTCTATTGGAATCCGGTTTGGCGCTACTGCATAGTTAAATCCTTTCGATAGCACGCTATGTGTCGCTTCATCCAGCGGTAGATCTGAAAGATTGAAAACTACTTTCTTTGGTTCAACTTGGTGGTTGATGTACTTCCTGGGCTGTTGTTCGGCTTGTAGCTTCTCAAATTTCTTCTTCTGGTTAGAAGTTGTCAAATTAGCGTCAGTTTCTGCGCGAAACTCCGTTAGGTTATCTAGTGTAGACCATAGAGCTGGATGAATTGTGTTACTTAAACGTAGGTGTAACTGTAGTAGATCGATGTTGATGCTATTTAGCGCCCTTCTGGTATCGTGAATTGCTTCTCTTGTCAATGCTAGGCTTGCTCTTCTCAAGATGTTCCTCGTTTGGTTGTTCTTTTTGTGGAACGTCAGCTTCATGGAATTTGGTATTATATTCTCGTCTCGGCAGCGTTCCAGGAATGTGAGGTTGCACAGCAGCTTGTTTCTTTTGGATCGTAGCTTCTCCAACTTCTTGACGTCTCGTAGAATCTCCTCTCCTAAAACCCTCCCGTAAAGGTTATTAATGTTACATTTTAAGTTTCCGCGGATATTATATGATACTTCACTACTTTTCCGGGTTTCACTCCGCGTATTCACTATTCGGCTCCTAGAGGAACCAGACAATGGTTGACGACGTTTCGGCAAGATCACACTTGCCATCTTCAGGTCACTTCTAACTCGTCAGTCTAACAAGTCAGTCTACATCGTGTAACCACGCGAAGCAGAAGGAAGTTAGAAGTGACCTGAAGATGGCAAGTGTGATCTTGCCGAAACGTCGTCAACCATTGTCTGGTTCCTCTAGGAGCCGAATAGTGAATACGCGGAGTGAAACCCGGAAAAGTAGTGAAGTATCATATAATATCCGCGGAAACTTAAAATGTAACATATATATATATATATATATATATATATATATATATATATATATATATATATATATATATATATATATATATATATATATATATATATATATATATATTAATAGTAGGATGAGACCAGATGTGCAGGTTATACAGTGCGGAAAATATCCGTATTTTATTACAATCATGGTATAAAAAGAGAAAATATTTACGGCTTGATATTCTAAAATTATAACTAGTGTAAACATATTTACAGATAAACCATTCATCCCTTTTGGTCAAGTATTTAAAACATTCCTGGTTATCATGTTTTAAAAAAACCAACTAAATAAAAGTTAATTTTCTGGAGTCGGGTTCGTTATAACAAAAATAAATAGTATATTATGCCCTTTTCTAGACAATTGTATCGTTAACTTTAGTAAAATTTTTGATATTCAAATGTGCACAAAAGAACAAATTACTTTCGAAACTATATTTCGTAACATTTCGTAATATTTTGAAACTCATATACAGGGTGTAACTAATATAACTAGAAACCTCGTTAAAAATTATTAATTTGAAAATTTTAAAAACTAAAAAACGAAATAAATTACTCTGCTATCGAGAAAAAGCCTTGTTTCAAGTTGGTTCTGGTAATGCAGCCAGTGATAATTATATTGTTTTAAACATTTACTTTTAAAAACCGAAAATAATAATTTCATTACACTTTTTAATAAATGTATGTATGCTAAGTGTTAACTAATCTCCTGAAGGGTTGTAAATAGTGTTTATCTATTCCTTACTTTTACAGTAAGCCGATATTCGATATTAAACTATTAAGTATTATACAATCTTATTACAGAGAATATGTAACATATTAATTCAAATATAATTATTACAAAACAATTCTTTTATATAATAAAATAAACTGAAAAGTAAAAAGAGTCCGAAGACGCTTATATGCTCCCCTGGCTACGTGCCTGGCCAATACTCATCAATGTGTTGTCAATGTCCTTTGTCTGTTTGTCTAGTCATATAGTAAGTAATGTTCTTTGCATTTATCTCCCAGGAGAAAGTGCTGCAACGTGTCCCTCATTGCCAGGTATCACGTGGATTCTTCGTCATTATCGGAAAAGGTTGATGCATGCGACGATTGATCAATGCTAGTTGGTGCCATTGTGAAATGAGGCGAGGGGTAAGGTTGTGGAAAATGAATTTTTGCAAGAAGCACGCATATGATCTTTCTAATAAACTTGTAGTATCTACGCAAAAATCATCAACAAAAATAATTATAAAATAAGTAATGACGAGGTGGTACCGCAACGTATTATGTTTAATTAAAATCTATTCAGAATCATTAACGCAGAAACACATTGATGTATCTAAAGCAACAACCACACAACTGACTGCTTAAGGTAAATAAAAGTTTGAAACGGACGATACGGAACGTTTAATGACTTTTTTTAATTCAATACATGTTTTTGTGAAAAAAACAGTCATGACTGAGGTGGGGAGGGGGGTAAGATGAAGAGCATATAATATGTTGAGGTGTTTTTAATATGTAACGTGCTTGTGTTATTGAAGAAAAGCTTGCAGAATTAACTATGCCAACTTTAGCAGTACACCTATTCTTTCTCCAGACTTAAATCCGCTTTAATACATTTGAAGTAGATAGCAACGATGACTAGATAATCGTCATCTAATACTAACATAACACTAATTATAAATATCTACATATTAGCCTTCGATTGTATATTTCTGTTCTCTTTTAATGTCCCTAACTTCGGTGGATTTTATAACAGCTACATCCTTTATCATTTCATTAGTCTTTCTTCTTATGTTATTGTTATTTCACTTATTGTTATTATCACATACAAAGAAGTTTTTAAACCTCTAGATAATGAAATACAAATAAAAGGCGTCTGTTTACTATTACTACTTATTATTTATATTTCATTCCATTATTCACATTTCGTCAAAGAGTGTCTGTTTCATTAAAATCTTCTCACTTATTGTGCTTCAGAATTATGCGCATTATGTTGACAAGCTTCTTTTGTTTTAAAAATGCTGTTTAGGTTGAATATCAACACTATACAATGTGATAGATGGTCCCTATCCAAGTCATTCACCTGGTTTCATAATCACGACAAAATTGCATGATAGAAATATGTATCAGAAACGATGGAGATGATGAAATGGTGATAATAGAGAAATAAATTCCTATAAAATTGATTCCTTCTGGGCAATTTAAGTGGGATGCTGTTATTATATAGTTGGGAAATTAAATTGTAATTACAAAGTTTGATTCGTTTAATTCTTGTAGATTTCTGAATTAAAAATATTAATAATACTAGTTAAAGATAGTACTTAAGTAAGATATATTATATCTTTTTATTTGTTTTCATGCGGTCGAACCGTTTAGTTTCAAGATACTAATTGCATCTCTTAGTTAGATAGTCAATAGAAAATCTTAACTTGTTACAGGGCCTACTATTTTGATTACTGAGAAGAATGTGCGTTTTAGAATTAAGTTTAACACCCTCCCCGAACTTTGGGTTACGAGGTTATCAATACTAATGATTGTGTTTTATATAGGTATGTTCTTAGATCTTCAACTCGTGGTGGTTCATTGTATTCAAGACTATTTTACCCTCTATTTCTACTACCTTTGATATTTTAGTGAAAATCACGAAAGATTGATGTGACATCTTTCTGTTGACATACAAAAAGCTCTGCTTTCTCCTCTTTTTAACCCCGTCTTTTTTCGTCGTACTCTTTAGAAACTTGAATATTCTTCACAATCTCTGAACTAAATCTTTATGAACTCCAGAACTGTTCCAATTTTCCATATGCATATACATGGATGCTTAGTTGTCTTTTTTAATCAAAACCAAAATATTTGCATCTAAATGACTCTGAGTAGCTCTCTACTTTGTTCGTTGTTGCAATTCTGGAAATATATTCTTAAGATCATCTTTTCCAAAAATGCTGTTTTATGCGTTTAAAGATTGAAACACCGAAAGGCGGTTTTCAAGAATGAAAGTAATGTCATAGTCAGGAATTGCTGTAAGCGGTCAGCATACCAAAAAGTAAGCGGACATCAAGGATACTAAGTCGTGAGGACTTGAAGGTCGAAGCGACAAAAGCCTAGAAATGAGTATAGCTTCTATCTTTACGAGCAGTGCACTTACAGAAACATTCGAAAATACGGGGAGTTTTACCTGTTACTTGTTTAAAGTAGTGCTTGGTGTTTTTTACACCAGCTTCTCACAGATTACTAAAACGCGGCGAGCAAGGGGAAATGAATCAATGATCTACACTCTTTCTTGTAAATGTCTCTACCAATTTGTTTTCGTTTTCCTTAATAAAGCTACCACCCTATTCGCTCCCATAAGTTTGCTCCATTATATGAGAATAGAATGGAAGGTTTATCACGGCGTATAGTAAATTTCCGCAAGGTCATAATAAAGGGTTTCTTGATACAAATTTGCCATTTACAGGACAATATTTATCAAGAGTAGAAGCTACAAGGTGAGTAATTCAAAGTATAGTTCAAGAGTAATATTGTTAAATGATGGTGACATGATATGTCCATTGGCGGTATTTCCCTTTAGGTCCACTGAAAAAGAGAAAGAAAAATTTAGTACCTAAGTTAGGCTTAAATTCAGTATTAAGTTCTGAAAAGTTAGTTTCTTAAAATTGTACCGCCATTTTGGATAAAAATATTCTCTCTAATCAGAGCCAGGCATGATCTTACCAGGAATATGAAATGCATGACCATGGTAGTGGGCTGTGAAGTACACGACTTTGTGTAGTTCTATGCGTTGATTTCAGATTTTTAAATTATAATTTAATATTTAAAACACAAGGTTTATTTTTTCCAGTTCGTTCGAGAGTTCCACTGGGCCGATTTACGTGATTTTTTTTATATTAAAGCTTTCGCTGTGCAGCATCCAGTTTATTGCGATAGTTTGTTTTTGTATTTCACATAAACATGTGGTAGCTAAAGGCACCAACAAATAAATAGTAATTAGGCCGTTATTGTAGGAAAGTTTAAAGCTTTGCAAGTGGTATCCTTTTGTTTCATATTGCAGGACTTACAATTGGTCCCACGGAACCTCAACATATTTTCACGAAACCCCAGGGTTCCACGAAACACACTTTGGAATCAACTTTTTTTTGACATTTGCCATTTCAATAAGTTTCCGAAAATATTTCCATTGGAATGTTACCAAAAATAAATTTCCGGAAATTTGCCAACGCTATTTTTATGTCATGTTTTTGAAATATGTACTAATGGAAGTTTTCAAGAATTTTTTAAACAAGATCGATTTTTGATTTTATTCTTATCATTTCATAAGGTAGAATTTCCGTATGTATGTATGTAGAATAAACCGGAGGGGAGGGGTAAGCCAGAGAGGACGGTAAGCTGGGAGTGCTAAGCTTAGAATTTCTAACTGGTTATGTTTGGTTGCGTTTATTTAAATAATCACTCACGAAAATCCAAAGGATTGTAATCACCCAACGAATGTTGTATATAGGGAAATCCTTCAATGCTTTTGACCGTCATGTCTTGATAAAGTTTCCCAAGTTTAATATTATTTTGTGCAATACAATCAATGACGAGTTTCTCAACACTTAGCAATTAACTTTTATTATTTTCTTATAACTTAAAAACTTATACCTATATGAGTAGAAAAAGTAAGTTTCATACCTTTTTAAGGATAGCATGATAAGCCGATAAACTACTCCCTGCAATTTACTTTAGCAGTTACTTTAATAGAATATGGCCACTTCATGCGATACGTGACTACAGATCTTGGCGTTACACCGTTACTTTACAGAGCTATGGAATTGTTTAGAGGAAGAGCAGGACAAGGCCTGAAACAAAAAATAATAGCGTTTACTGTCTCCAGCCTTACTATGTGGAACTCCATAATCATGAAATATAATCAAAATAAAAGATTAATTTAAAGTTTCACAAGTTTTATTAGTTTATCTTAACCTGACAATATTGTTTCGACATTAAAATGTCATTATCAAAGGTAGATAAGATTGATAAACAAACACGTTGCTAAGGATAAATACATACCGAAAATAGGTAACTAGATATAATACAGACAAAAACTAAATATCTAATACTTCTAATAAAGGAGAATTACTAAGCTCAGTTTGTTCATTCATTAAAGGTACTGTGCGTTTATAGTCTATATTATAAAATAATAGTCAGAAAAGGCATATTTTTAGTAACAACGTGCCTAACACGACGTATTAGCACTACTTGTGATCTCAATGATCTCCATTCTACCTTTTGGAGTATTTGTGAGTGATTAGTTGGTAAGAAATGGGTTAAGAGAAGCTGAGAAACATTGAACACAGAAGAAGCTCGTATGTAGACATATGTTGAAACATGGCTATTGTTCAGTTGGCGATAACAGAAAAATACCCAGCTGAGGGATATACTTTCTGAGATAAATGGGTATGAAATTGTAACGGGTTCATTATTACGAGTACCTAATTAATTCATCCTGTTTAATGTTAAAGTCGATTATTGTATAAACTACAAACTACACTTCTAAACGGGGTTTAGGCTTTTAGAAAAACAACTTCTTTTCGCACATGTACCAAGTTACGCTTTTGGTCACGTATTGATCTCACTTTGTTGTAATAGTCAAAAGAATTATTTTAAGCAAAGATTATTCCCTTGAAACACACTATAAGATTTTTCGTGTTAGAAATATACAATAATTTGTGGCATCATTTTAGGCAAATAGTGTGTTTATTCCAAGTCAAACCTTTTTAGTATTAAATGTGTACAAAACAATATATTGTCTTGGAAACCATATTTTATATTTTAAGAGTCTTTCCCACGTATTATGCACCTGCCTGCGTTTTTCGATAGAATATGAGATGTAACTTATCTCAATTTTTATTATTGGTTATAAATGATGTCAGGTCTAACTTGTGGTTGGACAGAACCTTCTGGAATATAATCGACACTCTTTATATTTTTAAATGCGACTTCACCCCGCTACGTACGTTTGCCCTAGGAGCGCGGCGGCGAGGCTAATCTTGTGCTTTGATGGTTTTGCAATCTTATCGTATCGTTGTGCTTACGGCTCAAGCCTTCAAGTGGCAATTAAGCATTTCTGTATTGAGTCTGGGAGTTGCACTTTAAATATTGTAGCTAGTTTAATGCCGATGCTGCAAGTAATCTTAAAATTTTAGTGGTAAAAGATGCTTAAATTTGTTTTGTAGGAGATTACTTCCCCTGTTTTATTCAGTGAACCTGAGTGTATTTTATGGAATTTCTTGTCAAAAAAATTATAATACACGTTAAACTTTGATAATTTCCAACCCTAAGAACAACCTAAATAAACGGTATCTCTCTTTTCGAGAAAACTCAATTCACAGTGATTAATTCGATCGATCGTCATAAAAGTTTTAGTTAATGAAAAAAAATAACGAGTTTGTGCACTGTTTTTGTGCACCAAGTGTTTCGTGTTGCTTTGCATTACTTCAGATAACTAATGTAGATACTGTAAGTTATTTTGTTAAATGATTTTAATCAAATTTATAAAAGACATTGACGTCTTTGTTCATGTTCTCTAGTAAAGTAGCAATGGAACGTTGTTATTTTAGAAAGGGATCGATCCCTAATTAAACGTGCTTTGTAGTACTTCTTATATTTGTAGTGTGTTGTAGTTGATTTTAACTAACTCTTGATACCAATGAATTTTAATAAACGAAAAATAACCGTAATCAATAGCCGGTTATTTATTAGCACAAGAAATTCTTTGCAGTCAGTCTTTCAAAACTATAAAAATTTTGGGTGGCGTCCTCTATAATGTTATATTTTTATTGTGTCTAATCTGAAATTAATGGGACGTTATGATTATTACCAACGACACCTGAAAGTAATTTGATGAAGTCGGTGCTTTGAGCTTTTATGAGAACTATAAGGTTTTTTAAGTTTAGATTTTTAACGCTACAAATTAGGGGCCAACGGTGGAGATTTTGTGGTTAATTTTTTAATGCTATAAAGCTAAGAAAAAAATAATCTCTCCACCCGATTTACCTAAAACTTGGCATACAGCTTTTACACAGTTGGTACAAGCTTTGCGTCGCGTTGATAATTAGCTCAGGAAAGTAAGCAAGAAGAGCAAGGTATTTGCGGCTAGTAAAAGAAATCATAAAATAAAAAGACTTTTTGGACTTGGTAAGTAGAATAGAAGTAGAAATAAATAATGATGAAGAACATCAATAGATTTATTATAAACAAACATAGTAGAAGTAGTTTATTAATATATAATGTAAACCAAAGTAAAAATATAATTCAAGCTTACTTGCCATCTCGACGCTTGGAATTTCTTTTCGGCCTCGTGAACATCCGCGACGGCCGGCACTTGTGTCGTCCTTTTTAAAACGTATATATCACGTTATCACGTACAATGTTTAACTTAATACCCCTCAATAGTCATTTATCGGGATTTATATAGCTCGACCAACTTTTCGCGGAAAACGGGAATTGTATAAGGTAAAAAGAGAGAGAAATATATTTCCCGTAAAAGCGACAGAGACGGGTGAACTATTAAATTCTGAAAATGAATTACAAAAAACAAACTACACGGCTTTCTAGATTTTAAATTCAAGTTATAGACATTCTGAACCGAGCACACTTGACAAAAAGAACAATTGCACCTCCTATCTCTGTTGCTCTTACAAGAAATACATTCTTGCTTTACACAAAAAGGAAGTCCTTCTGTATAAATGATAATCTATTACGCAAATGAATAATAATTCTTGAAAGATCATTTACGTAAACTCTATTGAAGCAAAGACCACAAGATACATCCACATTAAAAGTTATAAATTTTGAACAGTTGTGATAATTTAGATTAAAAAAGTATGCAATATAATTCAGATACATAGTTATTTCGTAACAATATGCTACAAGATTATTGAATAGATAATTAATAAGGACAGAAAAACGGATAGCTATGTTCTCTGCCGCGTAGTTGCTTTTGGATCACCCCAATGAGTTTTTTATGCAGTCATATACGTATAGTATACATTGCCTAAATTTTTACACTTGTCATTACCTTAGTTGGACCAATTAATACAATGGAATACGACAAAAAAATAATTAAAAAGATCTATTCACTATTCACCATGTTGTCTTGCCCTGGGTTTTATTGTGCATGAAGAGACAAGAGCTTTTAATTATTCATTTACTAATAAATAAAAATACTTAATTAATCAATTCTCTAGTTTTGATAATAATACATTTTTAATTAAGGAACAGTTAGAGAATAGACGTCACGAGCATTTTCCCTGGAATGCGATCGTGTGCCTCTAATAAATCACCTATCCATAAACTATTCAGTATTCAGCAGGTTCGTCCCTAATATTCGATTGTTTTTTGATTACGTGATTTCATATCGCGTGCACTTAACGTAATTCTACTGCAGCAGCCGTATGAATAACAAATATATCGTTAAGTAATGAAGTTTTCCATAATTTCAAGTTTTAAATGGAGGCAAGTAAATAAAATTATTTTTAATATTCATGTAAACATAAATTTCTAAATATTCATTATATCTGTAAGTTTTCTGCTTGTTTTGTTTTAGTTTAACATTTTTTGTTAAGCGTCTTTCGTTCTCTTTTAGGTTTTTATTACATTTTTATTTAAGAAAATTTTATTTCTGCTTGTCATGTCATCATATTACGGAATAAGTTGTTTAAAATCGTGAGCTAGGTCACATCGTTATTATTATACATCTATTATTTGATTTTTTGTGTAAAAAGGCGGAAAATGAAATATTTCTAAAAAGTTCTTTGAAAGTAAACTAAGATTAACGCTACTTAAATTAAAATCTACCGTTAAGATTACTTAACGTTAATTGTATTAAAAGCTTGATTTTAAAATCAGAAGTTATTAAAAAAGAAATTTATAATCGAAGTCTGATATACAGGTCTGGGTGGCGACGAACGTTCACGTGCATGTTTTAATTGTGTCTGCACATTCGACAGCCTTGGATATTTGCTCTGCTTTTGAGTAAAAAGCTATTTTAAAGCGCTTCAACTATTCGTGACAATATGAATTATATTTATTTTATTATTTTTGGGCAAAGAATGAGGAATGCGGAGCATCCTTCGTAACTCATGGCACCGACTGCTATGATCATTTGGCCGACCCTACTAGAATCTAGTCGAATCTGGGGGAATTACACCTCCCAGTAGGGAGGATTTTTGTCGTGCCAAACATCGCATTGATACGGGACCTACAGTCTTACTTCCTATCCGAGAAGAAGACACGTTTTTAATTTTTCTTCGCTATGTAAAGTTCAGGACCAATTCGTGGTGTAAAGCTTCGGTTTTCTGCTTTATTTTTTCTACCCTATCTTTAGTACTGTCTGTATGTTCTTCAATGTTATCGGAAAGTATTAAGTATTATGGTAGTGTTTGTTCATCCCTACACTAACTTACTTACTCGCATTCTACCTCCTGGTCTAGATGTATTAAGGAGAAGCTTCAGATGAGTATGCATTTTATGGTTTTGCTAAGTTTTGCTGAAGCATGTATCTTCGCGAGTGTTGATGGTGGGTAGTATAATTCACTATTTTCTGGCAGCACCAACAAATAGGTATTCCATTACTTCTGTGTAACTGAAACCAGTACCGATTGGTTATCTACATATTCTTCAATTTGTACTAGCAGTCGCTCGTCTATCTCTTCATTTGATTGTTCTTATTCTTTGTCGTCTTTGAATTGCACTGGGAATTTCCTCTTTAAAGTTGTTCGGATCAACACGATATTTTCTACACGAGTAGTTTCTTGCGGTAAGGGGGTGAGTCTAACATTTAGTTTGAACTCTTTCAAGATTTCTGAAATTTCTTTAGCTACAGATTTTTTTATAGCACAGTGATAAACTTTATGGTAGCACTGTGATGCTTCAAAGAAGATAGAATTCCTCTATTTTACTGCCCAGCGAGGAGAATGTTGTGTGAAGTTTGTTGAAATAGAAGTATGCGTAATTAATTCTAGGAGATGCAGTTCAAAAACTTATTCTAAGCTTGTACTCCAATGCTAGAAAGCAATCATCTAATTATGGCGATTGCTTATTTCATAAAGACAGCCTAAACAGGTATCACTGGGTTCGCTCAGAGTGCTTTTAGTCGGTGAAAGTTTATAGCGTTAATATAAAAATAACAAAAACTACAACCAAAGAATATTGACTCTACAGCTCATTTTGAGTATAAAGCAATTGTTTTCCGTTACTGGCATAAGGAACGTAAGAATTGATAGACATCTAGAAAAACTCTTTCCGTTTAAAAATGCTTGCCTTTGACAGAATGTACATTATAGGTATACCGCAAAGTGGTTTGCGTACGCCAAAGTGCATTCAAGAGTAATCTTTAGTCAACCTTTAATAACGGTGCATTATTTAAAATTATTTTACATGCAATTATTATTTTAGCAATATTTACTTTTATGAGTTTCATATTGTTCTTTTGTTTCATTTTAATAAGTTTATGATTTTAAGCTTTTAAATAAGCATCACGGTGGGTCGTAAAAATTAAAACATATAACTAATGTGGATCTTTCGGTGATACTTCCCCGAAATCGGATGAATTTTAGACCCTTCTGGTTTCGCTGGAGTTTATTGACTTAATGTAATAAAGTTGTCGCTATACATCTACGGCATAACTCATAGAACATCCGAAAACTGGAACATGCAACCACACAGTAGATGGTTTACGATAGCGACATTGAAACGCGTTTTTCGCCCACTTAGGGAACGTACAATTTTTACTGTCTACATAAAGAAATCTGTTGAACTCACGTTCTCAATCTGCGCAATCAAATAATATATTATTATTTAACTGTGTGAATGCAATCTTAACCCTACTCAGAGCAGATTATGTTTCTTTGGATGTACCGTTGGACTATATTTTCCAGAGCTGTCCTGCAGTTCTTTACTTCGTTTTATAAAAGAATTATCGCTGGTACATAGGACATTACACAAACAAACAAAACTATTGTGTAATATAGCTAACATTTACAGAGTTTGACTTGAAGGTATTTCGTCGCAGTGTTCAAGAAATACTTCTTTTTCTGCGCGCTGCATCTATATCTAGATGTAGTAAAATCACGATCCATTTATGTAGGATTAAAAACATTTTTAAAAGGATAACTATGTAATATAATATGCAAATATCCAAAACAAAGACGTCTTTAAGCAACGAACGTGGTCATGATAGTATATTATGTATTAAGGGCTTAATCGAGTGTTTTAGATCCCGCAGTCAGTTGAGCGCCTGAAGCGAAAGCCGTTGTTATACACTTTGATTGTAACAGCAGAAGTGTCCTGGGCATTAATCTTAAATGAAGGTAAATTTTGCCCCTCAACAATGTTTTGTTGACTCGTTATTGGGTTGCTGCTAAAAGTGTGTGATTCTTCATGTAAAAATGAAGCAGTGGAAGACTGGTCAATTACCACTTGAGCCGTTGAAGTGGAAGTACATGGCTTATTAGATAGCAATTCAGCTACCTCCATTTTTTTTAACTGAAGCATCAATACAGCCCTCAGCCACAGCTGAAGACTTCCAACCTCCATGCCGTTTTATAGTTATTAAATCGCCACCTTTGCAATGCAAATGCAAATAAGTGGCAATAATAAAAGGAACTTTTCCCATAGTGTTTATACCGATAGGAGTAGAAATACATTTCCCATTGCGGTAGGTTATAAAAAACCGCCTGTGGTTTATTTTCTTAGGCCTTAGGCTCAAATATTGCTTAATTAAATCAATCCACAGTTTCTCTGTAATTAAGAATTCTCTTCGAACTTTATTTTTTGTTTTTGTTACAGTCACAGTGAACACATCATCTTTGACCACAATATCGTCTAATAACATGTTGGTCAATTCATCTCTTCGGCAGGCACCACAGAATCCCATTATTAACGCAACCTTAAATAATTGAAATATATTAAAAATTGAAAGTATTTAGCACAAAATTTTACTTACTTTCATAGCTAAATGTTGGTTATTTTCTGCAGTTGTTATAAGTCTATCAATATGGTTAAATTCCAATATTTTAATAAGATTAAAATTAATTAAGATAAGTTAATTCTTTTTAATAAGATGGAGGGAGAGAATATCTGACCATTTTACCTTCTTGTCACAGAAACTAATTATTAATTTTATAAAAACAAAACAAATTTAAATAACAAATGCTGAAGTTGAATTTTCAGTGTAGCCAACTGTCAAAAGTACTTAACAAAATTTCACTAGCAAATCTTATTTAAAACTAATTTATTTTTTAATAATTAACGAAATAACGACGCAAGTATAAAAAATAGTATAAAGTATTCGTTTCATAAGGCGTTTTAGCGCACTTGTCCGTTAGAAAACTCCCCGCTAAACTCAGACGCGTGCGCTAAAAACGCGTCTTATGAAACTAATACTTTAATATACTATTAAAGCTCTAATCGAGTAACTTACGAGGGCTAAAAACAGACCCATATACCGGTCAAAATCGCCCGACCGGACATAAAGAATATAAATTTTCCGAAATTCCTCCGGCAGTGACATCTAGAACTTTATCGTGTAAGTAAATATAAATTTTAGCCGCGTTCGGTATATCAGAAATATTAATCGAAGAGCTCGGTTTTCATAATATTCATTGTTGTAAATAAATGTAACTACAGCAATAAAGCGCTTAAAGCAAAAAGACTTGAAATATTGAACGCAGCATATATTTAATCATTCTCACCTTTGAGTTATACAAAAATAATATCCCAGAAACAATAGAGAAGGCAAAAGTCTGTCTCTTTTGATGTTTATCGGCCCTGACAGATAAAGTAATTTCAAGTTTCACTTGCACATTATTTGTTATTTACCTGTAATACGAACTATATAGACAAGTCTAACAACCAGGGCATTATAAGCGGACATTACAGTTTATAACACCCGCTCAGCGTTTACTTTGCAAGCCGGCATCACGTTGAATAGTAATTTAGAACATTAGCCAAGAAACTATATGTTTGCGTACGAGTGTGTTGCAACACATCAAATAACCTGAGTATTTACAACGTAGTTTCTGCTAGCGTGATCCACGAATTATTTTGTGCCGAGTTTTGAAGAAACCTCATAAATAAAATTAACTTATTATTTAGATCACATGTGTTATTAGGATTCTTTTTGTTTTAATGTTGATAACAACCAACAACAAAACATTTGAATATAAAACTTCATACCTCTGTTTGACTTTTGCAAATTTAATATAAATTTTTACCACCCGACAAACATAAAAATTTCTAGTTTTATGAATATAAAGAACGTCATTGGCAACGCCAGCAATTATAAATTAAAACTAATTTCCGCTATTACGTAGAAAAATGTCTACTTGTCCTTTAAACGATTGTTCTCCCATTGTACTTTTCACTAAAATTCTAATAAAAATAATTCTAATAAGGATCCTTAGTTAGAAGAACCTGCATGCTTTACTAGCAAAAAGTTTTCATAGAAATGGTACAAATAAATTTTATTTACAAACTTACTATAGTATACAATCTATCAGCTAATCTTTTCTAAAACGGTAGGATTTATAGTCCAATAAACCACAAACAACACCACACAATAATACCTTTTTTATTCATTTAACTTTAGGTACACAGTACCTCATCCATTAAAATGTAGAAATGAAACTAGTAATCCAAAACGTTGGATTACTAGTTTCGATGATAAAGTTATAACCGATGATTCTGAACTAAAATTTGCGGTAATTATGTCATACATAAATTAGCAGCATCCTTTTACTAATGAAGATTTAAACCAATATAGTTCCAAAAGAAACGTCGATCATTTAAAAGCTTTCACATTAACACTAATTTCATTATCAGAAGGTTGTATTATTTCAACGTAAATAACATTTCGATCCTGCACAAATTCTGCAATCCATAATCTTATTATTGCAACGGAAAAACAACGAACTGAAGTTTACTTAGCTTTAAAATTCAAATTCGAAATTAGCTTCACAAAGCATAAACTAACTACACACTGGATTAATTATTGACTTTACTGAAACAAAGTGCTAAACTGTAATCTGGATTCCTTGAATTTATTTTCTTTAAACGGAACGATAAAACTCAAACTTATTCGCACTGGCAAACTGTATCGGATTCTACTTTTAATTTTGTAACTGTAATTTCAAAAATACAAATCAATGTCAAACGCCATCAGTAGCTTTTGGGGGCCAACTGCCCGCAGCTTAGGCTCGAAAGCTCTTTGAGACTTCCTTCCGTCTCAGACTCTACTAGACTTACTCTAACTTCTGCCGGGATACAAAAAATTATCCCTGCTTACTAATTTTGAAGAAAAGGAAAATGACCACCCTATCAGAAATCGAATTGACACATATTGCGCCAATAGAAAAAAATCATTCTAAAATTCATCTTATTGAGATAAAAGAATACTTTCTCACGAAGAGTCCGATATAAAAAACGGGCCAGACTTGCTTTTATCTGTAGATTTTTGAGGAAAATATTTAGCAAGCACGTAGTAGATACATTTATACTTGTCATTTTATCTAGAAAATAATTTTTATTTTGATATTTTATTACTAAAGCTAACTTAACTATCTGCGTTAGAATGCCTTTTTGTAGCTGCTTCAAAACTATCGAAAAACATTATTATTGTAATGTATAAAGTATTTAGTTTTGGAATACACTGTGTAGTGTATATGTTATTATGTATATAGATTCATAGAGGGCGTTTCCGGTAGAGAGTTGTTCTAGATATGTCAAAGTAATGTACGAAATGTAAAATAAGCGTTGTTAGGATTATTGAATATATTATGTGTAAAAATGTCTAGAATGTTTTATTTCAATACATTACAACATTGGCGACGAGGATAAAAATTAAAAAAGGTAAAGGATTTAAAATAAAAATCAAGAATAAAACTTGCAAATGTTAACCATGCCGGGCGGCGAAGTAATTGCTGATGCCGGCGAAGGAAAGTGCAACGTTATTATGGGTCAATTGCGAGAATTTCAGTTAAACATAACCGACTGGAATATCTATAAAGTGAGGATGGTAAATTATGTTTACGCGAATGAAATCATCAGCATGGAGAAGAAGAGAGCAGTTCTGTTGAACATGCTAGATGAAGAAACGTACAAGCTAATTTTTAGTATGTGTAGCCCGGTAGTTCCGGAAAAGAAAACATTCGACGAAATTGTTAAGTATTTAGACAAACATTTTTTACCACAAATGGCAGTACTGGCGGAACGTTATAAATTTTATGATGCAAAAAAGAGTTCAACCGAGTCCATAAAGGAGTGGGCAGCTCGTGTGAGAAGTTTAGCAGTTCCGTGTGAATTTGGAAATCAGTTATCCACTTGCTTACGAGACCGTTTTATCTGCGGATTCGAAAAAGGGAACATTTTAGACCGCCTTCTGGAAGAGAAGAAAGAAGTAACCTTTGAAGAAGCGATCGTAATCGCCGAAAACAAGATGGCGTCTCAGCGAAGTTTTCAAATTTCAACAGGAACGCAGCAAGTCAAATCAAATCGTAAGGAGCTCACGTTGACGCCGAAGCAAAAGATATTGGTGAAGACGCATCCACAGGCACAGGGAGCAGGACGGACACGCGCAGTGGAAAGAAGCTGCTTATGTTGTGGAAAGGAAGGTCATACAAAAGATAAGTGTCGTTTTAAATTTTACATTTGTAATTTTTGTAAGGAGCAAGGTCATTTAGCTTCAGTTTGTTATAAAAAATCTAACAGATTTAGTAAAACTAGACATAATTATGTAGGACATAATGAAAATCTGGACAAAAATCTTGGTAATGGTTCAATAGAAACTGACTTAAATGATTTATATTTATATTCTGTTAATAGTAAAAGAACCAAACCATTTCTAATTGACATTAAAGTTGGAGAATGTTTACTATCTTTCCAAATTGATTCAGGAGCGAGTATATCTTGCATTTCCGATAAAATGTTTATACTCATTTTAAAGATAGGACGCTCAAGCCGTCAGATAAATATTTGTACTTTTATAATGGCAGTAAAGTAAAACCGATAGGGATTTGAAATATTAATATTGAATACAGAGGTGTCCAAGATTTTATAGATTTGTATGTTTTAGAAAATGGAGGACCTTCCATTGTAGGTAGAGATTTTTTAAATATGTACAATATAGGATTTTCTAGTATGAATTTCGTTAATTCAAAGCATGATGAAAAGCTCAATGCAATAGTAAAAGAATTCCCTACTGTATTTTCAGAAGCCTTGGGAAAATTTAATAAAGGCGCAGTTTCAATTAAATTAAAGGATCCTAATACCACACCAAAATTTTATAAAGCAAGACCTATTCCATATGCTATAAGATCTCAAGTAGAGAATGAAATTGATAGACTTGTTTCCGTAGGTATACTATCAGCAGTGGACTATTCTGAATGGGGAATTCCAGTGGTACCGGTACTTAAAGAAAATGGTTCAATGCGCCTTTGTGGAGATTATAAAGTCACGCTCAATCCCTACATTGAAGTGGATCAACATCCCTTGCCGAGAATTGAAAGTTTGTTTGGTAGTCTGTAAGGAGGAGTTCAATTTACAAAGTTAGATTTATCGCAAGCATACCAGCAAGTATGTGTTGATGAAGCTTCCAAGGAGTTGTTAACAATAGTCACACACAAAGGATTATTTAGATATAATAGATTACCTTACGGTATCGCTAGTGCTCCTTCGAAGTTTCAAAAATTAATGGAATCGTTGCTGAGTGGTATGGAGGGCGTTGTTGTATTTTTAGACGACATACATATTACAGGGCGTAATGAAAAAAAGCACAGGTATAGGTTAAGATTGGTTTTAAAGATTGCAGAGGAGGCTGGCCTAAAATTAAGTATTAGTAAATGTAGTTTGCTTCAAGAACAGATTGAATATTTAGGGTATGTGATAGATCGTGAAGGTCTACACACTAGTAAATCAAAAACCATGGCAATTGAAAAGGCACCGAGGCCTAGTAATATTAGTGAGTTAAAATCATTTCTTGGTATGGTTAATTATTATGGAAGGTTCATTAAAAACCTTTCCAGTATTCTAAATCCATTACATGAATTGTTAAAAAAAGATGTAAAATGGAAGTGGTCTGAGGATTGCGAAGCCGTATTTAATAAAGTTAAGTCATTACTAATTTCAGCTGAAGTGCTAGTGCACTTCGATCCTAAACGGGAAATTAAATTAACAGTTGATGGAAGTCCGCATGGTGTTGGGGCTGTGTTAAGCCATGTTTTTCCCTCAGGGGTTGAAAGGCCTATTGCGTATGCATCCCGAACTTTAAATAGAAGTGAAAAAAATTATTCACAAATTGAACGCGAGGCACTTGCAATAATATTTGCTGTTCTTAGATTTAATCAATATTTATTTAATAAAAGATTTAAACTGGTAACTGATAATAAGCCTCTTTTAGCAATTTTTGGGCATAACCGCCCTATTCCACAATTTTCTGCAAATCGTCTGAGACGATGGGCAGTAATTCTTTCAAATTACCAATACGAAATTGAATATGTAAAATCAGAAAATAATAATGCGGATGCATTATCAAGGATGGCAGTTGATGGTCATATTTCTTCAGAAGACCAAGAAATCAATTATTGTTTTTTCTTTCTAATAGCAAAGAAATAGAAATTAACTTCAACAAAATTGTATATGAAACTAAAAACGACAGTATCCTTAATAGAGTAAAACATTATATCAAACATGGTTGGCCTAATTATATGAATGATATAAATATTAAACCATATTTTTATAGACGATTTGAATTTGTTATTAATCATGATTGTTTATTTTGGAACCATCGCATGGTAATTCCAAGGTGTCTTAGGGCAAGTATACTAAAACAATTGCACCTAACTTATCTCGGGGTTGTTAAAATGAAGGCCTTGGCAAGAGGATATTTCTGGTGGCCTAATTTAGATAAAGACATTGAAAATGTGGCAAAATCATGTGAAAACTGTATGAAAGTTGCACAAAATCCACCAAAAATACCCTTACAAACATGGTCGTGGCCAAATGAAGTGTGGGAGAGGTTACATGTAGATTATTTAGGTTCGTTTTTAGGAAAGTATTATTTAGTAGTGCTGGATGCACATTCTAAGTGGGTAGAGGTAGTTGAAACATGCACTACCAGTAGTAATCTAACAATCAAGGTTTTACGTAGTTTATTTGCTAGGTTTGACCTACCCCAGACACTTGTGTCTGACAATTACTTGCTTCAGTTCTTTTGAATTTGAAGAATTTTTAAAGAAAAATGGTATTACTCATATATTCAGTCTTCCATACAACCCAGCTTCGAACGGGGCAGCAGAATATGCTGTTAAAACAATAAAAAACGCTTTAAAGAAAGCCTTGTTTGATACTAAAGGACTTGCAGATACCAGTACAATTCTTTGTAGATTCTTGTTTGATTATCGGAACACCCCTCACTGTACGACTGGAGTTAGCCCAGCACAAATTATGTTTGGTCGTAATTTACGAACTAGATTTAATGTGTTATTGTATAATCCTTCCGAGGAAGTTAAAATGAAAGTTTTAAAGTCTCAAGAAAAGCAGATTCAGTATTATAACGGCAAAAAAATGTAAAGTTTAATGTAGGAGACTATGTATTTGTTAAAGATCATCGAGATACAAATAAAACTAGTTGGATTAAAGGTATAATTAGAAAGAAATTAGGGAAAGTTACCTTTTTAGTAGAAGTACTAGAGCTTAATAAATGTTGGAAACGTCATGCTAATCAGATTAAGAGAACGTTGCCTAGTATTATATATCCTACTGAAAACATAATTGATATTTCACTAAACCGTAATAATTTAACTAATAGAGATTTGATAAATAAAAGTGACATGCAAATTCCCGATTCAAATGTTTCTACACCACAAAATACTCCACGGCCTAAACGTATAATTAAACCTCGTACACGTTTAACACATGTATGATTATTTGATTATACTAATGATTGTAAAATGTAATTGTTAGTTGTAAATTTAACGAAAATTTAGTTTATAAGTTGAGTTGCATTTACTTAATAAATAAAATATTTTATTGTTTGTACTTCTGGTTTTTTAGGGGGGAAAGAAATATAATGTATAAAGTATTTAGTTTTGGAATACACTGTATAGTGTATATGTTATTATGTATATAGATTCATAGAGGGCGTTTCCGGTAGAGAGTTGTTCTAGATATATGTCAAAGTAATGTACGAAATGTAAAATAAGCGTTGTTAGAATTATTGAATATATTATGTGTAAAAATGTCTAGAATGTTTTATTTCAATACATTACAATTATGATGGGAATAAAATTCTAAACTGACAGAAATATATTCAAATATACACGGCCATACTAAGATTATTTACAATAATTACATTTTCAAATGTATTAAAATGGATCAGAAATTTTAGCACGTTACAAATTACACAAATAAAGAAAACCATAAAATAAAATGAAGTATAAAATAGATAAATATGTGTGTAACTACATAATACAGGGCTTAAATATCAATACATAATAATACACAAGCTTAAAACGAACACGAAAAATTACAGTCTGGTACATAATTTTTACTTATCCGTATTTTCATATAGCATATGGGTAATTCTTAAATATCAAATTTACTGTCCTTGATTATTTAATACTATATTACGAATATCTTTTTATCTGTTTGTTCAGTACAGTGAAAAGGTGAGAGCAGTCTATCTAGCCAGCTATATACTTACAACTAAACTATTTGTATTATGTCACATGTTATTTACGTGGCATGTCCCTAGTATGGATGTTTAAAATAAAAAGCAGTTTTTCTAAGAAATCACCTAAAGCCTATTGTTCTAATTAAAGAGAATTGTAAAAAAGTATAAGGCTTTTATCAAGAGTCAATTAATATATAAAATATTAAGCATGAACTATTACGCAATCAATAAAATGCTGTCCCTGATATTTTTGGTATTGACCTAACTAAAAGAGAAGAACATTATTAAATTTCACGTATATTATCAGCATTTCTACTACCCATGTAGGAACTGCCAGTCTTGACAATAGGCCCCAGCTTGGCTGAATATTGGATAACCAAATGTTGTTATTTCAACATTGGTCGAGGCCTAGGCCAACCTTCACATCCCACGTCTCGGCTGCTTTGTCGTGGCCCAAGGGTCAACCAACGCCTATGTACCAATGCTGGGCTCTCTAATCTCTGCCCAAGTCAGAGCCAACCTTCAGCGCCCTAGTCTCGGTTTCTTACTGTTTGCCCAAGCCCCAACCAATGCTAGTGTTTTTAGACTTGGTTTCTTACCCTTGAACCAAGTTTGGGCCAATCTTCACATATTCTACCAAATCAAGCTTGTGAAGTTTTCTGTCTTTATTATATCAGCTACTAAGAGAAAAATATGAGAAAAGTTAAACTAAAATACCTACATAGATTATAATTATTATTACTAAGTAATAAATTCAGCTTTCAAATTTTTGCGCGCTTCGTTTCTTCGAAATAAGAAGAGACATGAAAAGTCAGTAACACGGCAGCTACAAGGGGAAGCCTTTACCGACGTATTAGTCAGTGTTCATCCGCCTACCATGAGTGATGTTACGTTTAACCGTTTTGTAATATTATTATTAAAATAATGTATATGAAATAAAATGTGTTTATTTAAAAACAAAGCTACGCTAATAAGAATAAATACAATTTTTAGTAGTAAAAATTAAACTTGTATGCTTGAAAACAATTTTTTAAACTTTTTTTTTAAATTTATTTGTTAAACACCTAAAATATTATTAATTTCGTATAAAATTAGTCTCAGCCTTGTTCTTGTGTTACAATTTTTTTAAATTACGTTGTTATGTTACTAATAATTGAACGAATTAAAATAATTGGTAATAATTTAGAATTTTCCTATTAATTTGTTTTCTTCATCAAAGTTATTTCATACAAGTCTTAATAAGCTAGAGTACAGTATTAAATATTAGGTTGGTCTCTAACTCAAAGGTAAGTAATAACCCGGAGCTACCGTTGGATTCCGAACCTACACTATCAATGATTGTCAGCCATGATACCAGTAGGTATTAGGTCGCTTGAGCGTGGGAAAATTTTGATGACCGTGGGAACCTAATTAGCATAATTAATTGCTCTAATTAAATTGATTGATATGCAAATGAGCCGCGATTGCTCTAATTAATATGCAAATGAAGCGCGAATTAAATTTATTGCTCTAATTAATATGCAAATGAGGCGCGAATTAAATTTTTGTTCTAATTAATATTCAAATGAGGCGCGAATTAAATTTATTGCTCTAATTAATATGCAAATGAGGCGCGAATGCTCTAATTAATATGCAAATGAGGCGTGAATTAAATTGATTGATCTAATTAATATGCAGGCGTGTATTTATTGCTCTAATTAAATGATCGAATTATTTGATCTAATTGCAGGCAATAATTTATTGCTCTAATTAATATGTAGGGACGGCCATTTTGGAACTTTATCATTCGCAGTCTCCTCTCTCTCTCTCTCTCTCCGGTTAGAAGACGCATGAAAGAGCCCTCTCTATCTCCTATTAGAGGACGCATTAAAGAGCTCTCTCTCTCTCTCCCTCCTATTAGAGGACGCATTAAAGAGCTCTCTCTCTCTCTCGCTCTCCTATTAGAGGGCGCATTAAAGAACCCTCTCTCCTACTAGAGAATGCTTTCTCTCTCCAGCGCACACACACACCTTGTACTCTTTCCACTACCTTTTCTAGAAGAACGTGAATTAAATTGATTGATCTAATTAATATGCAGACGCGAATTTATTGCTCTAATTAAATGATCGAATTAAATTATTTGATCTAATTGCAAGCATTAATTTATTGCTCTAATTAATATGCAGGGACGGCCATTTTGGAACTTTGTCATTCGCAGTCTCCTCTCTCTCTCTCTCTCCTATTAGAGGACGCATTAAAGAGCCCTCTCTCTCCTATTTAGAGGACGCATTAAAGAGCCCTCTCTCTCTCCTATTAGAGGACGCATTAAAGAGCTCTCTCTCTCTCTCTCTCTCTCTCTCTCTCGCCTATTAGAGGACGCTTTCTCTCTCCAGCGCACACACTGTACTCTTTCCACTACCTTTTCTAGAAGAAATAATAAAAGCATATAGGAATTAAAAATTATGTTTATTAATATATATATATTGTTATGACTACATTTAATTTATAATAAAAAAAAATGATAATAGAATGCTGGTGATGATACTAGTAAATGAAACAACAATGTTTATACATATTTTTTTTTTTGCTGTATATTTAATAGACAATTTTAACATGTTATCTGTTAAATTATTCACAACACAGTATGAGTCGAGATCGTCTCGTAACATTTGTAAATTTTTTAAATATTTTTGTAATCTATTTCTAAGGAGGTTTATTTGTGCCAAGGTACGACGGTGCAGACGTTGTAGTCGTCGTCGTTGACGTCTCCGACTACTGCTGCTGGTGTTGATATGATTACCTTTAGCTCTTGCTGTTGCTGATACGTTTGACGCGTGATCTGCAAGGTCCTGATCTAAACGGCAACATACACACAAATTATATTAGCATATATATATATATATATATATATATATATATATATATATATATATATATATATATATATATATATATATATACAATCACTCTGAAGTTTTTTCTAAACAATAACAGCTTACCTATTTCCAGGGTTTCGATCATACAGGAGTTGTCGTCGTCGTCGTAGCAAGAATTAGAACTGCTCGTCATCATCATCATCATATTGATTACTGCTGCTGCTGCGGTAGCTGTACACGTGTTGCCTGCTGCTACTAGTACAGCCTAATAACTGCTAACTTTATATAGACACGTACACCTACCTAGGTCTTGTGCGCGCATACTCAGTAACACGTATACGGTAAACAAGTTGTCGATGTTGACAAACAAGTCTTATCCTGTCGCTGACACGTCATCATCATCATCATCGGCAGGCGTAGTTGTATCAATATTAGTTCTCTCTCTCTCTCTCATACATGTATACCCGTTACATGTATACTAGGTATGAACAAACACTTTGATGTATGTATGAACGCTCTTCTAATCATGCTAGTAAATGAAACATCAATATTTATACATATTATTTATTTATTTTTGTTATACATTTAATAGGCATAGAGTAACATTATCTATATTTGACAAATTATTCACACACACACACACACAGTATGAGCTGAGAGTTCGTAACACTTACAAATTGTTTTTGTTGTAACCTATTTCTAAGTTTATTTACGCCAAGGTGTCCCTAGTATGACGGTGTAAACGTCGTTGGCGTAGTTGTCTCCGGCTGATGCTGATATGATAGCAGTCGTGTACGTACGGCATCAATAAACTTTTGCGGATAATGTTTTATTATTTCTAATAAAATGAACGAGTTCAATCCACCACCAGCTGCTGCTGCTGTGTTGTCTATTAAACTGGTAGCTGAGTAGTAACCGCATAACAGTTCGGACGTGAATAAAATTGAGTCGGATGTCGGGAGCGATTTATAGGCATCTTCATGGCGTCTCAGTTGACCTTCTGCTACGTTCTCTATGTTTGCGTGGTAGAAACGTGAAAAGTCGAGGTAACGTAACGTTCGAGCATGATGATTGATCAACGGTGCTAAATGCAGTATAGACTGAAACTCGTAATCTTTTAAGGTTATAGTCCGTTGTTTATCATGTATGACCATCCTGTTGCCGAAAAACTCGTTGTGAATAATCTCGATGTATAAATTCTCACATAGATGAAATTTCAAATGTTTATCACGATGTGTTTTGTTGCTGTTGTCGGGGTCGTCGTTGCAGCAGCAAGCATGAAAGAAATTTTTAAACATTGCCTCGACTCTTATATCATACAGCTCGAACCAGTCCCGTTCCGACAACACCAATTCACCATACTCACATATGCTATTCACGCACTCGAGCTTCACTACCACGTCAAATTCTCCCTGGTCGTCGTCGGTTGGAATAAGTCCTACTTGGATGTTGTGTATATGGTCGTAGTTTTCTTTTTCCCCGGGAGGTCTCGTAACATACAACGGATACTGGACAGCCCCGAGCAGTTGAACACGTACTTCATCTTTAGCTGCTGCTACTACTGGTGTATCTATGACGGTAAAGTTTGCTGATGCTGCTGCTACAGCGTCATCAGCGTAGTATAGAGGCGACTGCTGCGACAGGAACGCTAAAACAATAATAATACAATAATCGATTAATATAAGCATAAACACACACACACACAAAAGTCTTAAACATCTTACCTGTTTCTTCTTCTTCTTCATTGTTCCACGCTTGACTGTCGTCGTTGTAGGTACTTGCTGTTGATGATGATGCATGATCTGCAACATCCGAACCTTCCTCATCTAAACAACAAAATAGACACAAATTAGCATACAAACTTGAAGTTTTATAAACAACAACTTACCTATTTTCAAGGGTTCGCTCTCATAGTTATCATAACAATAATAATTAGAACTGCTAGCCATCATCGTAATTGCTGCTGCTGCTGCTGCTTCCACACACGTACTGTCTACTGCTACACGCTAACAACGGTCGGCTTTATATAGTCACTTATACTTACCTAGATCCAGCGCATGCTCAGTAACACGCATACGATAAACAAGCAGTCATCGATGGCAGACAAGTTTCATCCTGTCGCTGACACGTCATCATCACAGGCAGGTGTTCGTAGGTAATTACCTCATTCTCTCTCTCTCAGTTATAGCTATCACCTTTTTCATACCTTGGTACAGACGGGTGAGAATAGTAATAATACACATATATAGAACATTAATTTTTTTTATTCTATGACATTCTTTCTCAAAAATATTATTGAACATCAACAAAACAACAATAATTAAATAACTAAACAACTATCTGTTCTCGGGTAATCATGATAGAACATCTATTCTACGATAATGTTTCTCAAAAATTATTAAACAGCTAGACAATAATCAAAATAACTAAACAATTATTAGGTTGAAATCGGTTCTCTCGGATAACCATGAAGACATACTCATTTTTCATGAAACGTCCTATTGAATGCTTTGTACGCTTGTTATGCCAAATATTCTTTTCAACACTGTCTTGATCTACTACTACTACTACTACTACATAGTTGAAAAGAACAAAATCGCGTTTATCAGATCTATTTTATGAGTATGTTCCCCCAAGTATCCTCTTGTGATTTACATTCAATCACCCCAAGTTTCACCATCTTTTGATAATTAATTACGGTCCATAAAGTATAACCAGCGCCAGCTTCACTTATTATTATAACTACACTATGCTAAAGGTCGATCTTTGTTGATTAACATACCCGGCTACTACTATTATGATTGAACTGTACAATAATTATATACATTATGATAATCATTGAAAACATCGACCTTCAGCTGGTGTTGTACTTATTACTATACAAATATTTTGCTACTTAAGAGTTAGATACGGTACTACCTATACAAGTGATATACAAAAATTTACAAACATGTTAATTAGCAGGCATGACTAATATAAAATACTCGATGTTTTATTTATGTCGTTGCAGAAATAAAAACACAAGAAATAATACAATATAGAGAAAAAACAGTTATATGCAATATAAGGGGATAACTGTTGTTAAAAATATTTACACACTACAAAACTAGAAATCTTAAAAATATGCTCATATACAACCACTAAAAGATAATAAATATATATATATATATATATATATATATATATATATATATATATATATATATATATATATATACACTACAAACATTACTAAGAGCATTCGAGAATGTAGAAATGCGATATTAGTAGAACCTAGTAACATCATTCGACTCGAAGTGTTTTATACCCGTAAGGCACAGAGTCGAAGTCGTCGACTCTACGTCTCTTTGTAAAATTCGCCCGATACGTCTTCGTCTCTGTCCTCGTTATAACTTGGTGTTGTTCTCCCCGTCTGATGTTACTGGATTCTATTAATATCTTTTTATTCAGATCCTCTACCAGGTCGAGCATTGACTCTAGGTTAATGTGCTGGGAGGCATTATGGTCCAAAGTAATGCCTTTAACTTTCACCACCCTGCTGACATTCCCGGTTGAAGGGTCATACACGATGTACCCGTAATTTTTAGGACCACCTGATACAAATTCTATAATGTACGCCCCTGGCCCGTAATCCTCGAGTTCATTCGTGAGATCCCCCAAGAAACTGCCTGTAGGTAGATCTTCTTCTCCTAGCCTCGACACATATATTACAGAATCTATAGCGAAAAAGAAAAAACAAATTAAGTAGTAGTTATCAAAATACACAAGAAACGTATAATTATTACCTGTATCATAGTACAACACTCTCGGACCCAGCTGCTCCAAGTAAGAATACAATTTAAGCCTTGCCTGAGTAGTGACATATGCAGCAATCACTACATTTACCGTGGATAAGGGTACAGCCGCTTCATCCTTGTGTTGCCAGTTGACTGCAAACACCTCCTGGTTAATTTCCTGAAGATGGTTAACTTCGATGCTAGGGTTGGTAAGTAGATCGAAGAATTCTTTTGGCTCCCGAATAATAGAGGTCTTTGCTTGATTTTCGCGATGACCAAATTTTCCTGTAACAAAAACATAGTTAGTAAGCGACTATTCGCAAAGTAATTGTATAACTTACCCCAAAATGAATTTAGCATTAACTTGGCCAGCGATCTAAGCCCCGGATTCTTGATAATCTTCGAAGCATCCATCGAAACACCCTCTACTTCGGCGTATTCCTCAATATACTTCTTTTTGGCCTCCTCCGTGTTGCAGGAACCAGGCCAACCACTAGCCTCTTGTTTTATCTTCAGGAATTTGTCGATGAACCCGGCAAATAAACCCTCCGACTTAGAGGTCTTCTGGTACCGGGTGACTTCGTACTGCCATATCTCTTGTACTTCTACTACCCTGTAACCCTTTTCCACAGCCTTCACTACCTCATCAATAACCCATGTTCCGCTTATGGTTCTTTCTGTCTCCGAATGAGAACACTCTCCCTGATTTAAGTCTTTAACGCATGAGTAACAGAGTGGAAATAGTAATTTATTATGTATTTTCAATGGTAGAACGGGGTGGTACAGATGCTGGGGTGGAAGTATGGTGCATTTAATGACGCCTTCAACGTTTTCTATACCTCCTTTACCCTCAATGAGTTGCCTGCACTCGTCTCCAACGTAAACTTTAGGGTGTCCAACGGGAAACTTTCCATATTTACACACCCATGGATACAGACTACATACATCTACGTATCGGATCTTCTCACCCTGCTTTACCCGGTACTTTAGCCTGGTAGCGCCCGTTCTACCGCCGAAGAAAGCATCACGAGGATTGAGAGGTGTATTAACTAGCATAGGCTGATTATCTAACTGCATATTCCTTTCAGGTGTTAACTGCTTCCGAAACGCGCATTCCCACTGCTCTATAACCTCGTATCCAAGCGCTTTGAGTCTATTCGTGCATGCCAGAGTCTTCTCGTAACGCAAGGCCATGGTATCGGCGGGATCATCATGAAGCGACTCGTCACGTCTGGTTACAAAGCAGCTAGGGCAACCGTGAAAGTAGCAGCCGTGCAACTGGAACACCTGCTTTTCGTATAGGCCGTCAACTTTTAAACCGGCTACAACGGCTTCCTTCTGTCTTCCGGCGTGTTGAATCACAACACCTCTCTGCTCTTCCTCACCTATCAACCACTGGAGAGCTATTTTGGACTGATTATCGATTTTCCTGTAACCGCCCTTGGGTATTATCCCTATGGTGTTTTGTTGCAGAAATTTGCGCCTGAACATTAGATTGCAAGCCGAAGCGATAGTGATTGCTTCGGTAAAAGGATCGACACCGCACTCTTCAACAAACAGGATTCTAAAGTGAAGACATGCTCGCTTCAAAATATCCACGTCGGTTCTACAGTACGTCACTAGATCTCTCTGCATGTCGAACTCGATGTTTTTGTTCGCCTCATACCAGTTGTGGAATTCTTCACGAGCCCCCGGTTTCATGGTACCGGGGCTGTAATATTCTATGCGTGGCAGAGGGCCGACGTAGTTAGCGTTTGTTTCGGTATTAAAGAGATGCGGGAAGTATCCTTTTGGTGCTGGTAACCCAAACGCTTTAGGGAGTGCAGATAGGGCCATAGGGAAGTAGTTCAGAGAATCGATAAACTTTAGATTATCTAATTGAAGTAAAAGGATTTTGCTGCCTCTCATTATGAGCTCAGGCCTCAGCGAGGTCTTTGTAATGATGTGGTTCAGGATGAATTGGGTATCAAAGGCCTGTCCGTTGTGAGCTATAGCTTGCGGACTTCTAATAAATAGGTCAGGAACGCTTCAATGCAGTCCTTCTTTATGACCCGCTCTGATACCACAACGTTGACAGCAATACAATTTTTGTTCATTATAGCAGCTAGGGCATACCTGGTGCAAAATACATAAATTAGGCTCATGAATACGGACACCTTCAGAGATCTGTTTCTCCTGCCTTGTTTCCAGTCTTTGTTTGAGTCTCGTTCTGTTTAACAGCAGACATTTCCCCGACCGGTTTTACAAAACAAAAATGGTTTTCAGGTTTGTGAGCCTGGCAAGTTTTACAATAAATTTCTCCACAAATATGAGGCTCTTTTCTCAGCTTTAGATTTATGATCCTAAAGCAATCCTCACATTTTTTAACAATCTGACACATTTTCCCTTTATGATTCTCGTAACATTCATTACTATAGAAGTCTCTTCTGCATTCTTGACACCTGATCAATAGGGCTTGTCTAGTACATGGCGGGGAGCTACCGCAGCCTACGCAGGACTTTTCACACAGGTGATCTCTCTTGGTGTTATAGGGTACGTGGCAGCTTTCGCAAAAGTATATGCATACAAAGGCAGCGGTCAACGAATGATTAGATTATAATGCCCTTCGTGATACAGTAGATTGATCTTCTTCTCTGTATCAGTAGCTCCTTCGAAGATCACATCACGGCCCTTTGTTCCATACCTGTACACAGTGATCTTGTATTCATTAAGATGTCTTTGAAAGCATCTTAATTCGTTGACACCTGCTCCCTCTGATGGAATAACAAGTACACAGGCCTCTCGCATTAATTCCTCGGCCTTTATCTTTTGTACACCCTGGTTAGTCCTGGTCTTCTTGTAATGAGGGCTTTGATCAGCATGGGCCTTCCCTACGATCAAAGCCCTGGGTAGGCATAGATTGTCGGTATTCTTGATAATTACAATACCTCTACGCCTACTGCACTCTTCGGCGAAGGTACTGTAAATGCCGCTTCGGTTACGCCCTTGCCCTGCAGGTGGCGTCACGGATGAAACAATCATACGGAACTTATCAGTACTGAGAGCTTCAGGGTCACTCTGTAGGATGCTCTCTAGAATTCCCCAAACATCTTTGTAGGTAACCTCACTAGCCTGTCTAAAACTCATGTAGCCGGGGAGTTTATCTTTAAAACTATCGAACTCGAAAGTAATTCCTACACGGTCGGTTGGTGAAACGTTAGACATGGCATGTGTAATTATTTGCTCGATAGCTGTTTTGAAAAAGACCAATAGGTCTTGGCTATCTGAAGACTGTTTCACTTTGAATACAACTCGACGCTTTTGGGTGTTAAACTTCTTAACAGTAGATACACTTTCAGTAATAACTTCATAAAGAGCCATTTTGTTACGGGTAGTAGTAGTAGTACAAGTACAGGGAATATAATTGAGCTTTTACGTCTAATGCTAAAACTGAGAAATTACATGCGTTACAAAGTATGTTGATACTGGAAATTTTCTGTACATAATTTTGAATAAACTAATCTAATAAACGAAGGTATATTTTCGTAACCCCCGAACGCAATGCGGGTTATTAAATATTATAAATTAATTATTTGGTTTGTACAAAGTTAAAGAGAGCCTTTTAATCAGTATTACGTAATAAAACAATTAATAATAAATTCCTACCTTTGTTGGCTGGCTGTCTTGGTTCGTCAAACACTCACAGCTTTATTTAAAAATAGTTTATTCGAGACTAACAAATACACACACACACATACACCAAAACACAATAGCCGTAAATAAGAGTTATTAACGACGATAGCTGTTGTAGACAAGTGATACCCGGAAATTCAGGATTTTGTTTTTATACGTTCTAAAAAACAATCGTAGCGCCCTCTGGTTGTCATTAAAACATCGTTTACGTATTGCATGATATTGCGCAATATTACGAAATAGATAAGAATGCGTCTGTTCAAGGCTTTGTTAATTAAGTATTTTTACTAGGTCATAAATCAGTCGGTTGTCATAAATAAGCGAGCCCTCTTATGCTTGTTTCATCTTGTTTGTCAGCATAGCATCGTCTGTCGTGTCGGTAATGATTACACTCAGATCTGAGTAAAAGATAAGCTTTCTTTCTCTGAACAGGGTTATAATTCGTTCTGTTGTCATAATGATTTTAAAATTTTAAAAGAATTTACCTGATTTTTTTAGCATTCGATACAGCCCCTTTTTTTTAAAGGCGTGTGTGTTTATCATTTTAAAAACATTATTAAAGGATTAGGCTTCGCTTTAAAACAAATATCGATAGATAAATCCATTCTCTATAATATTTCTCTAGTTCGACATCGTGTTCAAATAACTAAAATACGAAGGAATTTGCTCTAATTAAATAAAAACCTTCAAACGTTTATGCCCTATTATGAGGTTGCTTTTAAGGATTTTGTTTTTATACGTTCTAAAAAACAATCGTAGCGTCCTCTGGTTGTCATTAAAACATCGTTTACGTATTGCATGATATTGCGTAATATTAAGAAATAGATAAGAATGCGCCTGTTCAAGACTTTGTTAATTAAGTATTTTTTTTACTAGGTCATAAATCAGTCGGATGTCATAAACAAGCGAGCTCAGGTAGATTAAATAATAACAAGAATGGTAAATATGATAGAACCCGTACAAGCTATATTATATATAATTACGCAGTAGTATGTAACCTTTTTTACATTTCTTTTAGAGAAACGTAATTTAGTAAAGTAATTTGTACATATAACGTATATAAATCCATTCTTCTCAGAACAGGGATATATTTCATTCTGCTGTCATGATTTTAAAATTTTAAAAGAATTTACCTGCATTTTTTTTTAGTATTCGATACAGTCCCTTTTTCAAGGTGTGTGTGTTTATCATTTTTAAAAACATTATTGAAGGATTAGGCTTCGCTTTAAAACAAATATCGATAGATAAATCCATTCTCTATAATATTTCTTTAGTTCGACATCGTGTTCAAATAACTAAAATACGAAGGAATTTGCTCTAATTAAATAAAAACCTTCAAACGTTTATGCCATATTATGAGGTTGTTTTTAAGGATTTTGTTTTTATACGTTCTAAAAAAGCAATCGTAGCGTCCTCTGGTTGTCATTAAAACATCGTTTACGTATTGCATGATATTGCGCAATATTACGAAATAGATAAGAATGCGCCTGTTCAAGACTTTGTTAATTAAGTATTTTTACTAGGTCATAAATCAGTCGGATGTCATAAACAAGCGAGCTCAGGTAGATTAAATAATAATAAGAATGGTAAATATGATAGAACCCGTACAAGCAATATTATATATAATTACGCAGTAGAGTGTAACCTTTTTACATTTCTTTTAGAGAAACGTAATTTAGTCATAAGTAATTTGTACATATAACGTTTTCGTACGTAATATTTCTAGGTCTTCAAAATTCTTTCTTCTTGTGGGAGATGGGTCGATCAGATAACGTTTTCAAGAAATATATATATTGACGACAGCTTTGAACAATCAATCCGTAAAAAATAAGGGTGTATTATGTTCCGACCGTTAGGTAATAAATTTCTAGATTTTTTAGTTTACAGTAACAAATGTAACCCTATATTGACATAAATAAATGTAAATTTTTGTTAAAGCGTATCACTTTCAACAATCAGCATAAATATTAGGGCGGTTTTAGCATTTAAATAAAGTGTTTACACAGAAAGGGCTTTTTACCTGGAAATTGCTTTAGAAAACAGACCCGTCAGCATGCGAGATTTACCTTTGTTCTGTTATTATACATATGTGCCCTGTTCATCTTTTGCTTTCAAATGATTGTAAAAACTAAAAATGGTAGTAATAAATCTACCCTTTTTTTTAAATGATATACTTTGCTCCGAGGGTAATAAATTTTAGATTTTTATCTGATCGTGTTACTTGACAGTGCAAGTGTCGACCTTTTGTTCCGAGAGGGTAATAAATTAAGATTTTATATAAATACAACTGCTTGATTGACAGCACAGGTGTCTATCCTTTTGCTCCGAGGGTAATAAATTTTACATTTTTATCTGATCGTGTTACTTGACAATGCAGGTGTCGACCTTTTTGTTCCGAGAGGGTAATAAATTAAGATTTTATCTAAAAACAGCTGCCTGATTGACAGCGCAGGTGTCTATCCTGTTGCTCCGAGGGTAATAAATTTTACATTTTTATCTGATCGTGTTACTTGACAATGCAGGTGTCGACCTTTTTGTTCCGAGAGGGTAATAAATTAAGATTTTATCTAAAAACAGCTGCCTGATTGACAGCGCAGGTGTCTATCCTGTTGCTCCGAGGGGGTAATAAATTAAGATTTTATCTAAAACGTGTTCATTCGCGCAGGTTCGAAGTTTATAAAAGCTCAGTCAAACCCATTCCGTTTTTTAGTTTTGTCCTCGCGTCGTCGGCTACGGTGATAGTAATATTGTTATTGTTTGCATCAACTAGGTATGTTAAAATAATCATTTATTATTCTTGTGAGTGTTAAAATTTTGCTGCTATTTAAGTTCTATCACGTGTCTTTGTTTTTACATAGAAAAATGGAGCATTTGTTAAAACAGTTGAATGAACCTTCCATGAAGAAGCCTATCAAGAAGTTATGTGATTACAAAATAAAAGAAATTACACAGATACTACAATTCAAGAGGGTCGTTTGTCGTGATAAGCGTCAAAGTGTAATTGTTGTTGCTGAAAAGCATGTTACATTTCTACCAAATAGAATCAGCGACAAGTTAACGGATCAAAGGGTTACTGAACTTAACCAGCAGATTGAAGCTAAAACGCTTTCTCTAGGTCTGCTGTACTTAGGGAAAACTAGCCGCGGTTACGATGATTGTTTGTTTGTGGAAATGAATAAGGTAATGGGTAGTAAACATCAAGTTTATACAATAAACCCCTTTTTTAATGTTCTATTGTTATTGTTGTTACAGCCCCTGGAACCGCAAATAGAAAACAGAGGTTAGTCCTGAAGCCCTCAAGCGCCAGCATTCTATAAACTTTTGTTTTTATTATAAATTAAATGTAGCCTTAACAGTATATATTAATAAAAATAATTTTTAATTCCTATCTGGCTTTATTATTATTTCTTCTAGAAAAGGTAGTGGAAAGAGTACAGGGTGTGTGTGTGCGCTGGAGAGAGAAAGCATTCTCTAATAGGAGAGAGGGCTCTTTAATGCGTCCTCTAATAGGAGAGCGAGAGAGAGAGAGAGAGAGCTCTTTAATGCGTCCTCTAATAGGAGAGAGAGAGAGCTCTTTAATGCGTCCTCTAATAGGAGAGAGAGAGAGGGCTCTTTCATGCGTCCTCTAACCGGAGAGAGAGAGAGAGGAGACTGCGAATGATAAAGTTCCAAAATGGCCGTCCCTACATATTAATTAGAGCAATAAATTAATGCCTGCAATTAGATCAAATAATTCGATCATTTAATTAGAGCAATAAGTACACGCCTGCATATTAATTAGATCAATCAATTTAATTCACGTCTCATTTGCATATTAATTAGAGCATTCGCGCCTCATTTGCATATTAATTAGAGCAATAAATTTAATTCGCGCCTCATTTGAATATTAATTAGAGCAAAAATTTAATTCGCGCCTCATTTGCATATTAATTAGAGCAATAAATTTAATTCGCGCTTCATTTGCATATTAATTAGAGCAATCGCGGCTCATTTGCATATCAATCAATTTAATTAGAGCAATTAATTATGCTAATTAGGTTCCCACGATCATCAAAATTTTCCCACGCTCAAGCGACCTAATACCTACTGATACCACATTAATATTAAGAGTAGCCCAATATTGGTTATATACCTTGGGCCAAGACTCAGTATTAGCGTCTGCACTATATTGGTTTTCACTATTGGGCCAAGATGTATCACCAATCTAGGGCCATGACTGATTAACAAGCTTGGCACGAAGTTATCATCCCGATTTTAGACCAGTCATGGGCCAGTCTTGGATTTCAGGCTTGTACCAGAGTTGATAAGCATCGTCCCAAGCCTGAGCCAAGCGCGGGCCCTTTGTTATTTCCTATATGGGTATGTCAACATTACACATGTGTTGCTTGCATGTGCAATTTTAATGAAATCAACCTGTGATGTCTTGTTCAGTTGATCTATAAATTTTATAGAGGTAGGTAAGTAGGTAGAGAGTGCATTTATCTTGTGTCATTTGCGTGGTTATCATAATCTCTTACTAGTGTTGAATTTAAAAAAAGTAAAGTAAAGAAGAAGAGCAAAAGAGAATGCAAGAAAAAAAGAGAAAAAATTTAAAAATGATCCAGAAACGAAACAAATGGAAAAGCTTCTAATGTTACTCTACCCACGTAGATTTCAAATATTTAACAAAGTTGGCACAGCACTACCAACCTTACAAATAACAAATTATATGATAGTAAATATAACAAAAAGAACAAACTGGATCCTACGTTGTGATTACTTTTTATAACATGTTGGTAAGGATTGATCTACTTCATACAGACGGAATAGTATTTTATTCATTTATTCTTAAACTTAAACGAGGACGGACGGATTTAAACTGACACAAAATAAAACGCTAGTTCTGTAAAAACCTCCTTGAAACTATGCTAGCTCTGATTAAATACGTCAACACTTCAAGTTCAATAATTGACCAAATGATTATTTAGTTTGGTTACAATGAGTTTTTGATTACAATTGATAATGCAGATCAATAAAACAATTCATCAAGTTGGTACAACTGTGTGTTTATACAAGGTATATTATAAATAGCTAAAACGTAAATTTCCCATTGACATAAAACATCAAAAGTAAGTGAAATTGAGTTAATCATATGGAGTTACGTATAAACTAGAAACGGTAAATGTGCCAGTTAAAAAAGGAATACACAAAAACTACTGAACAATAGTTATATCATATTGGACATAGCAACAGTTACTCTGTGACCATTTATTTATATAAAATACTCAAATAAAATAAGAAATATCAGTAAACTTCTTTTGTAAACATTGGTTTCACCTCAGACACGGGAAGTTCATACCTAGACTTTTGTAGGATGTTAGTTTTCACGTCAGATACAGGAGCACATACCTAGACACCTAGGCAAGTAAGAAAGTGCAATAAGCAGAAGAATAAATAGATCACATATGTTTGAGGGTTCTCTTACATGGCCAATCAATGGGTTTCTAACCACCATGGAGATTAATACACTCTCAAATAGTAAATAAAGGGTTGAGGGTTCTCTTATACGGCCTATCATGGGTTTCTTACCACCGTGGAGATACGTGGAGATTAATACACTCAAATAATAAATACGTAGAGGGAAAAATAACCAACTGTTCCAGACCAGACAATGTATATCATTTAGTTAGGTTAGAAAATCAACCAAATCAATAAATACTGACTGTGAAACACATAAAACAGTAGTAGCATGTAAGGCACGAATAACATGTCCAGTTAACTGTGATTATACTATAAACGTTAATAAAATATTGTTTTTTATTAATATTTTTATTTCAAAAGGATGTAACGTGTTGAAATTCTCAATTTTATAGAAATGCAATTTTATACGTATTAATGGTAAAAAAACCTTAGTTAGGCCCTGTGTAGTTCATCATATCTCAGTTGGATTAAAGATGCAGACGATTTTTCGAATTAACTGGTGTTCTTTTAATGCCAAGGGTCACCCTAAAATGTTTTCGTAAAAGATAAAATTTCTTCTAGAATAAAATTTACTAATAAAACTGCGTCGGTAAAGATAGAAAAATAAGATCGGCTTTTAACAAGGGAATAATTTATCTAAAAAGGCATAAAACCTTAAATTTATATATCCTATACGTGCTATTTTAGCTGGGATGAACAGATTTTCATAAGTGCAGACGTATAAAAAGCATCATATGGCCACCTGCAGAGGCAGACTTTAGGCGGTAATGTCCCGCATTTAAACGGATTACTCTAGAAGTTTCTTTACGCTGTTATTTTCCTGATTGGTAGAAAGAATGTTAACTTCCTTTGGATTGGTTGGTTTAATTTTCCCTCTTTTAAAATTCAAGCTTAGCTTAGGGTTGCTTCCTTAAATTTCAGTCAGTAGATTACAGTCTGGTAGAATCAACAAAGGGTTCAAGTAACGGGCCGGACGGAGTCCCGCGTTGACCTAGGGTTTCATCTCGGACAAGCCCCCGGTGAAGTTTTATGTTAGTTCGTGCTCTAATTATTACCATTTTCATGGATAAAAAATGTTACAGTTTAGAAATACGAGTCAATCTTGCCGAAGGAAATTGATTACAGTACGTTTTTCCAGTTAAACAAATTAGTTTAATACGGCGTAATGTTAATGTGGATTCAGTATCGTACAGTGATCTAATAAATTGATTAGACAAGTAATAAAGAGAACTTTGTAGGGATTTGATCGTCAAATTTTGCGTGAGATTTAAAATGAGTTCAAATCAATAATGTAATACAACCCCTGAAATTACCGTTAAATGCAACTAGTGGTCATTAATACAGTTTTAATTCTTCGAGTTGATTAAATTAGGAAATTATCGAAATTTGAGAAGAAGTTTAACTTTAAAACGCGTAACGAAACGTTTTAATAACCAATATAATTATTCCGAGGATTTACAATTTGAAACCTATAAAAGAAGGTAATGGTTAGTTAATTTTGAAAATAAAAAATTAAACTTTTAGGTTTAGATGTGCGAAATAATTTAGAATACTGTTTATTTGGATGTCGTAGTAATAAAAACTAATAAAGGTGGTTGTTGGACTCATATGGCTTTAATTATTCATAATGTGATTGCTAATGAAATTGCAATTAAGTGACAATTATTGTGAACTTTCGTTCGTTGATCTTGGATGGAAAAGAGATATCAGCGATTATACTTTCTAGTTCTTCCTGCTTCTTATCAACAATTTATGAAGGCCTTGTATTTAGTGTTAAGTGAAACAAGAGCATTATTATGAAAGTGAAGTTGAAGGAGCTGTAAAATTCTATCAGTGTTCTATTTCATGATATCATGAAATCGGGCATTTACCGTTTAAATTGTTCTTTTTGTAGTTCGGTATATATTGGACAAACACTTCGAAATTTTGACATAAGATATAAAGAACACGTACGTCATTACAAAAATAAACATCCTGAAAAATCGAATTACGCCAAACACCTTTTAGAACAAAATCACACAATGACTCCTCAAAATAATATTAAATTCCTACATTTTTGTAATAACAAACGCAAATTAGACATTTTAGAAGCCTTTGAGATATACAAACACAAACTCAGGGTACCTTTAATGAATGAACAACTTGAGCTCAGTAATTCTCCGTTACTGGAAGTATTAGATGTTTAATTATGATTTTTATTATTAATTTTTATTATTATTATTATTATTTTATCTAGTTACCTATTTTGTATCTACCTTAGCGACGTGTTTGTTTATAATTATATTACCTTTGATAATGACAACATAGCTGTCGAAACAATATTGTCAGGTATATTTTAATAAAACTGTGAAACTTTTAATAATCTTTATTTATTTCGTAATTAAACATGATTATTAATTGAATTTAATCAATATAGCCAATATTCTTTGTCACGCTCTAAACATTGTTTTCACTATTTTTATTTATTTCTTTTGTATGGCGGCGCGATTTAACAATTGTTGTTCAGTGAGGTGCTGCCCTCGCCGTTAAAATTGGTACTTTGAGTATTTTTTGAGTTTTTGGGTTGCTCGCTCTTGACAAGTAGCAGAGAAAACATCACATCTTCCTCTTTGAGGAGAAAAACCTTTAACTGTGATAGTGTCGTACTTTATTCAATTCTTTGGAATGCAATTTACCCTATGAGGTAGGGGAGTCTTTTGGATAAAGTTTGTTGTAGGCAATTGTTTGGGTCGTCGTTGGTTGTCCACTACCCCGGTGTTTGGGAAGAAAAATTAAGACGCAGCCAACACAGAGAAGTAAATTTTATGTATCTCAGAGGAAGTCCCATCTACAGCTAGGAAGTCCTTCCGACTATTTTAAATAATAATAATAATAATAATAATAATAAGGTATTATGCAAATCTACATCAACCGAACGCAGATACCATGCAATCCAATATGTATTTAACATTGGGTTATCTTTTCCCGGAAACTGAGGCTAACATTCTCGCCATCCAAGACCAAGTGGTCCCAACCCGAAACTATTGCAAGTACATCCTAAAGCAAAATCTTGAGAACACCAGATGTCGCAAATGCAAGAAGGAGGAAGAAAGCATACAACACCTAATATCTGCTTGCACTAACCTTGCAAATAGTTATTATACCCAGAGGCATGATTCAATGGGAAAAATTGTACACCAACACCTGAAACAGAAATGGGACTTTAACTGCAAATTTACACCGTACTACAAGTACTTACCTGATCCGGTTCTTGAAAATGAGAGGTGCAAAATACTCTGGGACACCTCCATTATAACTGACAGACCCATCCAACACAACAGGCCCGACATCGTAATTTGGGACAAAACCAATAAAAAAGTGCTATTACTAGATTTCTCTGTCCCACTCGATGAGAATTTAAATAGAGCGCATGAAGAAAAGGTAAATAAGTACCTACCTTTAGCATTCGAAATTAAGGAGTTATGGCAAGTAAATGAGGTAAAAATACTACCCTTAATAATCAGTGCGAATGGTATCGTCCACAACCAAGTAAAAAAGAACCTGCAAGCCATTGACATAGCCGCCGACAAACTAATACCATGGATGCAAAAGGCAGTCATCCTCGCAACAGCATCTATAGTTAGACATGTCCTCAACAGTTAGCTATACAAACCTTGATCTATAGATCCGGTTGTATAGTATGCACCACAAGATGTGTGAATTTAAAAAAAAAAAATAATAATAATAATAATAATAATAATAATAATAATAATAATAATAATTACTACAACCCATAACCTAAACCAAGGCCCCAGAAGCTATAAGCTTGTGTGGGAGGGAGGGGGCGATTATTATTATTATGTAGGCCCAATGTGCGGCTGCAGCCGACTTATAGATGGAACAGCGCAAATCCCACATTTGTGTTACAGCTAAGGAAAACTGCAGAAAACCTTAACCAGATCTGTCAGCGCCGGGAGTCGAACCCGGGCCGCTTGGGTGAAAGTCCGGCACGCCAGACATTACACTACCAAGGCTGTTTTTTGTCATATATCTGTCAAGACGTCATATCTTCCGGATTTTGCAACCCTTAGGAGTCCAGCTGATCCAGTATTCATTATCAAGGTACCATCTTTCAACAACTTCGCAAGGTACTGTGTTTTTATGATTAATTTCTTTATTGTGGTGCGAGTGCTGATAAATTACGTCGTTTTATTATTAAAGGTTAATTTGAAGTTGGAAAAACATTTAAATATTAATAATCAAATTTAATGTTAATAAAGTTAAAATACTTTATTCGAATAGTAAGGTTAAAAGAAAATTGTTGATAACTAGATTCAGGCAGGTGTTGTGTACGCTTAAATGTACTAGTATTCACCTCTTTTTTTTTTGTTTAGATAATGCTCTCACTTTGATTTTATGTGTGTTTACAATTTATTTTTATATTATACAGCTTGTAAATGTTGGCAGAAATATCGTATTAGAAGCTAACTTTTTCTTTCAAAAGGAATATTGTATTGTTTATCGTATGTTAATATTCATATAATGCTATCAAGTATTTTAAAGCAATTTGCACTAAATATTTTGATGTACAGCGGAAGTGTTCGATTAATTATTGATTAATATTGCACATTTATTTACAATTTATTATTTTCAGATCTGATGCAATCTTATTATTCGCATTATTCGCCTTATTCAATCTTTATATTGCGTTTTGCGTAGTAATTGGACGCACTACGCCCGATATCGCTACAGTTTTAAATATTTAATATTATTTTTTTTTGCGTCTCGAAGAACCACCGGTCGTGTTGCGTGCGTTTGCGCAATCGTTCGTTAATGCGTCTATTATTTATGTGGATTATACTTATATCAGCTAATGATAAATATAATAGGGTGTAGGGCTATATCCAAATACTTAGCAACCCTAAACCAAATTAGGTGCCACTTGATTTTCTTTTATTATAAATATTATAATTTTTCAGTTTAGTTTGTTTAATAAATTGAACACTACAGCTTATGAATATGTTCCTGAATTAATGAATTTGTTTTTGGGCTCTTGGAACGATATTTTTTTTGTTTTGTTTATCATTTTAGATTCGATAGCCTTGTTAGGTTTATTAGAGAAGGCTTCATTTGGTTATTTATATTTCATGAATGAGAAATATTGGTTTTTTTTTGTAAGTTATAGGTTGCAAACTATCGCTTGCCTTTTTTTCTTTGTCAACCATAACGTGGTGATTAATTATTCTTTTAAATAAATGTTTATTGAAGGGTGTCAAATATTTGTTGTGTTTTATTTAATGCTAAAACATTGCTATTGGTCAGATCGACGACCACAAATCGTCAGGGAAATTACGTCGACTTTGTGTGGCGCCCATATCTTTTATACGAACCCATCCCATCTGCGATTGAGCAGCGGCAGCCTCCCTTATGGTGAGGACCAATTGTTATTTGGCGCGTAACATCTTTTCTGTTTGCGAATGTTGAGCTTCAAGAAGCTAGCTAGCCCACCTACGTGATATAAACGAACCGTCAGTTTTCTATCTTTCTCTATCGTTATAAACTGTATATCTTTTAGAAATTTCTAATATTTACATCGAGAGATTGCTTGATCATATAGTTGATATATTAACTACCTACATATCATTCGCGGTATCGTTTGCATATCCGCCATTTAGAAGGAATTTGAATCGGGTCCTATCACTAATATGCATTATCACCAGAAGAAATCTGTATTATCGACGACCTATGTACTACTACTACTACTAGACGGAGACATGAAGAAATCTGTATTATCGACGACGACGACGACGACAGCTCGATAAAACGTTTAAAATTTTGAATGTGTCATTCTTGAAGTCACCATCATGGGGATTTCCCGCCCTTGAATTTTATTTTTCACGGATGACTAACCACGTGATCAAGACCATTGTATTCTAATGAAAATTTCTACTCAAAGAGATCATGAAATTTAAAGAAACCAACAATCGTCAATGATATCAACGAGTTTTGCAAGCTCGACTAACCGATATATCTATGTCAGTAGCTACCCTTCGTGAAGGGCTTTCGGATCTCCATGTTAAGAAAATTACGTTAATAAATACACAGGCTCTTGAAACACGTTCAGGGATAGGCCTGGTTTCTAACACTAATATGTATTATTATCAACGGCTGAATTAACTATTTAAAAAGAGAAAAAACCTAATTCTAATGCAGAAAAATAACTTACCATTTGCACTTTGTAATACCAGATATCACTTTAAATTAAAACACCTTAATCACCTCTCATCAAGAAGGAATATATACTCTAATCATCTTTTAAATTTAAACCGGTCCTTATTATTAGACTTTAAACCAATGTTACAACAAAACTATAATACAGCTATACTGTAGAAGGTACCAAAATAAACTGGAGTTAAATTTTACCTTACCCTCGACGACGACGACGACAAAAACGGAAACACCCTGAGGCATTATACATTCTTTTAAAAAAGGCACGCTTCGACCTCCAAATCACTAGAAATTTGCGGTTTTTTATACCTGCTTCAAACTCAAAACAGGTAAGTTTGAATGGTTCTTTTCTGTAAAAATTATCTCCCTTTTTTTTCACCATCAATCTTTTCAATCTTCCTTAAAGACAGCTTTTTTTTAGCAAATTTCTAGTGATTTGGAGGTCCCGACTGCTTCCAATAGTCAGTTGATCGATCTTCCAAATAAATCGATTTTCAAAGCAATAAATAAATCTTGTTTATCTTGTTAAAAATAATATTTACAATCCCATATAATTGTTCAATCGTGAAAATATTTCTTCTTTATTTTATAAACAGGTAACTATTCCATAAATACTTTGTTTACATTCGACGTATGTATACCAAACATACGGTTATAACTTAACCTTACTTTATTTTTTTAGACACTCTTATATGAATCGACGTGGACTTTTCAAATACGTATTGTCGACTGAATTTGCTAATTTTTCCTGGCCTTTTTATATGTTTTCACAAAACAATTGACGACTCTAACAAATTTCTACAAACAAAATCTACTCACTACATTCGTGACGTCACAGTACGAGAATATATGTTTAAAATTAGCATTAATCTTAAATCTAGAAAAACAGAAATATAGCTGGCACAAAGACGAACAAATTAATGTAAACACTTATAGTCTAAAATCAATCATAACTAAGAAAATTAACAAAAACGATTAACGATGAAAACTTCATTAAAACTCAAATTACCATGGATACACATGATCTCCAGCTATATCTTTACAAGAAATGAATACATAGCTACACTAGGTAACACACATATAAAATTTACATAGAGAAATACTTACAATAAAAGAAAAACTCAAATGAAAAATCTGTTTATACGTTTTAGGAGTTCAACGATGTTATACAAGATCCTACACAAACATCAACATAAATGAAATCAAATTATACTCAAACTTGTCCAGCATACAGTCCTCCAAGTGCTTGTATTCAAACAACGGGGAAAATGTTCTGTTAAAATCAAAATTTGAAAAACCTCCAACATATCCAAAACAGCTGATTTTCCTTAATAATTAATCCTTTAGTTACAGGAATTAGTAAGTTAAATGTACATTTATAGACATCATAATAATAACCTATTCTTCATATTTCCAACGAAATAGAATCCCGAAACTGGTTCAGCTTACTAGGATAATGAAAATGCACAAATGCAATCAACGGTCCGAATATCGACACATCAAATCTAAGAAAAGACAAACATCTTCTAAAGAAATGGACAAGCTATCCTAAACATATAACATGGTTTACATCATGTTTTAGTACAAAATAATCAAATTAAATAATATTCCTTTTTATAAAATATCCGTCCTAATAAAGTTAGGTTAAATATTATCGACTCCTATCATGGTCCTATATTTACTATTTTTACTTGATAAAACTATCTATAATCAAGCATGTAGTCTTTAGCATGAATAAAACTACTGTCCTAGCATGTACATCCTTTCATTTGTTGCATGAATAATTATATAAATGCTATCTGGCTAAACCCGATGCTATCGTGGCCTTTGATTATTTTTAATATGTCGTAAACTACTGAAATTTTCAAATAGATAATCCATATCATCGCAGTATATAGAATGCTATTAAATTAAAATGCAATATACTACCTATATTACATTTTAAAATAATCATATCCAACCATTGCATTTACTGTGTGTTTATGCAACCAACAATACATACATTCTTAAAAAGCGCAAGCCGTTTAACCTTTTCACTCACTTGGGGATAATTTAACACTAATTGAATTTATTAAAAACCGCAAACGTAAATGAAGATAACGTTTATTGTAAAATAGTAGATGCAAAGATGTATTTATTTACAAACTACGCGTGTTCGTGGTAAAATGCATACTTACTTACAATAATCAACCAGTTTAATCTAATGCTTTTACTTTATTATTTTTCAATGCAATAGAGTATATTGCATTTTAATTTAATAGCACTGTATTTTGAATAGTGGTTTAAAGCGATTTTTTATTGGCAAACTTTTTAACCTAGTTATGTTGCTCCTGAAGGCAGGCTACTGATAAAGTGATAATTGAAAACTCTAGAAATGGATTTATTTCGAATACAAATACACGCATGTGTACTGACGATTTTATTAAATTAAATTAGAATATGCCATAATTTTTTATGTTTAGTACCGTCGAAGGTACGCTCGACTTATGAAGTGCCTCCTTTAGCTAAACGCCCTGGGCTGTCGCAGTGTATATTAAACCTGACACGTCAAGAATTGATACTATTTTTTACTCCCCTATTTGGCTATTTTAAAACTATGTTAAAAACAAAACGTACTGTTTTAGTTTAAACTTTATTTCAACTTAAAAATTTATGTCCTGTATAAATGCAAATCTTGGCAACGGCTATTTTTGCTTTAAACAAACAGAACTACCGTTTGTATAATAAATAACCTGTCAAAAGTGTCTTTTTCGAAATACCTATTACAGATATGGATGAGCTTCCTGTATTATACATATTTTTATATTTCAATGTATAAAGCCGAATAGTATTTCAGGTTTTATCAGATTCTGAAGATTCTAAAAGAAAATATTATTATACGATTTTCCGAACAAGCGGTACAGAAATAAAAGAAGGAAAAAGTCTTTTTTAAATTTAATGTTTTGATTTTGTAAATGTGTTTGCAAGCTTGTGTGAGAAAAGTTCTTTTTTCCGAAGAAGAATAATTTAAAAACGTCATATACAACCAAAAGACCGGAACCCGCCTAACCAAACCCTTCGTAATCCGGTCGAGAAGCCAAACCACAAAAAATACCTGAGGCACTTAAGTGGCCCCAAAATGCATTTCCAGTTCCTATGCAAGGATATGTCGAAGCAGCCCTTTAAATCGGTTGCAGAACAAGCAAGTTAGACTGCGGTAGAAGGCGGGCGGGCGCCCGAGTTTGAGCTTCACGTCTGGGGAACAACATTCGCTGTTGAAGGCGCGTTGTGTTAGATCGTTCTCTGAAGCTTCAAGAATTCGATTTTAGTTTCTCTCTGCTGGTTTCTTGAATTGATTTTTATTATCGTAAACGAGTACATAGTAGAGTGCAAGTGGTTTATCTTTGTTTTTGAAAAAGTGATTTTTTTAAGTGTGTAGCATGAACTTGATAAAACGGAAATGTTTTGTTTGTTATTTTTATTTTCTTTGAATCTTGTGGATTAATCTTCAGGTGCACAAGGAGTAGTAGTGGAAAAGGTAAGGAATTTAAATGTTTGTGTTGATTGGATTATGGAATCGTGAATTAAAGTCACGATTTTTTGAAGCGGCTTTTGCGGTAATTCTATTTTTTATTTTATAATTAGGGTAATGTGAGATATATTTCAATTAAATGTTTGCGTGGATAGATCAATGAAGAAAACATGCAAAATTTTGTCATAATCACCAAATTTGTTAGTGTGGTGCACAATTGCAATGGTGGCCCATTATCTCACATAATGCCGTTTGGAATCCCACATTATGTGAGTTGTTTATTTATAAAGATTTTTACCTCTGTGTTTTTATTAAGATAAGTATGAAATTGATAATAAAGGATTGTTTAATCGAATTGCCTACAGATACTGATTAATTGCCTTGTATTTCAATAGCCTTGTTTTAATAATGAATGATATATTGTTTATTATTGTTAGCATAATGTGAGGTATGCATATACTAGCGTGTCTATGGGTATAGTTCTATGAACTATTCACCTTTTCTAGTCCATACATTAAATTCCCTTCATTCTGGGAAAGATTTTATTTTATGAAATTATGCCTTTGATAACATCTCCTCCTAGCTTAACTTTAATGAGCCCATTTATATGTTAACCATCCTTTTGCATAAGAAATAACGTATATATCTAGACGTTTCTGCAATTCTCTGCTTTCTGCGATAGATCCTGCAATATCTCCTTGTTGATATCCCAGTCCCACAATGTAATACAATAGAAATAATAATAGTATAGGAATAGGTAGAAAAGGCACAATAATCTATTGCTACCTTTACCTAAATCCCGTTCTCCCACGCTAGAAACGAACAAACATAAAAACACAATACACCAGTCTTACAATAAGATCTCTTGACCAACAATGAATGCTGTTTATTACTCTGACTCTGTCCTGTTATGTAAGCGTTTCTGGACAAATCTTGGCTGAATAATTAAAAATAAAAATGATAACGAATTCTTCTTTCAATGGAAAATTAAGAATACTATTCTTATTTTGTAAATATTTCAAGCTAGAGTAATTTAAGAAAGAATTTCAAATTGTCGCTTTGGAATAATTATTTTGTATTTTCGGTATGGAAGGGGGCATTACACTTCAGATATTACAATAAAAGTTGTGAGAAATTCCTTTTTGAATAGAGTATAAAAAATGTTATTGCTTTCTGTAAATATTCAAACAGAATGATTCATGAAATATTTTTAAATTGTCTGTTTCTAATTTTGTGCTTTCAAGAGGGGGCGTAAACTCTTAATCCTGTAATAACAAATCAAATCTAAATTTAAATTAATGATTCAAATAAAATTATTATTACTAAGTAAAAAGAAATTGATATTCAATTCAAATTTTAGGTATTCCAATTTTGAAAGAAAAAGTTACTACGAAAACTTTTTCTTTCTAAACAGTATCAGGTATATGTCATTTTTTATGTTCTTCTTGCAGGTCTCATTTTTTCTAAATATATTAATATTAAATATTTTCTAATGTGTACTCCCTATCTCATGTGAATTACAATATAGTATATATAGTATATACTCTATAATAATTTTGGAATTAGTACCTCTACCTCGCCCAACACTTGCAAAAGATTTTGACGTTATAAGGTTAGAACGAGGGTTAGAAGATACCATCAAAGAACCAAATAAGTACTTGTATACATTAAAACAATTATAAAGAGCAGTTTTAGTGAAGTGGTTTTATTAACAGGTGTAATACTACAGCGAAAGAAGATGCGAAAACCAAGGGGGGGCTTGGGGGCGTGACAAATGAGAAGAAATTTGATTTTTTTTTGCAAATGTATTAAGTGCTAGGTACTCTTTCCTATTCTTTCGTATAAATTTCTTATTATTTTAGAATGTGATATTTGCCATCGTATTTAAATTTCTGGTATTTTCCATTGCACCTATAAAATTATTTTGTAAGTAACAATTACATGTAATTTTTGTTACAACATATTGTTTATACATAAAACGTCGGCCCAAAACCATACCTCGGTAAAAAAATTCCAAGCCCTAGAAGGGGAGCCCGAAATTGTATTTAAACGAAAAGTGGGACACTCCATAAAAGTTTGTGCATTCCTGAGCTAAACTATTTAGAAACAACCCCTTCTTGACACTTAATAGTGGTTGACCGGCAGAGGAAGACAATAAAATATTTAAATCATTTGGTTTTGTATTAATTTGCTTACAATAAGCCGAAATATTCTAATGTTAGTACATGGGAAGTTGCCTCACTGCCCTATACAACGCATGTTAAACGCGAGCACGGAAAAGAGTAATGGAAGGGGAACAGAGAGACGCCTACGTGACGCCATTGATACTGCCGAATATATCCTGCATTATTAGTTGCATTAAAACGGTAACGCTTTTTCTAATTGAACTATTTACCTCGAACAAATTAAGTGCGTTATACATTTGTGTGCCTTAATTGTTCAGGTAAGTACCAAATAAAAATATAGCCGAATTACGCATTTGTATTCGTTTTAAAAGATAAAAATACTGTTACTTATATTAAAGTCCAGAGTTCTCTAAAATGTTAAAGAAATATACATAAGAAATGAATAACAAATAAATAAAAGTCTTATCGGAGAAAGGGTTAATTTCATAAGAACAGCATTTAAATTAAAAAAAATACTATTACTCGTAGATATATGGCATATACATTAGGAGAAAAAAATATTGAACTTACTTTTAATGAAATTGGCCTAAAAATGGGTACCTTTTATTACGTATCACCCGATAAAAACAAAAGTATAGCATTTAGCAATATAATGTTTTACTGTTGCATGTAGAAATAAATACATACGATGGGGATGGGGGTCTCAATATGACGGAGTAGGTGTTACCGGTTTTGTAATGAGATATTTCCATTGGCGGTTCTCACTGTCTCGACATGCGCACATAAACTACGTAATCTCAATTTAATCTTAGAATATAAATTTTATATTTAATATTTTAAACAAACGGATACTAGATGAAATGTAATTCCCTTCTTCGTATTTGTCGGAGTTTGAGAGGAAAGCAGATTTGGGTGGTGTCTAATGGCGGCTAGTGTGACGTCATATCGTTGCTTTTAAAGCTCATTGCGCCGGGTTGTTACGCTCCTTCCTATTTTTAATATTAATTTATCGTATGCATTTACACTGAAAAAAAAAGAAAATAATATAGCATCATATTAACCTTGCTGTCCTAGATCATTATGAAATCAATAACAACACCACCAAAAGGTAAGAAAATACCGAGGGGTCAACCACTACTGGAAATCACTATACACTTTGCTGGGAATACTTTGGAAATACCTGGGAATACTTGGGAATACCTGGAAATACTTGGGAATACATGGGAATACTTGGAAATACCTGGGAATACTTTGGAAATACATGGCAGTAGCTGGAAATACCTAGGAATATTTGAGGAATACTTGATATTATACATGCTTGGGTGGAAATTTATTTTCGTTTTAACGGCGTTATTAGACGAAAATCTATTAAGTCAATTACGGAAAATTAGTTTAACACAAACTCGGTTATCAATGTTATGATCATAAAAGCCGCATGTAAGAAAAGTTAAAGACGTAGGGGAAGTAGCGATATTTCGTGACGTCATAGAATATTTACGTTAATGTATAGAAGTGACTCTGCATTTTTAATATATTTCATGTATTAAGTAAGTATGCTCTGCACTAGAACATTCATGAGATGATCAGATCAAGTAGAAATCATCTTTCAGTTCTGGATATGGAAAAAAATTAGGAGTTATAGTATGTTACAAGCAAAAAATAAAGCTGAGAAAACCGCAAAATCTTTTGGAATAGAACCATCAGAAATACTGTGTGAACAAATAGGAATACCCTTAGTTATCGAATCTCAAGAACTTCTTAATCCCACGGCTGTCTTGAATGAGAATTTCGAAGATGATGATGACGATTTAATATATACATATAACACCGGTAATATATCCAACACAACTCAAATTGCATTTAGCGACGAAATAAAAAAAATGATGAACAGTTATCCATTCTAAATTCCTACGACACCAATTTAAAATATTTTACGGGAATTAAATCATGTAATGATAAATCATATTTAGCAGTGTTACTGAAAAATAAAAAAACGATGACGGTAAAAAAGACTATACATTGCCGTTTTCTTTTAATAAAAAAGCTCATTTATCGGCTGACAGAGTAATACGAGTTAGAGCTGCACAAAAAAAATTCAAAAATAAATCAAAAACTCAAAAAAACTTGAGATCTCTACGTCAAAGAAAATAATTAAGAAGAAATGACCATTAGAAACTGAAACCTATGTTTGTAAAGGATGTGATCATTTTTGCATCCAGATGCACAATTTTATAAATATTCAAAAAAAAGTACAAAATACTCTAAAAGTTATAAGTATTACTATAAAAGTTACTGTTATTTGTTGTACATGGCTTACACTCAGCTAAAGATGAAATTCAGCTGAAGAAAAGCCTTTTCCTCGAGATAAATAATTAGTGGAAAAGTTCTTTGGGTGCATTTTCTGATCAAATATAAACGATAACAACAAATTGGTTATTGATAAAAATCTAGAAAGTTGTTATAAAGATTTTGCTAATGCCTATTCGTCTAGATCAGTGGTTCCTAAACTTTTTCCTATGGCACCTCTTTTTTGGTATCACCCTTACACCTCCCCCCCCCCCCCCGATAATTAAGACAAAAATCATATTGCAATAACATTTATTTATTTATTTAACAAAAAAGTCAAAATACAAAACCATTAATGTGAAGGGTGGTGCTGGATTGCGAACAGGAGAAGCGAGACAGGTTCTTTGCGGCCTGTATATTATATGCGGTAAAATGGTAAAACAATCTGACCGCGCCAATTCCTAAATTCAAACATTGAATGCTGTTCTATTATTTGTAAACAAGGAATAACTTTTTCAAATTTATATAATGTAGCTACATTTTTGTTAAAAAATTGAATTTTTTATCCAGGTATAAGATTTTTTCTGTGCGCTTTCATGCCCCCCTTAACGTTACTTCACGCCCCACAAGGGGGTGCGCCCCCCAGTTTGCAAACACTGGTCTAAATCGATAACTAAAACTTGCTGGTTTGATTGCAAGAAATTGTTTGGAGTATTAGAAGGGTTTAAATAGTGATTAAAGAAAAAACTTTTATCAAGGTTTTGTAAGATTGTTGAATGATTGTGTGAAAGATATGTTCTATGGATATCTCAATGAGAAAAATTAAGTGTACTAGAATAAATATTCTAAACATTATACTATTATTTTATGTTCAACTATAATGCAAATAGAAAAATGCAATAAAAAATAGTAAAAATACTAAATTATGATATAAATTAATGTATTGTAAGGAATGAGTGATACGTAGGTATAATCTGTAATCTCTTTAAACTTGGTAAAGAATAATTTTTTTATATTAAAAATATTGTTTTGTTAAATTTATTTTATTTCAATTACATTACTTTGAAACATGCTCTATTTAGTGTCCCAATCTTGTCCCCGCATTTGCCATACTTTAAGTAAACATTTAAGTCATCTCACAAAGATAAAATGTTTTTTACTAAAGCTCTGTTTTCTGATGATTTAGAGCTTTTAAGCCATTTAAGTTTATATCAAAATAATCTGACTTTCTATGTTCTATTTTTCGATAATTTGAAATTACCTGGGAATACTTGGAAATATTTGGGAATACTTGGAAATACCTGGGAATACTTGGAAATACCTGATGTTTTTTGAAAGTATTCCCAGAAACTGGAAATCACTGTACGTTTTTTGTGGAGTGGTTGACCCCTCGGAAACAAACATAGTTATTTACATTACAAGCTGCGAAAGTTTACTTTTAGGTGTAAGGTGTTTTTGAATGGCCGAGGCGAAGCGTAAGCGTAGCCTAGGCTAGTTTAAAACTCCGAGCACCTAAAAGGGCTTTCGCAGCGTGTAATGTATTAAACTTTTCATTCTCTCCTTTACGAAATTGTAACTTTCTATCTTAACAAGGCAATTGAAAGCGAATGTAAAACATGCTAGGTTATCACGTCAATAAAGCTAGCACCCCCACTTCAAAAAATTTTTAAAAAAGTTAGCCTATAATTTAGTACCAATTAAGGACAAATTTGTACCAAAAAATTAAATTTGTACCAACAACCGTTTGGCCGCAATTCGCATTTGAAAAGTGGAGGTGCTGGCTTGAGCTCAAGCTAGCACCCCCACTTTAGCAAAACTGAAAATGTTCTACACTACTATTTAGTTCTAATTAAGGACAAATTTGGACCAAATTTCTTTTTCTCGTTATTACAACCATATAGCCGCTATTCGCATACGAAGACTGGCAGCGTTAATTGGCAATCAAGTTAGCACCCCCACTTTAATAAAAATAAAAATTTTCTACGCTATCATTTAGTTCAAATTTGGACCAATTTTTTTTCTCGTAATTACAACCATATAGCCGCTATTCGCATATCAAGACTGTCAGCGCGAACTAATAATCAAACGCGCTTGTTTAAGCCCCTACTTTTATAAAAATGAAAATCTTCTACGCTATCATTTAGTTCTAATTAAGGACTAATTCGGACCATTAAGCCAAGTGTCCATAATTGCTTACAATTTAAAAAATGATACAAATAAATCGTAATAGTTTAAGCATATATTTTCCTGTTTGGAGTGCAGTTTGTGGTAATAGTATTCCAGTTGGCAGCGGGCGGTTGCACGTCACCCTTTGTACTTTAAGGTTATTATTTATGACTAGCAATAAAATGGTATGGGTTGGATTGGAAGTGCATTGCTTTTTATTAAAAATTAAAGGAATTGAAGTACAAACGATCGAAAGAGATGCTTTTGTAAATCGAATGATCGAGAAATTAAAAGCTTTTCATACAAATCATTATGCTTTAGAATTAAATGAGTCGTTTGAACGAAATATGAAACGTTAGTAACGTTAAAATAAAACAACTTATGCAATAGGGAGTTCAAGCTTCTTTAAATCTGAGAAGATGTATTATAACGCCGAGGCGTTGTAACATCTTCGAGGATATCGCTTGATCTCCTAATTACATAATATATATTAAAAGAGTATTATGTCAAAAAGCTTTTGTTTTAAATTAAAATCGAATTTAAGTTTATTTTAATTTAATTTTAAAATTTAAATAAATAAATACCACTACTAAATATATAATATTGATTATTGAAAATTTTTAAATAAATACAGATGTTTTTGATTTTTTCTTTTTGTTTACACTTGATCTCTACCCGAATACCTTCAAGGCCAGTTCCAGTTCCGAGAAAATCAAACAAAGGGACATCCCTATCTTTAGGTGCAGTTTTGTAAATAAACAATAAATGGTTTTACACCTACACTTTTATTATATTCAAACTGTGTATTATCCATTGACCTGATATTTTTTTAATCGTAAGTAGAAAGAAAGAAAGTAATATCTTGCTGTGCAAGCAATAAAAAGTGTTAACTAATTAATAAAACAGCAAAGAAAACATGCAAAATGTTACGTTTTTAAATGATACAAATAGATAAATAAAGAAAAGAACCTTAAATAAGTTATTTACATTAAATTACATTTTTATAAATTATAACATTTCATTATTTTGTCAATCGAGAAAACTTTACTAACGTTTCATATTTCGTTCAAACGACTCATTTAATTCTAACGCATAATGATTTGTATGAAAAGATTTTAATTTCTCGATCATTCGATTTATAAAAGCATCTCTTTCGATCGTTTGTACTTCAATTCCTTTAATTTTTAACAAAAAGCAATGCACTTCCAATCCAACCTATCCCATTTTATTGCTAGTCATAAATAATAACCTTAAAGTACAAAGGGTGACGTGCAACCGCCAGCTACCAACTGGAATACTATTACCACAAACTGCACTCCAAACAGGAAAATATATGCTTAAACTATTACGATTTATTTGTATCATTTTTTTAAATTGTAAGCAATTATGGACACTTGGCTTAATGGTACGAATTAGTCCTTAATTAGTACTAAATGATAGCGTAGAAAATTTTCATTTTTATAAAAGTAGGGGCTTAAACAAGCGCGTTTGATTATTAGTTCGCGCTGACAGTCTTGATATGCGAATAGCGGCTATATGGTTGTAATTACGAGAAAAAAAATTTGGTCCAAATTTGTCCTTAATTTGAACTAAATGACAGCGTAGAAAATTTTTATTTTTATTAAAGTGGGGTTGCTAGCTTGATTGCCAATTAACGCTGCCAGTCTTGGTATGCGAATAGCGGCTATATGGTTGTAATTACGAGAAAAAAAATTTGCTCCAAATTTGTCCTTAATTAGAACTAAATAGTAGTGTAGAAAATTTTCAGTTTTATTAAAGTGGGGGTGCTAGCTTGAGCTCAAGCCAGCACCCACACTTTTCAAATGCGAATTGCGGCCAAACGGTTGTTGGTACAAATTTAATTTTTTTGGTACAAATTTGTCCTTAATTAGTACTAAATTATAGGCTGATTTTTTTTAAATTTTTTTGATGTGGGGGTGCTAGCTTTATTGACGTTAGGTTATCAGTTGCGAGGTGGTTGCTATAGGTATGAAAACTTTCGTGTCCTGGGCAACAAAGTAAAACTGTCAATTTAATTAATATTTATTTTTAATGAAAATTAAATGTAAAAGTACATTTTCATAAGCTGGCAACTTTTCTGCACGCAATATTTGCACCTTGAATGAAATTCATTTTGAACTAAATTATGACCAAATATTCAAAAATTATGACGGTGTTTGACAAATGTCATAAAATAATGTTTTTAAATAGAACAGTATTATTACCAAGGTAATGTTTACGACAAGCCTCCTTATAATATAATTTTATTATAGTCACTGAATAATCTTATTTTATTATAATTTCTTCTTTTACGGTGGTTAAATGTCACGGGGAGAATGAAATAGTTAATTGTGTATTTAGTGCGCAAAATGCTACCTTGGTGGTCAAGAATAAAAGTCTTTTGACGAGGCGTAGCCAAGTCAAAATCTCATTTGGGACCACCAAAGTCATTTTGAGCACAAATTGCACACAACGTTTTTTCTACAGCGTTATTGAGGTAACCGAAAAAGTAAACACAAGGAAATTTTTATTTTAGCGCAAAGTGGACAATTTCGTTGTTGCTACGGAAACGACATTGCTCAAATATACATAAATCGCATAAATGCACGAAATATTCTTCGCTCTAAAGCGAAAAATATTTCGTGCGCGTTGTCAAGTAAACAAAATCAATGTGGCATTTTGCATACGGATATTAATGAAAAAATGTCACCATTTTTTGACAGCTGTAAAAAATGATTTTTTTGTATGTAGTTGTAATTTTTTAATATTTACTGATAACCAAGGGCAACCACATGGTTGCTGAATGGGTAGTTAAGCGCACAATTTCGTGTAGTCGCATGTATACCTAACCGTACCGTAACCTACCGTAATTTTATACCTATACATTCGACTACACGAAATTGTGCAATTAACTACCCATTCAGCACCCAGTTGGTTGGGCTTGCTGATAACGTTTAATTCTAAATAACTTTTCTTAATGCAATTTCTTCATATCTTACAAAATAAGATACTTTACTCTTGAACAAATTTCAAGTTTTTGCAACAACAGTAACTTCTAAATTTAATTTAATGATCCAAATAAATATATTATTTATAAGTTAAAAATATTAAGAAATTCATGACTATGTTCATAAAATTATAAAATTTATTTAGACAAATTTTAATATTTTGTTCAGTCCTTTTTCAATTTCCAAATAATGTTTGCTATTTCGAATTGTCATAATCTTTACATAACTCAGAAATCTAAACATTTGCATTTCTGCTCCATTGCATTTAAACACACTAATTTATTGTTGGTATGTGGCAATTATTACAATTAATATTCGCTATTCAGCATTAGCTTTGCAATATGTAATTAATATATTACGATAATTAATGCCGTTTGAAATTAACAAACGGTTTTTGGATATCCCTTAGCATTTACAATAATTATGATTCTGAATCCGAGGGGAAGGTCACTCAGGAAAAATTGTACACCTATTTATAAACACAGTTAAGAAGTGTATTTAGATCCCTATCAAATATTGTTCTCTTAAAAATACACTTAAAAATATTTACGGCTATTTGAATCTATTTCAAGTTACCTAATCTATGTAAATTACGTATTTACTCGAAAATAAGACCCCCTTTTTTTCTTAGATTTTTGCTCTAAAATGTGGGAGGGTCTTATATTCGAGTCGGGTCTTATAATCGAGTATAAAAAGATATTCAATAAAATGTGAAAACAATGAGTGTAACTGAGTAATGTTTACAGTATTCATAACAAAAATTGCATTACAATACAATAACATCTAAAATAGCGTTCTGTTGTTTAATAATATAACATCTCGCCCGGTTGTCTGCATTTTAGCCGATATTGATGCACGTAAACCTATGCCGCCATTGTGAAACCCGCGATAAGCAAAGTTTATTGACTGCAACAACTACAGTAATTACGAAAATTATTTAATCATATACAATTATTGTTAGCTTAGCACCTAGTCAGAATTGCCGTTGTCGTCATCACCCTCTGTAAGATCGTTATTAACCTTTATAATATATTTTTTTATAACAATGGTTTTACAAATTAAGCTTGACAACTGACAGGGCCGATTAGTGAAAAACGCAGTGATGGCAAAAACATTTCTAAGAAATTCATTTAAGCCTTTCATAGTACCGACGGAAGAATTGTAATCTCTTAAGTACCTCCCTAATTGTTAACAATAGTAGCACCTTAATCTTTCCAGTAAGTGTGCAAAATCTTATTATCTATTGGAGTGACATCTGACCATTTTTGAATGAACTGCCTACAATTTTAGAAGTTTTCCTGGAATTCAGGTAAACTGCTTCCACAAAGGCATTGTTTCCGCGAAGAGATAAAGGGTAGATTTTTTTCCATGAACATAACTAACGGAATTTGTTAACAAAATAAAACTGAAAAATGTTCAATATCTTATATTACTTATATTTTTAGGGGTCCAATATTCGCATACAAAAGCTTTTTTAAAAATTCGCTCCAAAATATAGGGGGGGTTATAATAGTCTTATTTTCGAGTAAATACGGTATTTAAATATATTTAAATGTATGTATTTATTTTTCATTAAAAATAAATTCTTTTGGTAGATATTGAGGTGATATTTTAATATGCCCCACGTTCTACGCCATTAAAATATGAGGTGATATTTTAATATGCCCCACGTTCTGGGCAAGCCATTAAAATATGCAGGTGAAATTTAATAAAAAATATAATTTTGCGTTGATTGCCATTAACATATGCAATAAAATTTAATAAATTAAAAAATATAACCCCAATATTTTTCTTTCTCGCAATGGACTGACTCAGGTTTAATTCGATAGAGCATGAGATAAATGAAATAATAAAAAAAATCTTATTGATTCTTACACCTGGAAGAAAAGAACTTACTATCAAAACACTTGGACTTCCGCAACTGGACAACAGCAAACTAAACTCTATATGTGAAAAGAAAAAGAAATGGATGCTTGCATACACATCAAATAAACACATAGATAAATTGAAAACACAGTCTTTATTTTTATTAATGATAATTTAAAAAAATCTAATTCAAACAAAAAAAGTCAGAAGAAATTATTTAAACAGAACAGTAAAAAGTATTGGAAACTCTTCCTTGAGCTTGCTCAAATGTGTAAATTATTCGTTATCAACCTGACATGGGGGTTATAACTGTTCTCCATTTGAGCAAACTGACATCAATTAAAGTTATCAGTTAAAAATATTTACAATTGCTAAAATAAATTTATCTAATGAAAATAAAATTTTTATAAACAAAATCAATTTGTTTATTTGGTAAAACTTTGTTATTGAAAAACTTTTAAAATAAGAAAAATAAATTCTGAACTTATTAAGATTGTCTTTACACACCTTGTACACATTCCGATATACAGAGAATCTCAAAAACAAAAATTGACAAAAATATATTTTTTAATGGCACAGTATGAAATTTTTGAATTCTATAGATAATTCTAGACACATTTCATGTACCTACTACACTACCTAAATTCAATTGGTTAGGGAATACGGACATTAAGAAATTTTTATTTTCACCAAATACTACGTCATTTTGGTGAAAATGAGAATTAGCTAACAATTAAAGCAAAACAGCTTAGCTTTTTATAACCTCTTTATTGATGTCAAGTTTGCTTGTCGTTAGGCCGGAAGTTGATTGGTTGAATGAATAAGTTTCAAAAAAACCGATACGAAGATGTAAGCCGTTTTTCTCCAAGTTAACCCATTTGGATTTTAAAACCTGTAAAACATGTAAAAATGTTAATTTGTAAATGTCAGTATTTTGAAAACAATTGAATTTAGGTATAGGTATTTAGGCGTGGTCGAGCAACTGCGCGGGAACTTTGTTTATTTGCATTTAAAACTATTTGATGTTTATTTATATATTGCAGTGATATTGAGTGCGCATAAATGCCCTAGCTCGTAGAATTTAAATAAATAATTTTATACTATTTAAAATAAGTTAGATTTTTCTTGTTTTATTGATTTTAGCTATCTTTAGAAATAAACTTCAATTTCCCTTTTTCTATATTTCTTAATGATTTTAAATATCTTTTAAGAATGTTTAATAAGCATAACCCATAAATACGTAAATGCTTACCTAACTTTAAGATTACCCAATTAAGTTGGGCGCCAAATAAAGCTAAAAAATTAACTTAAAGAGTATAAATAAAAACAATGTTGAGAATTCCTCGTTGACCACCCCGCCCCATTACCATATGTGTTCGAGGGCTGCTTCTTTGTTTCTACAGGTCGAACTCGCCAGCCTCAGAACGCAGCAAGACATCTTAACAAGCGGGTGGTTCTAATGCACCCCATTACAATTAGTTAAGCATTATTAATTGTTGATGTTCTCAGTTTCACTTGTTTTGGAATAATAAATAGTTAGTGCAAAACAGTGTTCCCTATTTCTCAAACCTAGTGGTACGCAATTAGGTTATTACTAGGAGAAACAAAATAATAAATAAATAATTCGCTACAAACAAATATTCATGAAAAACTTATTTCAAGACAATGTGGATTCTTGTGGTTGTAAAATAATAAAGATAAATTTGAAATTACTCTAATGAACTAATAATTTAAATCTAATAAATAACATCAATTGACCAAAAATGCCAATTAAACATTTTTCACTCCACGTTTTTCGCAAGATTCCAAATAAAACACTTCCCACCTTTTCTTAATTGAACCAGTCCTTTACGTTTCTGATTCTGATTCTCGAGTATTCCAGAGTAATCCTGAGTACTTTTAGGTATTGCTGCTCCAATCCTCTCTGTATATTCCTGTGTATTCCTGATATATTTATATCCCAAGCAGCATTTTTAGTCGTCGCTACGTACCAGCAACTACCGGTGGAACTATTAAGTTTTAGCCACTAGTCACAAGCACGTAATTTCTACGGTTTTGTTACGTGCCTGGAACCAAAATGGGGAACAATTTTTGGGTAGCAGGTACGTGGCGGCGTAGTAATTGCTACTTTCGTGGAACTTCTTTTTTCTTTGACACATGTCGCGTGGTTGCTCTCTCTTGCTCTTGCAACTTAACAAATATTCTATCATTTTCTATACTATATAATGCTGGATCGTGTCACAAAATGAATTACCAGTTTATTTGTAATACGTACTTAATACAAAGAGCGATGAAATGTTTGATTATTTTGTCATTCCAGTACACCAAAATTATAAACCATTGCAACTTTTCTCTTAAATATGATGATGATAGATCGAAAAATAACAACGCGCCTTCTTTAAATATATTTTTTAGTAAAAAATGTCTTTAATAAAACATGATAAATATACACGAAATACTTATAAGTTGATACACATGATAGAAACCATTTTTATATTATTCCTGTTATGTTCTTTTATGTGTTTAAATAAAAGATACTCAATTATTGTCATTAATTAACTTTATTAATATTGAGTGAGCAGGGCGAATTACATACATAATGCATAGACTGTAGAAGACGTGTATCCTCCAAGCCGGCTCGAGTGTTACTGACGCTCGCCCAGGGAACGGACAAGGATGCCAGGATTGGTTAGTTACATCACTACAAATAAATGTTGCCAACTTCAAGCTACATACATAACAATCCCTAAGGCACAATTTGGCACCAATTTGTTATTTTTATTGAAGGTTATATAGTAAAACATCTATTAACAACCATAACAAATTGCAAATTGATTAATGATTATTGATTAATCCAACATTTTACAAGTAAATATGGAGATGGAGTAGTTTACGAAAAATTACTTTAATGTGATTCTCCTGGGTAGCACAAACGTAAGTGTTACATTCAATACTACTGTAAGGTTTTAAAAACTTTAAAGTAGCTTCGGGCAAGTTACTGCTACAATCATAATACCACTTTGAAGTTGCAACGACTTTAAAGTAAGTATACTAAGTGGCAATACCGGTCCACATACTTTAATAGTTACTCAGAAGTAATGAAACTACATAGTTCCAATAAATAGTAGAAACAACTACGCAATTACTAAAATATTCCGAATTGAAGAAATTAAACCTATAAAGTCATAAATTTAGTTGCAGTTACGTAACAACTACTCAATCAAAGTTCCGATCTCAGTTACTGCTACTTAAATGCTGCTTGGGATGTATATACTATTAAGATATACAAACACAAACTCTGAGTAACCTTTAATGAATGAACAGATTGAGCTCAGTAATTCTCCGTTACTGGAAGTGTTAGATATTTAATTTTTTATTTTCGTCTTTTTATTTAATTATCTATTTTATGTATTTACCTTAGCGACGTGTTTGTTTGTATTTATATTACCTTCGAGAATGACAGCTTAGTCGTGAAAACAATTGTTAGGTAGATTATAATAAATTTGTAAAACTTTTTACTAATCAGTTTTATTTATTTCATTACAAAGAATCATTTTAAAATTAATAAAGATTTGATTTAATTAACTAAAACCTTTAGAGTTTCTTTCATTGCCGATCGATGCTAAATTGATCAGAATTTTATCACAACATAATTAAGTGTAAAATTAACGTCCACACAACTGCATATTCAGTATTCTTAAAGACTTTGTGACTAAACTGTTTAATAACTATTACAGAAAAAAACTTATTCCGCCTTAGTAAAGAGTAAAGTATTTAAGTTGTGTATTTATGTATGTATATATTTATATTTAAGTAAACGTGGTAAAACTAGAAGTGGTCTAAACTGATTAGGTACATATTGTTACTAAACTTATGTTGGCAAAAAACAAAAGTTGGCAAAGGTAACTCAAACACACAAGACAATAGAAGATTTTTATTAGCACGAAAAGATTCCTTATAAGTGTGTTAATAACGTGCAAGTTAAAACTGTATCAAATCAACGGTTTCTCAAACAAATCATAATTTTTCTCAAATACTGCGAAACTAAGCAGACGATATCTTGAACAAGAACAGCTTGAAATTCTGCAAAACTTTCCTTTTTATTTAACCGTAATTGCTTCTTCTCATATAATAAGTGAGATATGTAGGTACAAATGTTGATGTCTTCAGTTTGGAACACGCTATACAGTCCCTACTTCTTGAATTTCCTACTATGGGCGAAATACAGTATAGTCTCTTTTTGGGACAAGTACGTTGACTTTATTCTAGCCACAATAAAGAAAAAATAGTAGCCTCTTTGAACTTACAATATTAACTAACACAAAGCTAAAACGAAAAACTATCAATCAAGTATCTACTATAATACAACCATGGAATATACAAGGATGTTGTTGTAACATGAAAACCTTCATTACTAAAAACTTATTTTAGGAATTGAAAAAACTAGAATAAGAAGTCAAAAGATATTAAATAAGAATACAAGCTCTATTGGTCACCTAATATTCATTCGATGATAAAATACTATTATATCGTCAACTAAGATATATTTACACAAAAAGTAGTCATCAGGTTGAATTCAGATTAAATCTACAAGTTTTTACTACCGTAGGGGGTGTGCATTGTAAAACAGGAAATATTAAAGTACAATGTGGTGTACTACACAGTCTTCCGGAAGAAGGGCATACGATATCGCCTGAATATTTAACGTTTTCTCTTGTACACGACACTCACCCGCATTACACGTCCATTGTTTTAAAATAATTGCATAAAATAGAGGAAAATCTTTCCATTGATAAAAAAAGGTGTACACGCAACCTTCTGCTTTGCATTTTTGATGTGTTTATTTTACTGGATGCAAACTTTAAAAGCAATGCAATGCAATTTTCTGGGAAATAATAATGTAGAGCTTGCAAATACTGTTAGTATTAACTCAATGACTAGTAATAACTAAATTCTTGCGGCATTTAAAATAATTAATCGAAATCCCATGAATGTTAGACATGAATGTTATTTCGCGTTGTATGTATGTATATGTGTGTGTGTGTGTGTGTGTGTGTGTCTATATATATATATATATATATATATATATATATATATATATATATATATATATATATATATATATATATATATATATATATATATAATTAGAAGTAATAATGCGCGTAGAGATATACAAGAAGGAGTTATAATAATGGGATATCGCGCAACAGAGAAGAAAGAAAAAATAAGTGTATCTTCAACACCGATAAAAAGATTGGAAACATGCTACCATCCGCAAAAACAAAAATACCACTAGAAAGCCAAGGAGTATACGAGATCCCATGTAAAGACTGCGGAGAATCCTACATAGGGCAGACCAACAGAAGAATTTAAGTAAGAAGAGAAGAACACCGAAATGCAGTCAACAAAAGTGAGAGAACGTCTTCACTAGCACAACATGTAAGTGATACATCACATAACATAGATTTCGAAAATACAAAAGTTTTAGCGAATATACAACATAAGACCCGACGAACCATAAGAGAAGCCATTGAGATCGAGAAACGTCCGAACAATCTTAATACCAGGGACGATACACAGCGACTATCATCAGCTTGGAAACCAGCTATAACCAGTATCACCGTCAAGAAGCGAAAACCAGCACAGCAGAACGATAAAAGGAAAAGCGAGAGAAAGCCACCGGATCAAGCGAGACCAATGACACGCAGCCGCGCCAAAAACCAGCCGACCGCAACCATGCGCAACACCGTAACCGTATATAAAGACCAACCGCTGCAGCAAGACGTCAGTCTACATCGTGTAACCACGCGAAGCAGAAGGAAGTTAGAAGTGACCTGAAGATGGCAAGTGTGATCTTGCCGAAACGTCGTCAACCATTGTCTGGTTCCTCTAGGAGCCGAATAGTGAATACGCGGAGTGAAACCCGGTAAAGTGGTAAAGTATCATATATATATTTTGGAAAATTTTAAAATCTTCGTTAAAAACTAACACTTTAGGAATATTTTATCAACTTTTCCAGTTAAAAATAATTTTAAGTTATTTAATGGTGTGTCATTGATTATACAATCAATGTGTATACTTTTTAATAAGGTTAAATAATCCATATTTCTTTATTTATTATCAAATAGTTTACTCACCAATTACTTAAGTATACGTAACATCCAGTTGTGCGCAAGTTATTGTTATGATATAATTTAGTTATGATATAATTTCAAATGAGTAATATCTACGGCAAATGAGATTCTTTAAAGGTTTTTGTTTATGTAAATAGATCGTTATTATTGCGTAAAAGTATTGTGTAATTAATCTGTAATAGTATTATGATTATGTTTTAATCTGCTGTTATGTTTGTAAATAGTGTAGTCATTGTATTAGATGGTAAGGTGACGTCAAATTGTGTAATGTGATTATGTAAATAGTAAATAGTATATAAGCTTAGAAAATTATATTTTTAGGACACTTCCTGACATAAAGCGAAAGAGTTAAGTTCATGATAAATGGCGTACTGATACAGCCGTCAAATTAACATAATGTAAAATGGACACTTACTGATATAAAGCGAAAGAGTAAAGTTGATGATAAACGGCGTATAGATACAGTCGTCAAATTAGTATAAATGTAAATAGACACTTCTGAATATAAAGCAACGCAGTAAAGTTGTTTAAGATACGATAGTAAAAGTGTATATAATAGTTTATAAAAACCACATTTAATTTACTAGCTAAAGTTATTGCTAGTCAATAAATCTACATTAAAACCATAAACTGGTGTTTTATTTAATTAAACACTTAAAACAAATACTACAATGTCTACGAACAAGGGATAGTACCCGCTATAAATTAAACCAAAAGTGAGTTACCAAAATCAAGTGTGTGGATGGTGTTATGTGGGAAATCCATGCAAAAGGAAGGAAGTCAACCGGAATTGGAAACCAGCACTGGGACAACATAAAGTGACCTGCTCTGCCAATAGGAATTGGGAAAGGATATAGTAGAAAGGAAGAAGCATCGCTATATATGAAACTTTAGTTTTTTAACCATAAAAAACAATAAAAAATGCTATAAAAAGTTATGAAAATACACTCATACTTACTGTAACTAAAAACTCATATGTCTGCCTCAGCTTGAGATTTAAACTCTTTCTTACAAATTAATTATTCAAGTCGTAGGTATTTGTTCCACAGCTGTATAAATTGTGAAAAGGAATAGATAAGGGTTTTAAACACAATTAAAAACTCAAAAAGGGCGCCATCTGGTTCTGATGCTTTAAGTTAATTATAAATTAACCAATCAAAGATGTTATTTTGAATGAGCATTAAAATTTACTAAATCCATTAACCAGAAAATGAATAAAATATTTAGTTGAAACAAAAAAATTTTTGTTTATTTACAAGTGAACAAAGATAAACAAATAAAACACCCTTGTATATTTATTACTAATCCAATCTAAATTTATTGGATTATAATTATGTCCAAAAGTTAATCAATAAAAAAATTCACCAAGAACGTTTCATTTAATAAAGAAAACAAACAGGAAAACTTATTGGATTGACCACAAAATTGTTCAAAACACATACTACCAATATTAGAAATTTGCATTGACTGATCATGATCGCAAAGTATTTCAAAAGAATCGATTAGATCAACCATAAAAATTGTTCAAAACACTTTAATTTAAATATTAACCTTTGTATTAACTGAGCTTTTCCTGGACAAAATTTATAAATAAATCTCTGAAGGAGATTAGACAAATTATATCAGTTCAACAGTATCAATATAAATGAATTGCAATTAAGTTAAAGCTTAAAGATTTTTAACTATCAAGGAGAGCTCTCCCTAAAGAAAATTCATAATTATGACATTCTTAATACTTGAATTACAACAAATACCACTTAATATTACAGTACCTTGCATTTTCATTCATTAAACTCATAGAATACCATACATCAAGTCCAGTAGAAATTGGAAATTCGCTTTTCCTGCGGGGAAACTTAAGGTTGAATTCGGCTCAGCATCGAAGTGTAGATTCTGCATACCAAAACGTGATCCAATCTTAATTGATAATAACAGCCCATATGTTTTCATAAACCAATAAAGTCAAGCACGAAAAATAACCAAGATTTTAATTTGTGCTTATTTAATAACGTCTTTAATTTTCACCCAGAAAAACTAATGGAACTGTTCTGAAGCTTCCAGTTATTTTAATTCACTGATTGCATTAACTGCACTCAAATTCTTTAAGAGGAATTTTAATTTTACAAAAGCACAGGAATCGGTCACTACATTTAGGATTGCTTTAAGTAATTCTTCCTATAACGTGAAACGTATTTAACTTTAAAACTTTCACAATTCACAAAAAAGCATTAAAACTATACGGAACGGTAAATAGAATATCTTGCAATTCTATAGGATTAAAGAACTGTAATCCATTGACACTACATAAGAAAATTAATCAGGCCTATTGACCACAATGTCGACTGCATGCTCACAGCCTGCAGTCACGAGTCTTCAAGTCAAGTCTCTGCGTCAAAAATCTGTCTGTCCCCGTCAAAACCGAGCGAAGCCTTTTTATAAACTCCGTTTCACGTTATTCCGCGCGGCAACATCTGTTTTTAGGCGGCAAGGGCGCTTGTTGCTTGCCTTACTATAGGATTCACGACCTTACGTATAAAAAACAACACCAATCTTTCCCGCTGAAAGCACACGTGTGTACAAGAACACGCTAGCAGTAGACGGTATTCATACACTGCATCGACTTAAAATTTAAAACGCAAATAGCAGACAAAGTAAAATGTATTTACGAATCGTATACACTCAAAATGTTTACCAAAATATTTCTATAAATGAGATGACGAAGCGCTTCTCATGATTTCTTTTCAAGGTTTCTTTTTGAAGAAATTGATATTATTTTTAAAATGCCAGGTCGCAAGATACGAAAAACGACATCAATATGACGTTACATTATTTCATTATAGCAAATATTAAACATTCCCTTCCTATAAATGCTTTCTGTAGGAAATGTTTGCCTGATGAACTGCATATTTAAATAAAGCGATATCTACAGGACCGAACTTAAGATTTTTAACAAGAATTAATACAAAATTCTATATACTAAATGCCGGTGGAAAATGTACCCGTTACATATAAAAGGTAGGAAGTTATTTCCTTCTGTATTGGTATCTGCTGAAGAAAAGACTATCGTTTGTGAGGTGTAATTATGTGATTTGAACAATTTAGTAATAGTTAAATTTAATTAAGAATTCAATTTTAAAAGCGATTAAATTTCAATTTGTATATTTTTAAAACCACAGGAATCCACATTCGCCCTGAGATGAGTCTTTCTTAGTAATTTAATTCAGTTATTTTATGTTATTTAATTGGCGCCCAACTCTCTTACGTAAATTTGAGTTAGTCAAGAACTCACGTAATATTATCTTTACATAACTATTGCATTATTTAAAACTATTAAAAGGTATTTTCTAATCATATAAGAATTTATAAAAGAGGGAAGTTGAAAAGCATTTCCAAAGTTCAGTCTTTTTAAAAATCAATTTAATTATAAATCAATTATCTCCGATCTAACAGCAATTATTCGTTATTTGAAAGTATTTGATGAACTTGAATATAAAAACAATATTTTATTTTTAATTAGCCAAATTCATCGTATACATTTATATTTTACTAACCAATGTGGGTAAAGTTCAAATTTTTTTATGCGAATTCACCGCATATAAATATGGTTTGTCCCAACGTGGGGCAAAAGAAATCAAAATTTCCTTTTATGCGAATTCATCGCAATATACATATTTCAAACTATTTCAAGAAAACTGTAGTGCTCCAATTACAAAGTCAATACGAAAGAAGGATTTTTCGTAGGACATACCAAAGTTAGCAAACAGCTAAATCACATAGTCATTACATATACCCACTTTGCTCAGTGAAACCTCTCTATAGTGGACACTCTCCGGACCAGATAATATGTCCACTATAGAGGGGTGTCCACAATGGAGAGGATATGATGTTATACAATAATACAACGTATACACAATCAATATATTGATATAATTATGTAGGTACTTACAGAAATCAGTCAAAAAACCGCTTCTAACATATTTATTTAGGAGATAGACACCCATACGTTTACTTAAAATATTTTACATCTTTTATCTTTCACTGTTACAAGACTACTAAGAGGAAAAAAATAATTTAAATGCCTATTTACATAAATAAGTAAAAATGACCCTTTGGTATTTCCAACTTTTAATAAAGAATGAGCAGGTAGATATTCATTGAAGAAAAGGATTTGTTACAAAGGAATTAAAAATTGTTATTTGATTGTTAAAATGGACCCACATTTATTACCTCTGCAAAATATTTTCCTCCTAAGAATTTTTTTAAATAGGAGGGTAGGTATTTATTAGGATTTGCAGGTTTAAAATGAACATGTGTAAAGGATTAACAAATATTAATTCAACAGAAGATTTTTAAGTTAGAACTTCTGGGAATATTTATTGCCCTCCATAAAAATGTGTTTACAAATGCCATTACACTTAAAAAATTCCCAAGAGATGTCCACAATGAGGAGTTAAACTGAATATTTGGAACTAGAAATTGATGTCCATGTCCACTGTAGAGAGTGTCCACACAAGAGTGGGTTTCTTGTTGTATAATGATATGGGAAAACGCCGGGACTATAAAAAAGTGTCCACTATTAGAGGTGTCCATACTAGAGTGGTGTCCACAATGAGAGGTTTAACGTATTAAGTAATTCTTATGTCGGGTTCTATTTGCAAGTACGTCTTTATAAGTCCAATACTGAAAAGAACATAGCTATTTGCTGATGATATAAATAAATATAGCTACACCCCGTTGAATAAACTTGTATTCTAGGAAGACTGAATTTAAAATCTTGCATAAGTTGCGTGTATATTGGAAGGTTACGCGCAAAAGTTGCTCTTAACAGAGCTAATAGTTTGTATACCAACTACAGAGCAAATCAAGCCATTTTTACTTTCAGGAAACATAGCATAGAGCTGAATCTGCTGAATCAGCACTTTCATGGGTTCACTATTTAATTTGATCGTTTAAATTTTATTGCAAGGTAGTTCGTAAGTTTAGTTTTCTTAAGTGTTTTTTTTAGAGATTTAAGAGTTTCAGATTCGGCATGTATAAGATAATCTACATCTAAGAAACTCGAAAATAGTCAGAAAGTCTGTAAGAATATTTGTCATTTGTGTAGAGTTTTGATGAATTATTTAGGCCAGAAGTAGCTAGAATGGATAAAAAATGCATGGCAGTCAGCTTCGGTGGATTAGTGATTAGCATATTGCCTTATAATCCGGATTGTGGCGTCGCAGACTCGATCCCTGACTGAGCTGGTAATTCTTTGACCCAAAAAAAATTAAAACTAGCTAAATCTTCATCTTAAATCGTAAATCCTAGTAGCATTGTCATTACTCGCCCAAAAAAATAAACAAACAAAGCAGTAATATCATGTATGTTTTATTTTTGAAAATCACTTACTACACGATCAGACTTCGTATTGTGAATGTAATTACCAAGGTTATCATTGATAAAAATGAAAATTTTTTCCAGGCGTACAAAAAATTGAATTAAAATAATAAAAGTTTTAATACTTTTGGTGATATTTACTTGAAAGAAGTGCACAAGCATAAAAACTTATAACATTGAAAATTTGGAAAAACCTCACCTGTGATGTGGTCAAAACTCTTCAATAGAGAATCTCCATAAAATGGGTATTGGCAAAAAAATAAAACCTACATATATCCGGCGTCTGTCGCTATTTGGCTTGTTTGCTCTTTATGGGGAGTAAATATCCTACCCTATCAACTTGTTGGTGTTATTAGATTATATTAAGTATCTTAATCTTAAATGAACAAGACTCAATCAACAGTAGAAGTGACATAAGCAATTTGAGTTATGTATACTGTATGAGCACCTGTTATGTGTCATATCCTTAAAACTGTTACAGATATCCTATATCCCATTCTGTATCAGTTGCACCAGATCCAAGAAATTTTTTACAATTAATTATGGAAAGTATTTCTGAAAAGCTGTTTTACACAGTTTATTGAAAAAATAAAGAACAAAAATGAGCAAAAACTGAAACCTATATACAATAAAATATTTACACTAACAGAAAATAATAGAAAAAAACTTTAAATCCATCTCTGTGGAAGTAATAAAAAACTTTGAATTGCCTGCCTGCTAGGTGAACACACTACTACTAGAGTTCAGTCAAGCTATAAGCGAAAGCATTATCTTCACAAAGGAATGCATCTGCATCTCTTGTCATTCCCTAGGTTTGGCTTTTGCAACCTCAGTCAGAAGCGAAATATAAAACGATAATAGCAAAATTCAATTACCTGTTATGAAAATCTTGCATATAAAGTACACACAAACATATTCACATTGGTCTATTTAAATTCTAATAGCACCTTTTTAAAATGCAGTTCAACGCTCTAACCTTCTTGAAACGTGTCTTTCCTCCCGTTCTTCTTCTTGTCCATCCATGTGTCGTTAATGAGATTATGAACTTCTAAAACAATGGGTTTGATTTAATTTAAAAGTATAAAATAATAATAATAAATAATATTCATGATGTCGTAGCCACAAAAATCACATATTTAAATTCATTGTTTTTATGAATTCTTCACCATTAAGTATTATCTCTCCTTTTTGGTTTATTACCTCAAATTTTCTTTATTGCTTCATTACCATTTGAAATCGAGGTGCCCTTAAGCAAATTTGCAGACCAGAAATAATGTGGATTATACATTCAAATGTGCAAAAGTATAATGAAGGATATTCATCTCACATTCGAATCTTATTAACCTTTTTTTTGTAGTAGTTATATTTTGGTATTACCTTCAAATGACAAAATGTTACTTTAATTAAGAAAAGTTAGAACATAACTTTGATAATTGATATGGTTCATAGATTTGTGGACATTCATTTTAAATGTTAAAATCTAAAATCTTTATCAATGAATTAATAGTAGAAACAGATCAGCATTTATAAATGCATACATATTTATTTTTGCACTCACTACATGTAAAACATCAAATCTAGTATGTGCATACATGCATGGAAAAATTGAAATTGCGCACTCGTGCTTGCAAAAACTCACAAAAAACACTGCGTTAATGAGGACTCTCACTACAAATCCAGTTTTATTGGGGTAAAGTTCAGTTAATGAGATAGTACTTTACCTAATTATTCAAGCAAAATTCGTTTGAAAACACTAAAAAACCTTTAATTCAAATTGGCAAATGACATTTAAAAGAAAGAGCATTTGATCTACGACGGAGAGAAAGTTACCTACTAGTCACTGCCCACTGGTCATCGGTGCCTACCGTTATACATGCAATGTGCCTACTCGCGTACTGTTGAATGATAATAATATGTATAATTATTCATAATACTAATTACTGTTTTATTAATAAAGTGAATAAAGTCCAAAAAATTTATAGAAGCACTTTATTACTAATGATGAAAGGTAATCTATCTAAAATCTGAATGAAAACATACAAACATAACCTATTATGTCAATTTTTTTTAGCTGACTCACAATAATTATTGTTATTAACTATGTTAATATTTACACTGCAGTTGTCAAGTCTTCCAAATGATACCCCAGGAACCGCAAACTGAGCAGCATTAGAAACACATGAACTAGATGAAGACTGCATTGTTACCGTAGATGTGGGGGCAGATGGTAACCCAGACTGTGTCAGAGTCAGAGTCTGGGCCACATTAATTTTATTTTGGACACAATCCTCAATATAACCCTCCGCCACAGCCGAAGAACGCCAACCTCCATGGCGTTTGATCATTAATAAGTCGCCCCCTTTGTTTGGCCAATAAAGTTGCACTGCTGCGTCTGAAGCAGTGTCCAGTATATTTTTCAGGCTCCTCTAGTTTTAAAAATTTTGCAATATGATAAGGTATTTTACCAAAGGTATTAATTCCAACTGGTGAGTTGATGCATTTACCATTACGGTAAGTATAAAATACTCTTTGATTTTGAGTTGTGACATGGCTTCGCACAGTGATGTATTTTTGAACAATATTTACCCATTCTGGCTTAGAAATAGCAAATGAACGACATTTGTATGTTTTAGTTTCCGGAACATCAACCACCATAATATCATCTTTTAAGGTGACATGGCTCATCAACATTTTAGACAACTCATCTCTTCTGAGTGCTCCAGAAATTCCCATCACTAGTGCTGCCTAAATCAGAAGAAATTTAAAATTTGACTTACAAAAAGTAGACAAGTTATACCTTCATCAATAGATATTCACCATCTGGTGCCTCATTAAGAAATTTATTTATCTCTTGTTCTTGTAAAACTTTGGATTTTTTAGGATCGTGATGTTCAGTCTTTCTCTTAATGTACGCAATCAATTTGGGGAACTTTGATATATCTATATTGTGTTTAACATTTAAGCATGATTTTAACATGCTGTACAAAGACCATAATGATTTTTTTCCCCCAAGTTCTTGGAAATAGGCTAACAGGCAATTTTCAGAGTATTTTGTTACCTGTTTACTTTCACACCATGTTATAAATTTTTTGTATTGTCCTTCATACCGATCTCTTGATTTTGTAGGAAGTAAATTATTCACCACCGTATTCGCAACTTCTCGAATCTCGGGGGGAGTCAAAGAAATTCCTTCATTATCGCACATCGTTTTTATAAGAACAATGAAAAGAAATTGATAAAAGACAATGAGACGCCAAACTTGCAAATTGACAGAGTTGTGAAAAATTATGGTCATGGCCTTCTAGTTAAATTTCAACACATTTTAATCGAAATTGGCAGTAGTTCAAAGTTACGTAAGTAGTAAATTTAAAATACATTTCAAAAATTCGTGCAAAAAATAGAATACATGATTCGTGCGTTAACAGAATTTACAAATTCGTGCCGATTGCTTTCCCCTCGTGTGCTACGCACACTCGGGTAGCAAAAATCGGCACTCATTTGTAAAATGTCTGCTACCGCACTTAACATGTAAATTACTATTACAAACCTTGAGAGAATTCTCAGACGGCACGACCATTTATTACAATATTTGCCAAATCATTTTGGCAAAAGCACGTTAATATATTAATGAGTCTTTAACGTTTTATGCAAATGTAATTTTGAAGAAAGCAAAAATTAATCACTAATTAATTAATCAGTTTAAATACGTCCTTTTCTAATTTCAATCTTAAATTCACTGTATAATCAAATTTACACTTAAACAGGTATTTTTTGTTTAGTAAATATAATCGCTTAGCGAAATTTGAAAATTGGTTGGCCAACTTTTCTTCTTAAGAAAATATTACTTACAATTATTGACTGATTAATAAACACAATAGGAAAGATTGATTAAATTCCAACGAGCAAGCAGGGATGTAAAAAATGCATTTATTATCGATATTATAGTATACAGGGCGTCCCACAATGCTGTTTACACGCAATATCTCCCTTATTTGAAAAGATAAGGAAATCAACCAAAAACTATTGTGAATGACTCAAAATGGACCTTTAGAAAACACCCTTAACCGCTGGTTGCATAGCAACGTTTAAGAGATCATGCCAACTTAATTAATTTTTCAAATTGCACTCTGTGTTTTTTTTCACAGAAATGTATTCTTAACTTCATTCTGCATATGATAGTATGCCTTACTTATTCATCTGATGTGCATTTAGGTGTTGAAAAAAATATTTTTTATAAATTGTACACTTCATATTCACTAACTAAATTATCTATTCAAAAAAATATGATTAGAGCCGTGTCTACAAAGGAAGTACTGAGATAAGCACGTGTAGAGTCCACAGGAGGGTATTTGAGCATTTGTTTTAAGTTTAAGATAAATTCAATTTATAAAAAATATTTTTTTCAGTCCTTAAATGTACATTAGATAATTAAGTAAGGCATACTACCGTATGCAGAATGAAGTTAAGAATACATTTCCGTGTAAAAAAACAGAGGGTGCAATTTGAAAAATTAATCAAGTTGGCATGATCTCTTAAACGTTGCTATGCAACCAGCGTTTAAGGGTGTTTTCTAAAGGTCCATTTTAAGTCATTCACAATAGTTTTTAGTTGATTTCTTTATCTTTTCAAATAAGGGAGATATTGTGTGTAAACAGCATTGTGGGACACCTTGTATATATTATATATTTATCAAATCATATATTGAATCAAATACTACCACGAAATACTAAATATATGGAGTTTTTTTTCGGTTGATCCACACTTGTTCATAAGTTACATAATACGCGAGAAATTCTTGAATTTAAATGTTTAGCTTAAAGTAAGCTTAAATGGATTCAAATAATTATTAATTGTTTTTTATTGCACAAACATTGGTAAATTGTTATGTACGAATGTTTGTCCCACTTGAATTCTTCAACGAGGTGTAAGACAAAGGCATAATTCAAGCTTTTATTCAATATATCGAATCAATATGTCAAAGTAACAAACGATATAAAGCACTTTATCGATATGATTGTAGCAGATCAATCAATCAATATTATATGGAAAATATATCGATATACATTTTTTTCAATATATCGTTGCCGTCCCTACTCTCCAGGGCACGAACAAAAAAATCTCTCGATAACCAACAAAGCTAAAATCGTAGACATAAGAGAAAAAAGTAACACAATTAAAGTGGAAAGGACCCCGTGCAATACATGGGGTTTTTGCCCTCGGTGAAATATAAATAGTATGAGTTCTTGTCTTACTTTTCAGAAGTCTCTATGGGCACGAAACTTGAAAATGGCTAGTGTTAAAGAAACAAATGAGCCCGAAGTTGAAACATTGAGAAATATGGCGCCTAAAATGAAATTTCTTTTTCAAATCATAAAATCAGATTTTTCGTAAAAAAATGCAACAGATTTTTCTCATCGCCTCTAATACTCCTCACAATCTATAGTTTCGGAGTTATAGTACCAACAATGCAGAAAGTCGTTTCTGTGAGAATTCTTCTTGCAAAAGGTATTGTATATGAAGAATATTAAATCAAGTAAAAATTTAACAATTTCAGGACTGAAACAGCTTTCAGTTTAAAAATAAATCCATGTTTCACTAGATACACTAAATATTCGAATTTCTGTATTGTTCTGTCAATTATTATTGGAATGATGTTCACTTTAGAAGTCGAAATCTTGGTATAAAATTATAATGTAGGTTATTAATTTTGTTATTGTCATAATTTAACAACCTGTAAATATATTTATGAAATAAAATTATTTGAAGTTGGCAGAGAAAACAATAGAGGGTAGGGAGAAAGAAATAAGCAATGAATACACATTCTTATTATTGAGAAAAACATAATTATTTTTCGTTCCCTTTTGTATATTGAAATTAAATAAAAGTTAATTTGTGGGTACAATTATTAATATTCTGATTCATAAAGTTTATAAATCTTGCTATACAGCTTGACCAGCTTTTTGTGAAAAGCCGCAATAGTGTAAGTTGAAAAGTGAGGGAAATATATCTGCCGTAAGAGCGACGGAGATGGACATGCACAAAATGCACATCTACCAGCTTTTTGAGGAAAGCACGATTGAATAAAAATTAACATGTCCAAAATAGCCAATCACGTCATTGCACCTGTCGACATAATAAGTTTATGTTTTTATATTGTTTTTTTTGCTGTTAATTTATTGTCAAATCAATCGAAATACTTTTATTGTATCAAAATGATTTATGTAAAAGAAAAAGCGAAAGAAGGAATTCCGTAATCAATTTACTAAGTTTCTATTAGATAAAATTTGTATTTTGCTTTCTGTATCGACACATTTATAATAATATACTTAAGACTGGAAAATTTTGAGATAGAATTTTGACAATATTAAGCATTGTTTTTACTTTTTTCTACTTTGCGTTCGTACTGAAGCTATTACGAAACTGTTTTCAGTTTCGTTCTAGACAAAAACGGTGCCATAATAAAAATACCAACCGCAGTACAATTTATTTTTTTTATGTTGTCGCGCTTGCTCATAAGTCATATACCAATAACATAAGCCAAATGATCAAATACCTATTACCTAAATGAATAAATAAAATTTGACGTCGAATCGAGAACTTACCCTCAATATTAAAATAAAATTGATTAATTGCAAGAAAATAACGCGTCAAACGTCAACGTCACGAATTGGTGGTGGTTTAACCGTTACAATGTTCCAACAAATCAACATGTGGAATGGCACTTTGAGTGGTGACACGTACGTTTTCCTGCAATTTGTAAAATAACCTCGCAACTCATAATGTTTCAGTTGTAGATTATTATTAATCAAAAGAGCTATCCGCGTAGTACATACTGAAAATGAAGTTGAGGCGTCAGACATTATACGTAACTTCTAACCTCAAATTAATCTGTCAAAAACATATAGGTAAGTATCTGTAAAACTTTCTTAGGACAGTAAATAACACCACAATTTATTTATATTTTTATTTCATATGAACAAAACTGAATGCACATAACTCAACTGTCTTAACTGGAACTGGAGGTATGACCATAAAATGTGCAGTTGTTATACACATTAACGATCACATTCGAAGTGTCGTGAGAATCAATTGAGACACCTCGCAAATTCTCGTTCATCAGGTCATTATGTTGAACCCGGCTACCACTACCACTTGCAGATGTGGTTGGAACAGAATCCATCTCCGAAGCATGAGAACTCGGTAAGTTCACATGTTGAGTCCGAAGTAAGTCAGCAATTTCTTCTTTCTTTTTCAGGGTAGCCTCCACATAGCCTTCTGCCACTGCAGAAGACTTCCAGCCACCATGACGCTTTAACGTCAACAAGTCTCCCCCACGGTTCGCTAATTGTGTGGCGCTGGATCGTCTGAAACAGTGTCCTGTAAACAGCTCTGGTTCTGGGAGCCTGAGAAATGTGGCGATATGTTTGGACACTTTGCCCATGGTATTAATACCAATAGGGCTGTTGGTACATCGACCGTTTCTGTAAGTTATAAAAAATCTTGTATGCGTAGTTTTTTTTGGTCTTAACGCGGCATATTTCTTAATTAAATTGATCCATTTTGGGTCTGTAATCATAAATTCCCTTGGCACATTGTTTTTTGTTTTAGGAATACTGATGAGGATGGAATCAGAATTATACTTTATGTTATCAGTTGACAGATATGTCAGTTCTTCCCTCCTGAGGGCCCCACTATAGCCGAAGATTAGGATTACCTAAAAAATATGTACCAATATTTAGTTTAAATCATGATGTCACATTATATTCTAAAAAAAATTGTGAATACTTACTTTCATAGCCATGTACATATTGTCATCAGCATCGTCAATAAATTTGTTGATTTCATCTTCTTCTAAAATTTTTGATTTTTTTGGGGCGTACCCTTCGGAGCATCTTTTCAAAAAGGCTTGAAGTTTATGAAATTTTGAGATGTCCACGTTTTCATATACACTTAAGCACGACCTTAGCTTTGAGTAGAGGGTCCACAAACTTGACGACTTATACATTTTTCGTTGAACTTCAAAATATGCCAACAAAACTGTCTCCGATATTGTACCAATCTTGTTATCAGCTCGCCACGATTGAAATTCCGTATATTTTTTTTCATAACATTCTCGCGATTTTGTCGGTAACAAATTACCCAAAATATTGTCTGCCAAAGCCCGTATCTCTGGGGGGGGGGGGGTACACGAAAAACCATCAGAAGCGCTCATTTTTACGATTTTTATTATCGAAAAATATGACGTTTTTGAGTTTTTTTCCACGGCCACCTTGCCGCTTTTAACACAAAAACGTTACCAACTGCAGGAAAATTCCCTAGATTTAAAAATTTTCATTTCTTTCATTATTTTGTTATAAAAAAGCGCAAAATAATGTATGACACCTCGTTTATCTTGTTATCAGCTCGCCACGATTGAAATTCCGTATATTTTTTTTCATAACATTCTCGCGATTTTGTCGGTAACAAATTACCCAAAATATTGTCTGCCAAAGCCCGTATCTCTGGGGGGGGGGTACACGAAAAACCATCAGAAGCGCTCATTTTTACGATTTTTATTATCGAAAAATATGACGTTTTTGAATTTTTTTCCACGGCCACCTTGCCGCTTTTAACACAAAAACGTTACCAACTGCAGGAAAATTCCCTAGATTTAAAAATTTTCATTTCTTTCATTATTTTGTTATAAAAAAGCGCAAAATAATGTATGACACCTCGTTTGTAAGGGATTTTCTCGCCCTCACTCCTTTATGGCACTCCTCGCTGCGCTCGTCGTGCCCTAAACACGTTCGTGCGAGAAAATCTACCTTACAAAACTCGTATCATAATATACTATTATCTCATTTTTTCATTTCACTTTTACTAATGTTTTATTTTTAAAGCTAGAAACGTCAACTTTTAAAAAATAGAAAATAACAGTCAAAACAGCCAAAGTGTCAAATTCTGAGAATGAATTACAATAACATAACTTATTACATGGTTTTATATTTTAAATTCTATTAACAGAAGACACTTAGCAACAAAAACAAGTGCATCTCCAGCCTCTGTCGCCCTTAAAAGAGATAGATTTCCCTCATTTTCCAACTTTCGCAATTTCTGCTTTCCGTAAAAAGCTGATCGAGCTCTATACGTATCCCGAGAAGAGGGGGAATACATCATAATAACATTTTAGGGGTGCTTTGTTTTAAATTAGTTGTTTCGTAGTCCCCGTCATACATTTAGAAAGTTAAGGGTATAATGGATCTATAACTAGTGTTTCTGTTCAAAGTTAGTTTATGAGAAGTTGACTCACTGCCCTATACAACGCATGTTAAACGCGAGCACGGAAAAGATTAATGGAAGGGAAACAGCGAGACGGCTGTGTGACGACATTGATGGGCCTTTACTGCCGAATATGTTATAATACATATAATACATTTTTCTGATTGAACTATTTAGCTAGAACAAATTAAATGCATTTTAAAATTTTTTGTGCCTTAATACTTTCAGGTAAGTACCAAATAAAAATATAGCCGAATTTTGCATTTGTAATCGTTTTAAAATATAAAAATACTGTTACTTATATTAAAGCGGTGAGTTCTTTAAAATGATAGCAAAATATTCATAAGAAATGAATAATAAATAAAAATCTTATTAGAGAAAGGAGTCATTTCATAAGAATAGCATTTAGATTACAAAACATACTAAGTAAAAAGCAGTAAAAATGAATTGAATCTAGCTTATTTACGTGGTTAGGTCGCTGATAAGAATAAATTACTTTGCGGTTATCAGATAACATTATTTTATAATTTCGTTCTTTATTTTATTTACTTAATGTTTGGTAGATTGGTAGATTTCGTTACTTATAATCAACTGATTTTGTATAGAAAAACTCGTTTTCTAAATTGTAATTTATACTTAACTTAGAATTCGTTTTTGATTCGTAAGAACTAAATATGAAATAATATTACAACGTTAGTTTTACTTATGATGTTAGATGCTTTATTGAAAATATTGTATATCACCACATTATTATAGGTACATATAACTGGTTATACATGTCACCAGTGACGCCACACTTCAATTGTTAGAAAGTGTCCGTGAGGCATCTTCCCATTTACTAACTTTATAAGTGATTATACATGTCCCCAGTGACGTCACGCTTCAACTGATAGAAATCGTTCGTGAGACAACTTCTCATTCACTAACTTTGGTTTCTATTAACTAAAGGTTATTAATTTGGTAATTATGAAATAAATAAAGATTATTAAAAGTTTCACAGTTTTATTAAAATATACCTGACAATAAATAATTAATACAATATTGTCAGGTATATTTTAATAAAACTGTGAAACTTTTAATAATCTTTATTTATTTCATGATTATGGAGTTCCACAAAATAAGGCTGGAAACAATAAACAAAATTTGGTAATTGTTATAATTTAGCAACATCTTTGTAAACATGTTTGTGTATAAATGTTTTATGATGTTAAATGTTACTGTAGGAAAAATGTTTGAAGTTAAAATTCTTTTATACCTTAAGTTAATTAAAATAAAACAAGTATCTAGTATATCAAGTATAAAGTATATGGAGCATGCTGTATATCCTGATAAGAGAGTTTATCATAATAAAAATGTGTGGGGTGCCTTATTCGAAATAAATTTTTTATAGCATCCATCACATATTTAATAACTTACAAATATGTAGTGAATTTGTAATTGGCGTTTTTATTGATTAAATTATTGCTATAATGTAGAAATCTTTGTAAAGATGTTCTAAAGAAGTTGTGGGGTTGCACGGGGCCGGGGCAACGTTGGACATACTAATTTCGACTAGTAAAAATCCAAATGCGTAAAAATATACGGGTTTTGCAGTTAAAAATCGAAATTTGGCGTCATTTCCGGCGAAATCGAAAATTGGCAATCTTGGATCTGTATGTCGAAAAATTAGAATTTACGTCTAACATATTCGTACCACATTCCAACTAAATCCATTTATAAACCATAGATATAAGCACCCGGTATCTTTGTTATCATGAATTAAGACATTGTCAGGTTTGAGTTGTTTTCAAACATTTAAATAATATTTCAGCTTCCGCGTTAATCGAAGTTTGTGTTGGGTTAACTATTCTTAATGATCTTGTAAAAGAGTACAGCCAAATGGTTCACTTTAGACGATAAAATGAAAAGATTTAATTTATTCTTCTAAAACTTTTCCCGAGATGTATGAAGCAATTAGATAGTAAAATTCTTTATATGTGCATAAATTATGTAAAAGATATATCTTTATAGTTGCTATTTTAGCAAGATCACCCTCTTGACACCTTAGGTAAATGATTATTTTAAAATAATTAAATTCACAGATTATTAATTTTTTTTTAATCTACGAAATCATGTCAAGTATGTACCTTTAAGTGTTACAATATTTTAATCACTTTTCTAAAATAATTTAATATACGGAAATGTCCTTGAGACAACTTATTTTAAGGCCAATTGGCTTTGATTTGCAGGTTGGCAATGGTTGTCGACCAGATCCAAATTTAAATTAAAGATCGTTAGGTTTGACGAAATTTTTAATTTGTGATGCGAAAATTTATAAAATTTGTGAATTTTTTTATGTTTAAAATAGTTTCTTTTGAAATTTTAAAATTATACATCGTTAATGTAGAGCACCTTCATAAACATTTTTAAATTGAAAAAGTCATTTGTAAAAAGGAGATTAAAAAATGCTGTCTGGCAGTTTTTCAGGTAAGTGGCGCGATGGTGCGAAAATAAAATAAATTAGTTTATGTCAACCTTAGAAGTTTAGTAATCACTTCATAAAATTAAAATAAATGGAGTAATATTCAAGAAGATATGTTTTTTTTTTAGTAAAAAGAGATATAGGTTTGCATTTTTATAATGTCAAGATAAATAAAATCTAAGGTGTAGATAGAAGTAAACAATGCTAATATTTTTTAGTTAACCTTACATTCCTAGTTGCAGCTTGCATAACCTCAAACTTACATTGATTGGACATTAAGTGCACACCAGTGTGGTTACAAATCGTAAATCATTATTTTACTGAAATCGTTAAAAAACATATTCTATAATTTATTAGTAATTGCCGTGTATAATATTTAAAGTAGTAGATTCTAAGTACCTGTCGCTTATTGGTCGATTTCGAGGAAATATTTTCAAATAGAAATAACCGCCACAACGAAGATATTGGATCTGTTTACCGTTGTAATTCGCCATTTATAGACAAATTTTACCATTAAATAGCTCATCCGTAGATTAACACGCCTTAGGAGTAATAAGGAGTGAAGGCGAAAAAATATCGCGACTTCCGGTAGGGATCGTACTTCTGTTTTGGCGGAAATCAGCGCTATAACCATAAGCGTTACCTGGTATGAGAATGAGATAGATGTCTCCAGTTTTACAGAGTAACACGGTATTCTGAATTAAATAAACCGCAAGGGATTATGGCCGTTCCAAATTTGAATTTCTCAAATAAATAACATGGCGAATGGTAATGCCTTCTGTCAGAATCTACCAAATGTACTGTCAATTGCATGGCCAACCAAAATCAATGTAGTCAAGACTAGATATTATGACCGTCGCAATCATCCTTTTACTCTTTATAATAATTACACAAATAATACATGCGACGGCCCAACGTGTTCTTGACTAGTTACATTGATGTTATATCAGTACGGAAGGTTTTGTAAATGCCGCATTATTTCCACTACCGTTCGTCCATTTCAGGCTTAGTTTTCGATAAATTTATTTATAGATAAATTGAGACTGCCATAATAACACCGTACGGCTTAATGAATTCAGAAAACCGTGACAATAAGAAACCTGTTAATGGGCGCAATCAGAGACGATTCAGTCGTTGAATAGGTAAGCTAGTTGTTTCACTGAATGAACAACGCTGACTGATTGTTGAAATCGTCAGGTGACGATACTGCTCAGCTTAAGGGGGCGTTATTGGCGCAAAATATTAGCGTCAAAATATAGCTCACGTCTTTCATTCAGTTTTATTTTAATAATCGTTTTTTTAGCAAGATAACGTTTGATGTCGATTGCTAAACTGTTAAGGTAGTGTGGATCATAGTTTGTAAGGAGTAGATATCTAATAGTATATTAAGTATCAAGAACAGTAAGGACAGTTTACCGATCGACGACAATGTTGGAGGAGATCGGTAAACTCCTTACTGTTTGAGATGCTTATACTATTTTTTGTACGACCATTATGAATACAAAGGTATTAACTAAGGAAATATTCCCGAAAAAAATAGATTTAAGATAATTTATTTTTGCCCTGTATATCCACCAAACATTAAGTAGGTTTTGTCGTTACCATGGATACGTTTGTAATTTCTATTATTTTTGAATGTCACGTTATTTGTCAAACTCGTGAGAATGAGTAAATCTGAAAACGAATATAATTGGGATATTGAAGAGGCCTGAGCAAATTTAAATAAACAACATACATTTTTTTAAATAGTCCAATTATTTAGAAAATAAATGATTTCTCGCGAAAGAGACATCTAAAGATCATGCATTTATTTTATAAATTACATATAATTTACTTACCGTTCTGTTTTTGACAGAACTGAACGGTAAGTAATTACTTACCGACGCGTTTTTGCTTAGCAACCAGTAAATATAACCTACTGTTCTAAAACCAAGTATGGTAAACAATCCGAAATAGCATGGTCGTACAAAAAATAAATTTTATAATCGTAGTCGAACATCGCCAATCTTGTAGAATTAATGTTTTCTAAAAAATAACCAAACTAAACATAATACAGTTGTTATACCTAACACTGTTTAATAGCAAAATCTATGACAATGGATAAATGTTTTTGCTTGCATATTTAGTATTGATTGAAATAAAATAGATGTACACGGCGCGGAAATTTAAATATGGCAGCACGAAAATCAGTCATTTTTAGTTGAACGCTTTCTGCATTAGAAAGCGTTGGGTGGTAATATTCGCGGGACATTTAAAAGTAATTTAACTTTCCTAATCTTTTAAAACTATTATTTAATAAATTCCCGAAGTAAATGTTATTTTTCTTTATTTAAAGAGCATGTGACAGTTAATTTTTGAATAAACTATTTCACTCTTAATTAGTCCTGATTAGTTTCTAGTAATACTTTTCTTTTTCTTAAAACCAGCAAGAACAACTAATATTTTAAGATATTTGGCAGTTTTATATTGCCCTTTTTGGTTTCAACTACCTTAAATTATTCCTTGGCATTTAAAAATTAAAAATTGTAGTTAAACTTAAAATATTGTGAAAGTTCACGCATGTCTGGCAACACTGTGAGGAGGGAACTGCGATGAGATCAAATAATGTTTCTATTTACATTTTCAAATTTTAGTTTTAAAGAAATTAATTCCGTTTTGCGGACCGTAGCGCCATCTTTAGGTGTTTATAGTTTCTGAAGCTTCCTTTTATTAACACAGGCGGCGATAACGCGCCCTTAAAATAGCTTCGCTTACATTGGTTAGGGGTGGTTGGTGGGGATGATTCGCACGCAAAACGTACCAGTTAGTAATTTAAAAGTCTCGTTTCTGACATGGTTGATATGTTGAGTTACTGTGCCCCTCTGTTATCTTTGCCTTGGTTAGTTAGGTTTAACATAATGTCTTTAAACTCGCCGTTATTATTTCTTCACTACTGAGTACCATCTAGCCACTTAAATTATATCATGGCAATATTATTGCATTAAAGCAAAACAGTTTTTAAAAGTAACGTATAGACACAGTAAAAAGAGAAACTGTATTTCTTAAAAAATACTGGAAACATTTTAGAATCATATTGGAGGTACAACAATCTAGTAGAATGTCTTCTTGGACAACATCGTCGACGAGTTAATGTTTACTATTTTTCCTCTTTATGATACAACAGAAGCTCTATCCTATAGACATTGCGCTGCTTCAACTATGATTTACGGGCAATAGACACTTTGATTAGAAAATTGCAACTTATGTTTACTTGCAGTTGTAGCTACCTTACGACTATACTCTCCGTATAAAATAATTAAGTCTGCTAATTCGTTTTTTTTACTTGCAGGCGAGTCGCTAGATTGTTGCAATGGTCTTTCAGTGGAATTAATCGATCACAATAGCCATTCACGATCGTTACAATTTATACGATTACAAATGCTAAGCATATACTGTCTGAGATAACATTAATTCTTTTAATGCTAACCTGCTAACCTAAAAATTACTCGAAGTAGGCGTTCGAACGATTCTTTACAGCAAGCTCGTCAAGGCACACTTGATGAAAAATAATCTTACTCCGGCATGCAAAAGTATAACGTTAATATTGTAATTAACATTACCAAACCACTGAAGTAAATACATACTTGTGCGTGGTATAGGGCGGTGTTATTCTTAACGACAACCACAGATACATGTTTATGTGGTAGTCGAGACAGACTGCTTAACATGTGCATCTGACAGCACGGCGAAATATACGTAGACTTTACATCGATGAGAAACTTAACTATAAAGAAATGTGGCTTGCTTCTAAGCGCCGCATTGTTGTTGGCAAATATGTTGCATTCCAAAAGATTCTAGCTTCAGCAGTTTTAAGTAAAAACTCTTCTGTTAAGCTGTACGGTTATATTTCATTAGTTTTATTTTGTTTTAATCGCCGATGAGTTGCAGTCCTCCTACCACAAATATTTTAAGAAAACCTTGAAATCATAATAACTATCTTTTAATTCTCCGATATAATTTCTTTGATTTAATTTCATGCATTATAGTATAAGAGCTTACATATCTTACCAGTAAATAACTTTCATTTTTTCGAGGGACTCACCTGAAACAAAAGGAAAATTAACTTTAATTGCAAGAGTAGGCTACAAGCCCTCCCCGATGGGCTTTCTACAGTAGTAGGGAACACCTAGAAAGTAATGTAATTAAAATATAGACATAACCGATTAAATATCTAATGAAATGTGCTAAAATTTACAAACTGATGCGAGCTAGTTGTGGTCTCATCAACCAGAATTTCAGGGCAATAGTCTCATTTAGGCTTAAATACTATCACTCAAACACCATCACCAAATGCTTTAATATATTATTAATACCGGAAACGCCATATTGGAATGCGCAAACAGGCTACTATAGCCCCATTATTTTTAAATAGTAGCGACAACGATTCTCGCCTTTTAAGGAAAAACAGCAGAACTACGTTAGTGACATTGAAAGATACCAGATTTGATATTCCGTTTTGCAATTAATCTTAGGTTTAATCATAATCAGAAACAAAAATATTCACAATTTAACATTAATTTGATAATGAACATTCATGTTATGTAAAAACAATACCTATACACCTACAAAATTGTAGTAATTTTTCTTTAATAAAGTTTGTCAAGTTTTTTCCACGATGTCGCTATTATTTGAAATAGAGGGGCTATACAGGCTACTACTATTCATTTTTTTTCTAGAGTCCTCTGACTTTGATACCGTAAAACTACTGAACCAAATTAAATATTTTAAAAACGAGCAAATAGTAAATTTATTTCTACATGTAACAGTAAAATATCATATTTCTAACTGATATACTTTTATTTTTATCGGACGATATATAATAAGAGGTACCCATTTTTAGGGAAAATTTCATTGAGACTGAGTTAAATTTTTTTTTCTCAGAAAGTATGTCTCATATATCTATGAGATTTTTGTAGGGGTTAGAAAAAAACCTTACGGTTGTTATCCTTTTAATTCTCGGGCAAAAAAGTGTTTTATTTAAGATATATATGAAAAAATAGCGAACTATGCGTTTTTGTTTATTAATGGAGATAGCGTCAAATTTTTTTCGCTAAATTAACACTTTTCATACGTAGACATTATTTTCTTTAGAGAAATGCTCCGAATTTTAACAATAAAAGTGCAATAACAAAAAAACCGTTTTTTGTCGAAACCGCTTATCATCAAAAATCGTTTTTTTGTTTCCGCATTTTTATTATTAAAATTAGTAACATTTTTTTGAAAACAATAATGTCTACACATGAAATGTGTTGATTTAGCGAAAAAATTTTGACGCTATCTCTATTAATAAATAAGAACGCATAGTTCGCTATTTTTTCACATAAATCTTAAATAAAACGCTTTTTAGTCTGAAAATTAATAGCATAAGAACCTCAAGGTTTCTTTCTAACCCCTACAAAAATCTCATAGATATATGACATATACTTTCTGAGAAAAAAATTAGTGAACTTGCTTCAATGAAATTGTCCCTAAAAAATGAGTACCTTTTATTGCGTATCGTCCGATAAAAACAAAAGTATACCAGTTAGAAATATAATATTTTACTGTTGTATGTAGAAATGAACTTACTACTTGCTTGTCTTTAAAATATGTAATTTGGTTCAGTAGTTCCCGATCAATATGCTTTCAAAGTCAGAGGACTCTAGAAAAAAAATGTATAGTAGAGATCCTGTATATATATTTGTTATAAGAGATGAGCAAACATGAGGGTCAAACCAGATCAAACTGCCATTTTGGATCCAAAAGTGATAAGGTAAACTATTATAATTTATATATATTAAAAAGTTAGATAAATAGAAATAAAAAGCATACAAGAATTCTTCAATTTACTATATAACATTGTGGATGTGTAAAATTAAACTACATGGTCTTATGAAACTTCATTCCTTTAAATTATTAATGCGTCGTGCATCCAACCAATCAGTGTCTGTTCTCGCGTTGGCTTACATTTTTACTCACAGTCGACATGTATCAGAAGTCTGCAAAATGTTTTTTTCCTGTCAGGTACAAATTTCTAATCGATTAAGAAGTAATCGCCTTCTTAATCGATTAGAAGTGTTAAAGAAGATTTAAAAGTGTCTTTAAAAATACAACAATCGTATTCTGACAATATTTGCTTGTCAAGATCTCAAATTTGTCAAAAATAGTTTCTCGTATTAATATTATTAGAGTACTGCTATCACTAATATAGTTCCACACAGGTTAAGGAAATGCTGCTCCTATCTGAATTAGTACTATCAGTATATCTTCCGCTAATAACGGTCTAGGACATCTCGGCGCGGCGCTAGAACAATTTGGTGCTGGACATTTCGGAGCAGGCACACTTCGGCGGCGGGACTCTTGGGGGCAGGTATACATCGACAAAAAGACAGTTCGGTGCATGTAAATGTCTCAACTGCAAATAAAATAAATACAATTTTTGATTTTTCAAAAATTATTAACAATAACATTTTTGTGCCACGATTTAAGAAAAATTCATTTTTCTGCATAAGCTGCATAAGGAAATAAAGATTAAGAAGCAGTAAATATTTTTTATCAAACATGATATTCTTATAAACAATAAGGGATTTATAATAAACAAATTTAATTCTTATTACAAATTATCTCCTTATGCATGCATGCAAATCTTGGAATATAGTTGGATAAAATTCAAAATTTGTTGAATCACAGCCAATGAATTTTCTGAATTTCGAATTTAATGACAATTACGTTAATCAGAACTTAATCAATCTTTGTTAAACTTGCCATTAATATTTTTAGTCTGTTATTCTTAATTTCTTTACTTATTATAGTGAAAAGGCACATATAAAGATTTTATTAAATGTTTAAATTAAATAATACTGCACTTATTAAAAGACAAAAAAATAAACAATGGATGGTATAAGCAAAAAATATAGGACCAAGGATGTATCCTTGAGGTGAACTGATGCTCATTTTCCGTAATTATATTAATGAAAAGATCTAAAACGATGCATTATTACATGTAAACAAATTGAATGGCATAATTACCCATTTTAGATTTTAAGGAAAAATGAAATAAATTGCAGCTTTGCCCTTTCATATTATTATACATGGTGTTAAGATAATTGCATCTTTGCCCTTTCGTATTATTATACAAGGTGTTAAGGTGTGAGGTAACTCCAAATACTGCATAAACAGAAAATGACAAAAACGTGTAAATTTTTGTGGGAATCATCGCAGTGAATAATAAAATTGAGAATTACACACCTATAGGTATTCATTCATTCTATATACAAACTACATGACGAGCGTAAAATAATCAGCATATTATAATAGGTTTCGACATCAAAATTACATGACCACGAAATTGTCCATCCGTTGCATTGTTTTTAGGTTCTTCCGTGTCCAACTTGAAATCTAACAGTACTATTGTTTTTTTGTCTTGTCTAAAGAGCTTAAATTCGGATAGACGTTTATCATAGCTGTTGCTTCTGTACTGGGAAAATTCATTTACATGCATTAAAGCAAATTCTAGTTAACTGTAATGTTTACTTTACATGCAATATAGTTTTTATTCTTAAATTAAATCTTTTAATCTATATTAACTAGTTAACATGCTCTAATTCTATTATTATATCAAAATCAATTGTAACGCGTCTCTCAATATTATTAGAATCGCCCCAGGGCTTCAATAACCGTATTGCTATCTATCATACACTCTGTCTAATACGAGTTTCAGTTTCGAAGATTACGAGATTACATAGATTTACATAAACTGACGAAGCAAAGTCTGCATTACAACGTCATGTATTTCGTAATTTAACTTTTCACATAACAGAAACTTTATTGTAATAATACATATTATATAAACCGCACCCTATACCATATACGGTATATGCAAGTGAAGAATGGAAATTCCTTCTCTCCTCTTAACTGATTTTGAAAAGTTTGTTTTGATTGAGACACATAGCCGTTATTAGTTGTACCTGCTTCTTTATTTGTTTTCTTTTTGAACTGCAGTTAACGGACTATTTTTTTTATATTAAAAAAGTTCTAAGATATTTCATTATTTAAATGTTGGAAAATTTGACGCGTCAAATGATTGAGGTTTTCGTTAAACCATTATAAAGAGATGCAAAACAAATTTGTTTAAATAATGTTCGTTTACTTTATCTGATTTATGCAAAACAGTGCGAGGTGCTGTTATTTATTGAGCTTTGTAAATGGTTGTTCTCACAACTCTTACTTTTCAAAAAATCTTGCGCTATTTATCAACAATTTTGTATGAGATTAAGATGCCAAAGTTCTACAATTTGTTTTTAATTAAATAAACATGGTAATTTCACATTTATTTAATTGGCATTAAAGGTTATTACATTTTCTTAATACTATCATTACTGTTTCTCTCTGTACTACTAGATAAACTTAAAAAAACCTTTTCTTTATTCAGGATTACAGACAAATTTTCTTAGGAGTTAGAATATGTTATAGGAATATTTAGATCGATAAACCATTATCAATAATACTTATGGCGGACATTAGATTTAAAGATGCAATAAAGATCTGAGACAAGAATATTCAGAATCCTATTATTAGATATCTGCCAGTGTTCTATCCCAAGAGGTTTGTCTTAGCCTATGTTAGTCAGTGCTGCTGCCTACAATTTTCGTTGTTACTTCATCATCTAACAACTAAATTTAAGTCCATAAAAGAATTTTTCTATATGCCAAGCAGCGGCTTGAATTCTAATTAAATACAAAATTTGATGAACTGTTGGGAATTTTTTAAAAGTTTCTGAAATTTTGCGTGAAATTGCTTAGAAATGTTGAAAATTTTCAGTGGTGTTTTGTGGCAAACCAGTTAAGAAAATAAAGTTAAGCCAAGAAAACTGCCGCCGTGTAAATCAACGCATCCTGTCTGTTCGTCTACTCGTAACACTTAAAACTTAAAAAATAGTTTAAGATATCTCACATCTCGCAGTTTGGTTTAATTCTCTTATGTATAGTTCACTTTTATAGCCGATTTTTTTCACTATAGCAACCGGTCCACCTACTAAGGTCCCTAATGCATGAAGTGTAGCGAATATAGTAATCAACGTTTAAATGTCCACTTTTTGGTTGACAATCAAGTTAGTTTTAGAAAACAGCTGCCTTATGCACTGGTTCGTTCTGTGTGTCTATCTGTAACACTTATAACTTAAAAACGGTATCCAACCAAAGCCTTGCAAACTAAAAACAATGACCGTAAGGCTACAGAACGCAACCGACATCAAAAATGACTTAAAACAACAAAATGGATGTTCCGATCCTGGTTGATGGTTACAGTAGAGTTAAATTAGTGTTTGGGTTAGAGAGCAAGTGGAGTTAGGTGACAGTTAAGGTTAGAGTAAGGATAGAAGTTAGCTTTTTAAAGTTAAGTTTTTCAAGTTCTAACAAATCAAAATTAATTTTAAAACGCCGAAATCAATGGTCAGATCCTGCGACGATGGCAACCAGATCCTGGTGGTAGACTAGTTAGGTTAGAGATAAGAATAGAGGTTAGCTTGCTAGCATTAGATTCTTTAAGTTCTAGCAAATAAAAATTAATTATCGTGAAAATATAACAAGAAATTTGTTAATTTCATTGAATAATATATAGATTTAATTATTTTGAATTTGGATTTTTAGGAATTTATAGAATGATTAAGAATTTAGAAATGTCGTTAACATTTTATGAAATATGAAATGGGAACATTGAAGGTTTTTGCAAGATATCAAAACGAAATTTGGTTTACGGCTAGCGACAGCAGGTAGGTTAACAGAAACGTTAAGACAAACATTCCTCCCCTGTCTACAGTAACGTAGATATAGTGAGGACAATTTGAACCTTAAAATTATTATAGCTTAAGCGGTGTCTTATGATGGTAAAAAATGTTCGACAAAAAGCAAAGGACGATCTCGTTGATAATAATGTATACGATTGCCATGCACGAAAACTGTCTAGAATATCGCAGCGACTTTTAATAATTATATTATGTGATGTAACTTTGGACTCTTCGATTTATCGAGGTTTGGCCCGATTCGGTTTTGTTCCACTCTTTCGTGACCTCAAGAATCACCTTCTCGGTTATTATATGGGTCGTAGGATAGTGTATAGGACAATTATGTAACCACTGATCGTCGATTATTTTTAGGTCCGTTATGGTGAAAAAACACGATTAAGTAAATTTAGAAGTTCATAACCTGCGAAAAATCGACCTTTTTCATCGACTATTAAGAATAGTACGGTGCAATTAGACCCAAACCTCAACATCCAAAGTAAAAGTTTCCCTCCAACTCCAAATTGTTCTATACAGTCCACATATTGTTTGGTAAAAAGTTACACCATTTTAAGCGCCGGGTTGGGGGGGGGGGGCGAAAGGTTGGTAAATTAGTAGTTTTGATCGGTTTTTCTTAAATATTTCGAAAATTATGCGGTTTAGCGCGAAAAGTGGCCGGTGGTATGTTAGTGATAAGCCCTTGAAGGAACGACAACCTCACCACCTTCTCAAGGGGCGCTACTTTTTAAGGGAAAAGAGGCTTCCACAGGCCTAGGCCATGTAAACCTGTGGTACGGCGAAACCCACTCTGAACTTTCTCTGGAGAATGGCGCATTAAGAATGAATATGTTTCCAACATAAATGATTTTAAAATATAAAAATATTATCTGTATAATAATTATGATTAATAATTATATCATTTTTAATCATAATATTTTTAAAACTGCAGCTTTTTCTTTAGAAAATAGGCATTTTGGCTGTATATTGCAACCATATTTTACTACAATTTTTGAAGTTCATAAACTGAGTTCAATAGTAATATTGAATAAAAATGCAGAATGTTAAATGCGACCTTAAATTAATGTGAAGTATTCATCAGTATTCAGTCCTCTTCAGACATAGCACCCTCGTCTTCTAGATCTTCGTCTATGATGTTCGTGTCCCTGTTATCACATCCTAGGCTTGAGCAATTACCGCATATGCTTGAGCAGTTTAGACCATTCTTTCTGCACTGGCAGTTACGGACGCATTCGTCTTTGCAAGCGCACACTATGAGGGAAAGTAATTCCTGGGGAGCTGGAGGACGTACTGTTGTAATTATTGGTCTCAGGTGTTCGCCAATCTTCTTCCACCCCCACTCGAGCGGATTCTTCTTCTCATTCAGCCACTGCCGTACCTGGTGGTAGGTTCAAAATGAATGCTGCCTGGAAGCTGCTGAAGTGGGGGGAAGTGCAGCCAACTTAAACAATGAATGTATAGGTTGCTTTGCAATAGCCTGCAAGTAACACTGGTAGCGAAAACAATCTAGATTTTCAGTGTTCTTGGCTCCAAGCATCGCAAGAAGTAAATGCTTTCCAGCGTCAGCCACTGCACTGGTGTCAGCTTTGGGGTCGTTGAAGACTAGAAGTTTCGTACGAAGAGCGTTGTTGGCTTGCACTTTCCTATACGGTCTAATTTTCCCCTTCTTGTGGATATCTGATGCAGTGTCACATCCTGTGAAGGCGTATATTGCTAAGAGTACACCTTTCATATCCCCAATGCCTCGCTGAATGTCAGAAATAGTGTAGACTTTTTCCTGCTGATTGCCTTTCTTTGGTACTGTTGTGAATGGCTCACAACTTGCATTCATTGCGTAGATATGGAATGGTACTAGGCAACGAGAATAATAAACAAGTCGAATAAATATCTCATAAAAGTTATTCCTTGTGTTTTATTACCTCCTACAAGAGAGACATATAAGTAGCCCTAACACTACATTGGTGTTAATACCCTCGCTACAGTACCACCATTTTCAATTTGTTCTCTGATGGTGCGTGGACAGTTAACAAGACTAGTAAGTCCGTGTCATCACCAATTACACAAGCTGCAACTCCTTTCTTAGTTTCATCGATCGCTGTTAAAACTATTAATTAGTCAGCGTCACCCGATCCTTGATGAACTGTCCAACCACCTCTTTGCAAGTGCACTGTAAGGAGAGAAATAAGGCCCATCTTGTTCTTAGCGTTAGCTAGAAATTCACTTTGATTGATATTTACATGGATTGAGTTTTCTACTTTCACTTCAATGTTAGTGGTAGAACGTGATCTGCGTAAGTGTAAGGCCGTTTTTTGGACTAATTGCACCGTACTAGAACAGTAATGTTCATAGATGACACGTTTGTATTCTTGTAAGTAACCAAGACAAAATACTAGAAGGGCGTTAAAATCGTTCATGTAGCTCAAACGATTCGGTACTGAAAAGTCTAAATTATTATAAAGAAACAATTACCACGAACTCTTAGAACAGAACGAAACAGAGCTTCGAAGCTTACTTTACATATGCACAAAGGGACTAAAAGAGAATACAGAATCAATAGAAACACTAATAATAATAATCATTCAGCTGCTAGAAGAAAAATGCTTATTTTGTTATTTTTTATTGTCTGGCGGTCTGGTAGTTGACAGACGACGGATATGTCAATACAAATACTGCATTAACAAAGAGATAGATTAGTAGTAGAACCATCTGAGACACGAACACTGACAAAGTTGTTGGTTTCTGTAATAAATTATAAACCTCGAAAAAACCGTGATTCATTTGCAATCGTTAACTGAAACTGTTGACAATATGCTTTCTTAAAATACACAGATTTTCCAGATTCTTGGGTCAGATTTCCATAGTCAGTGGTACTATGTTCTATTATAGTCAGGAAAATATGTAGTATATTCGTTCTAGCTCCACTTTGTGGTGAGTAGACTACAAACAACCTGTGTTAACACCAATTGGTGCTTTGATGTTTGCTAATTTTGTATATGACCAACTGTTTAACCGAAAGTCAGGATGTAACGTCGTACACAAGTTTTGATGTTGAAAATAAAAGATATTTTCTTTAACTATGACGATTTATTTACATTATATACAAGTAAAGTGTCGCTGTAAGCGACTTGATAATAAACTAAGAAACGAACTCATAATTAACCGATTATGTAAACATATGAGCTTATGAACTAATGGACTGTACTAATGAACTCATAACATTATGAACTGACTTAAAACATCTTAAAGTAAAGTATATATGTGCCTATCTGGCTCACCCTTGAGGTGGGGGCGATGCGCCCTTAGCGGCGATGACCGAGGAGCGTGAACACAGGAAATATACAAGGTGTTATATTTAAGATAAAGAAATGGTGCAGTTTGATAAGTTGGATATAGTTTGAGAAAGAGAAGAATCAGCAGTAGCAGCAACGCCAAACAGGGATCCCTCCATACAGGTTTACTGTAGAATTAGTAACAATAAATTCAATTCTCCTTATCTGCTCTTCCTATTGTCGTCATCTTTTCTTACTTATTTTGCTTTCTGTGATTCAGCTATATTTGACATGTGCATTATTTTGTGAATCATTACCTTGCTTCTGAGTATCTTTTAAATCCTACTTTGTGTCTTTAATTTATTTCTTTAATATGATCAGTATCTCAGTATAGATGGATTGCCACTTTTCACTTGTTCCCCAAAGAGATAATAGCTTTAATTATATAAGGTGAATACAATATACTCTAGAAACTCAATGGCTCTCGTCTCTTTCTACGTCAAAGTCACTATTTATGAAGGTAAGATAAGGAAGATAAGGAAGACTGGATGGGAAGTCAGGGATGTTTGTTAAATAATGCGTCTAGGAGTTCGTTTGACAATCCTAAGATTAGTATTTTCGACTAATTTTGTTTGGTTGCATTTATTTAAATAATCACTCATCGTGACGACTTGAAGTACTGTAATCACACAACGAATGTTGTGTATAAAGAAGTCCGTCAATCAATTAACCTTTTAACTGTCATGTTTTGACGCAGTTTCCCTAGTTAGATATTAATCTTTGAAGAATGTTATTTTATAAAATAAAATGCTCATCTCATTTGATTTGAATAACCTCTAATCTTAAAAATATACAGATGAATATTGCTTGTTTATAGTAGTCAGTGGCGGATTTAGGCACAAGCGCTTGAAGCGGCCGCTTCAGGCCCCGCAAGTCAGGGGGCCCCACCGAGGCCTCCTGCCAAGGACCGCACTGGACACGCGATAAATAACAATTATTGGCGTGGAATTCACTTTCTCGCGAAATGAAACAAAAACGGATTATATCATTCATATCGGTTGACACATTATAGTTTTCTACGAAAAGGCAAGCATAAGTAAAATATTGTAACGGAGAATATAATTCACGTGTCACATGGTACATTTTTTATTAATTTCATTGGTGAAAGTACAAAAACAAACTCGCAGAATAGGCTATCAAATCGATGATAATTCTATCACCGCATGTTGACTGTCACCTGTTTTTAATAAATAAAATTGTTTACTGTCAAAGTGACAGAAAGTTTCAGTGTTTATTTTCTTTCAACGTTCATTATATTCTCTCACCAAATATAACACGTGTTATGATTAATCAACGATGATACCACTCGTTAAAACCTTTAGAAAATTGAACTCGTGCTTCGCACTCGGTCAATTTTCGTCGGTTTTAACTCGGGCTATCACCGATGATAATCATAACACTAGTTATATTATCCCCGAGTATACTGTTTCACAACAGACTTGCGAGGAATGTATTATCTCTGTCGCTCCGAACACTTGCTTTCTCGCACAATCAGCATCAGCATCAATCGGTCATCAGACTACTATGATGACTATAATTTCTTAAATTAATGGTTTCTGATAAGACGTTCGGTGAAGGGGAATTTTACAACGCTTTTCAACGGGTAAAATTCCTGAATGACTTTTGTCAATTGTTTTTGGTATAGTAAAAGTAGAAAAGTTCCATTGTAAAATAACTGATTGTAAAATAAATGTATTTATGTCCGATTGCATTATAAAGTACTGTTTATTGTATTGTATTGCGCCAGTAAACTGGCTTATTATTGTACTCGTAAAATAAAGTGGTAGTAGTAAAATAAAGTATATAGTAGTAAAATAAACTATATATTACATGTCAAATATTCTTCTGTCAAGAATAGATGTCAAATTTATAAACTGATTTTTTTTGATAATTAGCCAATTTTAGGAATCGAACATAAAGCTTTGTATGCAACTCTTACATAATCGGACCTTATAGACGCGCCCTTTTTATAGGCCTTGCTCGCTTCGCTCGCTCGGCCATAAACGAGGCTTGTCTATAAAGTCCTACATTATGTACTTGTTACATAAATAGCTATTATGTCCTATTGCATTATAAAGTACTGTTTATTGTATTGTTTTGCGGCAGTAAACTGGCTTATTATTGTACTCGTAAAATAAAGTGGTAGTTGTAAAATAAAGTGTAGTATATTCAGTTTTCCAATGGCAACTGTATATTACATGTCAAATTTTCTTCTGTCAAGAATAGATGTCAAATTTATAAACTGATTTTTTTTAATAATAAGCGAATTTTAGGAGTCGGACATAAAGCTTTATATGCAACTCTTACATAATCGAACTTTATAAACTCGCCCTTTTTATAGGCCTCGCTCGCTTCGCTCGCTCGGCCATAAATTAAGCTCATCTATAAAGTTCTACATTATGTACTTGTTACATAAATAGCTATTATTTAATATTTATTAGTGCGTATAATGTTAATTAACGAATAATAAATCAGTTATACCAAAAACCTAAAATTATACGATTAAGTACTATGCCGGCAGAAAAATTTCACTCGATTTTCTTCATTTTGTAAACGGTCTTACATCCAGTGGCAAGTTTTACTTATGTCAAATTGTTATTTTTCTTTTAATGACATATGTCATAAAGTACAATTTAATAAAATACGTAGTTTCTAAATCAAAATGATGTGTCTTGATATAAATACTTTTTTATATTAATAATAAAATCAGCCAATATTATTTTATTTCTATTGAAATAGTTATTTTTGACGCGTCTATGATATTGTGTCATGTCATGAAAAGTCTTTGTTACTCGTCTAAAATTTAAGAAAAATCAGCCTACTTGATAAAAATCGTGCGAGATTTTCCTGTCAGAACAGTACATATGTCGCAGGAAGATAGTCAAATCCGGAAAACTAACTATCTACCTAGTCATTTACTAAGTGACGAGGCAGATAGTAAATCGAACATAAATCTATATGCCTTTTGATTTTGTTATATGCCTAGGTATTTACTAAATTAAACTAAATTTACTAAATTAGAACAGGCAGTTAGTAAATGGCTTAATGTGCTGTCGGCAAATTAGGTAATAACATGCACATTTCTTCGTAGAACATTTTTTTAGATGAACACTTGGAAAATCTTTACCCTTGCCTAAAGAATGTTCTGCAAAAAAATGTGCATGTTATTACCTTATTTGCCCACAGCACATGAAGTCATTTACTAACTGCCTGTTCTAAACAACGGCATTTAGTAACCTTCATTCAATGAACCCTCTTCATGCCTAGGCATGAAGCAAAATCGTATAGATTTATTCTCGTTTTACTGTCTGTCCCGTCACTTAGTAAATGACTAGGCAGATAATTATTTGCCGGATTTGACCACAGATTATACTTTACAGATGCGAAGCTCGCCTGGTCCCGCCAATCCAAATTTATATAAGCATGCGTGAATCCACCATTGTTTTAGTAGTATTTTAATCAACCTCACTTCTCTGCTTGTTTATATTTTGCGCGTGTGTTTTTGTTGCGTTCAGATATTTTGAATTTTGTTAGTACTTTATATATTTTTGCATTAATATTTGATTTGACATTGATATTATGGACATAATGTTACCTTTCTGCACTTACCAATTGATTTGTACAATACAGTATCCATATAAGTATAATTTATTATAATGTTAATAAAAAGTTTTCGATTTTGGTAAATTGTTTATTTTTTTATAGTTTATTATTTTTTGTTTTATAGACCTTAATTTATGTTAATCCTTGGGGGCCCCAAAAATTTGTAGCGCTTCAGGCCCCTCAAGTGTTAAATCCGCCACTGATAGTAGTGAACAATAAAAAATACACGATTGATTGTTGTACATGCCAGTATATTACGACTAAAATAACATTCCCATTTGGTTAGATAAATTGTCTATAAGAAACCTTTACAGAAGTAATCGGAAGCCAAGATGTTTCTTCTTTTTTCTTCTTTCTAAGGTTGTGGTTTTCAGGGATACACCTGCCGACCATATAGAATGACCTTTTACAAATTCTACGAATCTGAATCATTTTCGTTTAAAATATAATATCGATACTACCAATCCTACTATACCTATTTACTACAACATCGTTGTTGGCGCTACGGTTGATGAGGTTGGGAACCAAACAGGGCGACCTTCACAGACTGGCTGTTTTAACGTACAACTGCTAGTGAATCAACGGTCGTTGTGGAATTTCTTCCAGTTACAAGAATTGAATTAATTGATCAACGAACTTTTTGATTTTTTTATGTGTGTATTTTGTGCATATCCTCTGTCTATTCTAGTCCTGTTTTTGATTGCTGTCCTCTTTTTCTTGTTTTGAACTTGATGAAGACCAACCGATTTTAAATACCTGCACACTTTTTTATAACAGATGCGCGTCTTGTGCTTACATAATTACGTTATTATTATTAGATAAAATGAACGGTTTTAATTGAATTTTAAAAGCGCGAAAAGAGAAATTTTTGAGGTCAATGCCATGACGCTTGTTTAAATGCCATAATGAAAATGAGGTAGAACGATGCACAATATCATAAAGTCTATTTTAGTAGTATATCAATGAATGTCGATTTTGTTTGATGCGTGCAATATTGAACGATACTACGCCTATTCAATGTTTGTTTAGGGCTCTCGATGTCACTTTATCATTACAATACATTTAGAGGGTAGAAATATGATTTGTTGATTAAACTCCAAGGGATCGATTGTTAATTAATAAACAGTGATTGGGAATTTATTTTGAAGTATTACTATTTCAATAATGTAGTATTTATTAATAATTTCTAACGTTTGACTTTTATATTACATTTTTATTTTCCATTTTTTTAATTTTTTTTTTCTAAGACTTCTTCTATGAGGTGACCAATAAGTTAGAGTTTACAAGCTGATTGACTAGTTAACACAGACCGAAATGCGTGGCGTGAATTTTTTTAACAACCCACAGGTACCAAGTAGGTTTTTGGAAGAGTAGCAGAAAGACTATGAGCAAAGTCATTTTCTAAAAAATTCATCAGGACCTATTTAAATCTATAACAACTCCCATCACACTCCTAGGAATAATCGTTTGTGTGTACTGCAAATAGCAAAGGCACGTGAAAGTGACGTGTAATAAGACTGGTCACTGAATGACGTAAATTAGTTATATGACAAATATAACGTGATAATGACTTTCTAACGTCTCAGACCGATGTCATATACTAGACGTCAATTTTAAGTATTATGCCAGACATTAACTTGACGTCTTCCTCAAGTTATATTTGGTAACCCCGCCGGTTATCAGAAACACGCACATGTGAAACTACTAGTACTTTTATATTGAAAAAATATATTATTACAAATTACAATAAAATCAAAATAAACTGTGAACAATAGGCATTACAATAAAATTTCCTTAAAAGCCAAAGCAAAGCAATTGTGCAGGAGGGAGGGGCGATTATTACTATTTCGCAGACCCAACGTGCGGCTGTAGCCGACTTATCAGATGGTGTTAGCACAGACCCCACATTTGTGTTACAGCTAAGGAAAACTCCAGAAAACCTTAATCAGATCTGCCGGTACCGGGAGTCGAACTCGGACCGCTTGGGTGAGAGAAGAGCACGCTAGTCCCTTCACTACCAAGGCATGGTAGGTGATTAGCAATCACCGCAATTACTGCAAAAGTAAATGTATGCACTTACAAGGCATTTGTTTTGAATTTCAATCTTTAATTGTGCCCGAACTACAAAAACTAATGGAGAAGATCCAAATATGGGCTACAGTTTTTGTATTTTCTTGTCACAAATTTTAAAATCTGGTCACGCTTGGTCTAAAGAGTCACAGAAATGTATGCTGCTTACTTACAAATATGTATACGAGGTGTAACTAACGTAACTAGAAAACTCGTAATGGGGGTTAGCTGTAATGATTTAGAACATATTTTCCTTATCAACATGTAAATGCTTGCTGCTACTTTTCGAGGAAATCGCATTTCAAACTTTAAGTACTCCGTTGTACACGCAGTACATTAAAAATACTACTTTTTGTATTTTAAAATATTTGTACGAAAATAATAAAGGTAAATGTTTACTTTGGTCGCAAGAACAAGCTGGCAATAACCATGAATCTTTGTGATAACCTAATCCTAATATATACGTTTTTTATGGTAATTCTAACAGAAATTTCACAGAAAATTCTCAAAATAATAACACCAATGTCACTTTTTGTTATCGTAACATTTCGGTTTTGACTTTCGAAGCTGGTAAAAATATCGGAAATAATTTCATCATCAAAAAAAGACTACCATACTACGTGATATGTGGCACGAGATTTTAATACAATTTACTGGGTGTCATATACAGTCTGTTTGATTTAAAGCGCCCCACTTTGTAGAAACTTTATTTTCAGTCAGAAATGGTATAAAACCTTTATATTATTAAATGGCATAAAATTCTCTATGTTCTGGTTCAGAAAGTTTTGTATTCACTAAATCGGCGTGAGCGTGATGACGTCATCGATCTTTTTTTAAATTACATGATAGGTATTTTTTACTAAAATCAATAGAGTATTGTGTTCTCTTTTCAACCATAATAAATATTCATACTGTTACATAAGAAAATTTTCAAGAAAAACGTGAAAAATGATTTACGAGTAGTAGGCTTTGATTTCTGGTTCTCCAATTAATAAAACAGAAATATCTAGCAAGCTTAGGTAAATAACGAAACTGTATTTCTTCCAGTGACGTATTTATAAATTTTTATCGGGGGCGGGGGGGTGTACTTTATAAAAACTTCCAATCTTAGATTTTGACATAAATCTGAAGTATTAAAAAAGATCGGAGGTGGCTTCATCCTATTAGCCCCCCCCCCCCAATATGCCACTGAGGTTTTCTGATGGTCTTTAATCTTTAACAAAACAGTACAAAAATAAATAATAGAATAAATTGAAAAACGTATTTTAGAATTCTGCTAATAGATGGAGAGCCGCAATAGGAACTTATTGATATGTATTGATGCACTGCATTAGTGGATGGGTCACGTGATATACTTTTTAGCACTCGATTCGTTTTGCTAATAACTTCTTGTATCATAAGGGATACCAAACCATGATTGCCAGAAATATTGGAAAGTCGCGCGTGGTGCCAGATCGCCTGAAAGATTTTCAACGAGCGCCGTCTGCAGGGCGACTGAGATTCAAATTTCTTATGGCCATATTCTTGTTCTTCGTGTTCGATATGATATGATTAATACTTTCTAGGATGGTAAAAAATAGATCAATAATTTCCTATTGAGGCTCTTCATCTATTAGTGGAATTCTAAAATAAGTTTTTCAATTTATTTTATTGACTGAAATAAATAAATATTATTAAAAGTTTCACAGTTTTATTAAAATACAACCTGACAATATTGTTTCGACAGCTATGCTGTCATTATCAAAGGTAATATAATTATAAACAAACACGTCGCTAAGGTAGATACAAAATAGGTAACTAGATAAAATAGTAATAATAATCAGAATTAAATATCTAATACTTCCAGTAACGGAGAATTACTGAGCTCAAGTTGTTCATTCATTAAAGGTACCCTGAGTTTGTGTTTGTATATCTCAAAGGCTTCTAAAATGTCTAATTTGCGTTTGTTATTACAAAAATGTAGGAATTTAATATTATTTTGAGGAGTCATTGTGTGATTTTGTTCTAAAAGGTGTTTGGCGTAATTCGATTTTTCAGGATGTTTATTTTTGTAATGACGTACGTGTTCTTTATATCTTATGTCAAAATTTCGAAGTATTTGTCCAATATATACCGAACCACAAAAAGAACAATTTAAACGGTAAATTTTTAATAATCCGAGCTTTTATGTCAAAATATATGTTATGTGAAAATCTAAGTATTTTGAATCGGGATTTTTATAGAGTAACCCCCCCCCCCACCCAGAGAAAAATTTGCAAATACGCTACTAGAACAACTAAAGTTTCGTTATTTACCTAAGCTTGCTAGATAATTCTGTTTTATTAATTGGAGAACCGTAGATCAAGCCTACTAGTCGTAAATCATTTTTCATGTTTTTCTTGAAATTTTTCGTATGTAAGGGTATGATTATTTGTGATGGTTAAAAAGAGAACAGAATACTCTATCAATTTCAGTAAAAAAATACCTATCATGTAATTTAAAAAAAGGCCTATGACGTCATCACGCTCACGCCGATTTAGTAAATACAAAACTTTCTGAACCAGAACATAGAGAATTTTATGCCATTTAATAATACATAGGTTTATACCACTTCTGACTGAAAATAAAGTTGCTACAAAGCGGGGCGCTTTAAATCAAACAGACTGTATAATGTCGTCTATTTTAGGTTCAGTGACGCTTATAATTGTCAATCCACTTAAAAAAGAATACAAGATTGTAGTCATTACCCTATGACAATGTAATGATCTGTGACCAATATTCCCAAATTGAATCAAAAGTTGTTTCGGCGTTTCAAAATAATAGTGGCGTGATAGCAGACCATTACCTGCCAGGAATAAATATTATAGGCCGACCATTGACAGCAAGGGTTAACAAAGTTGAAGGTTGACGCAGGACAATCAGATGATAAAATACTCACGAAATACATCACAGGCTCACAAATTACACCCGTTTGACATTGTACAACAAAACAGACAGTTCAAATGACTCAAGCAAATGAAATACAAATAGTTTCAGACGGAATTGTTGCAATACTTTAGCTTTAGGGCGCCTTATAATTGACTAGCCTTTCTATTTATTAAGATGTTGCCTCGTCAATCATTATTTAAATTGAATATTTTTTAATAAATAATCTGAATTCAAGTGAGTCCTTATTTCAACTTATCACTGAGATTCCCAATTCTGGACATTTGAAATTTCTCTAAGCACGAAGAAGTAGCGAACTACATTTGTAACCCATTAGTAATAGAAAATAATACTAAATCCTATAAAAGGAACCAACCCTTGAACTCATGACTCGTTTTACATTTATACCTTTCCTTTTACTTCAATTTCAGAAAAAGTAACATTAATTTCAGACAAGGTAATAATGATTTTGAAAAAAGTAAATTTAATTTCGGAAATAGCTAGTTTAATTTCGGAAAAGGTAAATACAGTGTCGCAAAAAGTAAATTTAATTTCAGAAATATTTATTTTAATTCCGAAAAAGGTAAATACAGTTTCGGAAAGAGTAAATTTAATTTCGGAAAAAATACATTTAATTTCAGAACTGTTTCTGACGTTAAATTTAATTTTTCCGAAACTGTATTTACCTTTTCCGAAATCAACATTACCTATTCTGAAATTAATTTGCATTTTTTTAAATTGAAGCTGAAAAGATATAGATGTTTTATAATATTCCATCACTACAGTTACCAACGCAATTTATGAATATACATTAAAGCTGTTAGGCCAGGAAAATTAGATCCGTTTTGGACCGTTGGTGGAAATAAATGTTGGAAAGCGGGAGATCGTTTCGATCGCTTCGTTTGAGGTCAAATATAAGTATCCTAGGTTTGCACGGTCTCTCGACTCGAGCTTACCTGAGGGCATCGAAAGAACCACGAAATCTTCGGACCTTTTTTAGTTTTTTGCTTATAACTCCAAATCGGTGCTTTCCAACGAACACTTCACTAGTGCAAGAATTAAAGAGCATTAAATTCTGCGTCGGATAAGTATCCAACACTTTAAATTCGCTCCAGTGGTATGGTCGAAATCGACGGCCGAGAAACGACAATTTTACAAATTTTCGATTTTCCGTCAGACCGGACGCCCAGAGGATTTCCGTATAAAAAAACCCGTTGGACTCCTTCTGATTGTTGATATAAGTCGAGAAATACCTAAGCTTTGATATTATAGAGGTGGCCGGATTAACTTTATGGCCATTTTTTGTCATCCTCCATCATAGCAATTAGAATCAATTCATACGAAGTAGTGCAGTACTGGTCACTCGATCATTTCGAAAAATGATAGTTTTTTGTGGGTTATTACCCCTAAGTATTGGTAGATCAAAATCACTGTGATTTTATTTTTATTCTAATTGATTGAAATGTGGCAGCCATATTTGTTTCGTGGTGCACGACGTTGCTTGCAGCTTTTTTATGTAAACGTAACTCTTGATATCTGAAGAACGGTTGATCCTAGAGACCTGCGGTAAAAAGGATTGTATTGCTCACATGTCGGACTACATTTTTTAATCATAAACATAATATTAATATGACGTATCATAACGAGAACTTCAAGGCCCATAAATACCAAAATAGTAAAATTTCCGATTTAAAATATTTTATACATAAACTACCTCTAACCGTGTACGTTTAAATAGAGAATCGCCCTCATATGTCACATGATTTAAACTGACGAATCATAACCCCGAATTTTTTGATAGCAACCAATCACAATTTAATTAAGCGGAAATTATCCCAAGGGAAAATTTCCGAAATAATCTCCCTAGGGCTATGGAGAAATTTCAGGAGATGCGATACGAAAGTAAATTAACAAAATTAAAAATTCATTTATTTTGTAATTATTAATATGAAATGTACAATTATTATATATATTTTTGTTTGATTGTTGTTCACTAATTTCTTGGGTATCTTCAAAAGTTATGTTGCAGCGATTTTCCACACATCGAAGATTTTCTACGATTTTCTTGTGGTGTTCTGAATCAAGATTCAAATACGGTTTAACCGAGGACGTACTTGAATGACCAGTCATTTTGATTAATACCTGATCCTAGATTCCTGACTTTGCTAGGTGTGATACAGTTGTAGATCTGTGGCTGTGGTTAGTAATTTTAGTTTTCTTTATGTCAATACCAAGTTGTTCCGCAGCTGTTTTGGTCCATTTTGACATTGTATTTTTTCCTATGGGACAATTGATAAACCAAGGTAAATTGGTGCCTGGCTTCCAATTCTTATTTGTGGTAAGGAAAAACCTCTCAGTAGAAATGTTTTTCCTCTTTGTTGAAGGAGTTTCTTGTACAATCTGTAAAAAAATACATTACTTTATGTGCAATAAATGAAATTTCGTACGCTCACCTAACTGGACACAAAGATTTATTTCCTTTATTAGTAACTAGCCATTTTGAGTCAGTGAGTTTTGCAGATCCTCCTTGCGCTGTTTTTGAAATGATGGGATTATACTCGATTCTCCCAGTCGGTTGACCTGTATTGTCAAATTCTTCTTTAAAGTATGTGGTCAAACAAGCCGCTCCTTCGCCACCACGCCAGGCCATCTCGTGTGCTGCAATATGGTAAAAGAGTTTCTGCAATCCATCAGGAGTATTTTCGTCATATAAGATCAAAATTCTTCCGACTTTCTCTTCCGTAAATGCGGCAGAACTTGAAGTTCTATAATCCAGATTCATTTGTAACGATTTTCTTTTGCAATCTCTACTATCTCTGGTACTTTTAAACAGAATGTCAGAAAATGGATCTACCTTTAACTGGAATTTCTCAAAATAAATTTCTTGTATTTGTTTTGCAACTGAATTCCACATAAGCTTAACAACTGCTTCTTTATATTCTCCTCCATCTTTTTTCCGCATATTTTGCCCCCAGTCTTTTAGTACAGTACTTAGGACTTCAGGTGAAGCTGGTTCTTCTATTCCTTACAAAATGCTTGAAACTGACACCATACTGAATTCTTCGATCGCACGGTGTTAATCGGAACGCTTTTCTTAATTCTACGATCGATTTCTTCAGTATTAACTGCCCCAAATCTTGAATTCATTGCACAATATTTGCAAAAATCGGTTTATTGAATTTTTTTGCAAAATTTTATTCTACACAACAACATAGTCATAGCAACGATAGCAACCATAACGACGTGGTCCGACACATACTAGATTTTTAGTCTTAAATTCATGTCAATTTGTTAAAGCCTTTTTTGGGCGATTCTCTGCCGAATATTCCTCGGGACAGTTATATTGCCAGAAATTTTCACTCCCAGTCTAACCCTCGTGTTTGCCGCTCAAAATTACCCTCGGGCTAACGCCCTCGTGTAATTTTTTCGCTACAAACACTCGTGTCAAGACTGCTAGAAAAAATTTCCGGCAATATAACTGTCCCTTGGTATATTATATTTGACTATTTCACTCAATGTTATACGAACCAATAAAAATTTATCCTGTGAACGAAATTCTCTCTATTCCGGCGACTATTTTTTGTTTATAAAATTTTCCGAACTTGTTCTACCAATGAAAACGTTCAAATAAGCAACCTACCCTTTATTTCACCGACAATTTTTTTGCTATAGTAACGATCCTACAAAAATAGTATACACAAACTGTACGTTTCATTGAAATAAATGTTAAATATTTTTATTCTTTGTGTTGTTTATTCGCGAAATAGTCATAACGAATAACATACGTGGTAAAATTTTGTCTTGGCAAAATTTTACTCCGTTGCACGTCGGGAAATTAAAACGTCAAAAAATGACACTCGTGGTTGCTAATCAACGTTCGTATTACAAATCGATAATTTCGAAGCACTCGTGTAATTACAAGTGAAAATCCGCCCTAAGACTTCATTTTTATCTGGATATATGAAATATGCCCCCATAAAAGCGGAAATTTTTGTAAAAACTTTAATCTTCGGGATTAAATCACACCCATAAGTAAGCGCCCTACAAAAATTATGTTTAGATTTAATAATGTAGACCGATATGTGGAACAATACAATCATTTTTACCGCAGGTCTCTAGCATCAACCGTTCTTGAGATATCAATAGTTACGTTTACATCAAAAAACTGCAAGCAACGTCGTGCACCACGAAACAAATATGGCTGTCATATTTCAATCAAATGGAATAAAAATAAAATGACAGTGGTTTTGATCTACCAATACTTAGGGATGATAACACACAAAAAATTATCTTTTTTCGAAATGATCGAGCGACCAGTATTGCACTACCTGCATATGGATTGACCCTAATTGCTATGATGGGGAATGATGAAAAATGGCCATTAATTTAATCCAGCAACCTCTATAATATCAATGCTTAGATATTTCTCGACTTATATTATCAATCAGAATGAGTCCAACCGGTATTTTTATACGGAAAGCCTCTGGGCGTCCGGTCTGACGGAAAATCGAAAATTTGTAAAATTTCGTTTCTCGACCGTCGATTTCGACCAAACCACTGGACCGATTTTAAAGTGTTGGATACTCATCCGACGCAGAATTTAATGCTCTTTAATTCTTGTAATAGTAAAGTTTTCGTTGGAAAGCACCGCTTTGGAGTTATAAGCGAAAAACTAAAAAAGGTCCGAAGATTTCGTGGTTCTTTTGATGCCCTCAGGTAAGCTCGAGTCGAGGGACCGTGCAAACCTAGGATACTTATATTTGACCTCAAACGAAGCGATCGAAACGATCTCCCGCTTTCCAACATTTATTTCCACCAACGGATTCTATTTTACTGGCCTATGTCTTGAACTGGATACCTTAGAAACCTATAATGAATTTAAAAACTGTCGTTAACCTGTAATTTCCACCAATATCTGTATGTGGATTTGAGAAAACTGCTTGCAGGGTCTGAAAATGCATTTTAGGCTGTAATGAATTTGTGATTGCATTAGACTAGGGATGGTTTAATTTCATTAATAATAATACTAATACGCTACTGCTACTGTTGTATATGTGATCGTGGAACATTATTCTTTAGATGCGTTTAAATGTCCACATATGTTATAACTCTCTGTAGACCTTTTGAGAAATTGAAATTTTATGTATGCTGTATACATACAGATTCATATACACTAGGTGTATCTTGTTACTTTTTAACGTTATTTTTTATAAATATTCTATATTATGTTCTCATAGTGTATTTTGTATTGTTTCTATTTTGGTTGTCTTAATAAATTTGAATGAATTACTTCATAATACTGCTTATAAAGATTTACTGGCTACTTTTTGGTTTTGTTTCTCTTGGCAATTAAGGAATTAGATATCTACTAATGTTAAAATGTGCAATTCAGCCTGGAAACACATGCTTGTGTTTTACATTCATTTTTACGGGCCATTGCATCTATCGTAATAAAATGTTATAGTGACTAATTATTGTAATTAAGAATATTAAGATGTTTCTACATTTTAATTGGTTCTCAAACAAATGAAAATATAAATCATAGTTCATTATGAAATATTAATGGATACGTTTGCAATATGCTTCAATTAGAAATTATAATTTTATGGAAAACAGAAAAACAAACTATTTATAAGATTAAGCCAGAAATAACTATAAATAGCTGTACGATCAGAGAATCAAAACCGCAGTACATTGCACATTCTACATTTATAATGCATTGCTTGTTGAAGCGAAATATTTAATCACTTTCTGAACAATATTGTCAGTAATTAACAATGAAGAACAAAAGATTTTATTGCCTATAAACAAATAATTTGTTTTTGAATAAAGCAAATTATCACAATACCAGCTTATGAATAAACACTTAAACAATAATAATTGTCTTTTAAATCGAGTTTTGAAAGAATGCGCAAAGTTATAAGTTATTATCGATGAAGAAGACATGAAATATAAACTTATTTAATATCAGATGATATTGTGATGATAAACTGATTGTTTATTAATTCCATTTTTTTTAATTATTTTTTAAGTACTTGTGGTTCAAGCACCAAATTGATTTCTATTCCTCCCCTCCCAGCCTTTACCCCAATTGTTACTATTATAATCTGTAAAAAGGTTGTGAACCTCTGAATGCTCAATATGAAATACACAATTATAAGAAATTCACAATACCTAAAATCTAGACATCTTTTCTAACCTCTAGTATGAAAGATTCGATTTATTTCTTCTGTATGACATATGGAGAAAGCCAACAGAAGAATTCACAAAATATTCTTACGTAAATTATGTGAGTTGTCCTTAGAAGGGCCAGAATTCAATTTTTTTCCTATAGATTTTCAAATTTTCCGATAAATTGTTGAGAAAACAAAGAATAAACGCAGTGCTAAGGTTCCTATGAATCTTGTTGGTATAATAGCAACAGCGAAATCGACGTGGCCGAACTTCACAGTTGGTGATGTATAAGTTTCATAAGGGGAAACCTACCATTCAAGAAACACTACTACACTAAAAATCATAGAGGTATGTCGGCTAAAACTAATTAGAGAATGGGGTTGCTGCATGACATAAAGGACATCGTCATATAGCCATGGTATTGAGATGCCTTGAATTCATCTCATTGAAAATTTATTGGACGATTTGATCGTAACCATAAAAATAATTATTTCATGCAATAAAATGAAATAAAGGATAGACATGCTAGGATGTAAGGTCTATTTAATCTAAAGGCTACATGTTAGGTCACAGATAGATTTATCGATTTTTAAAATAGAAACCAAGCAGGATAAATTTCATGAAGACGTAACCTCAATTTTTATATATAAAAAGTCTAAATTATAAAAAGTATATCAATCATTTAGATTGTTTCATAATAATACATGTTTTATGCAACCCAAGTCACATATTAGGATGGTTTTTCCATTTGTCTTGAAGATATAATTTTCCTGATTAAATTTAAGTTCAACGATCGATAACGTAGGAAGATTTTTTCTGTTTTCCATGAGACTGACTCAGTTTCGGGGTCATATTTAACTAAAATTATGTAAATTAGGTCAATTTTGTAATGACTAATCTAGTACAATAAACTTACAATTTCTTGTATACTAATAAAAAGCATTTATTCTTGTGAAGGTTTCGGCTTTGCTGATATGCTTCGATTTTTCCAAATATTGATTCTTATATAACATTTTTCACCATTGTTTGAAATCAAACACTTGGAGGACTGTATGCTGGACAAGTTGACTATAACTTAACTTCATTTAAGTTGATGTTGATGATGGATTTTGTATAAGTATCGTTGGGTCTATCAAATCGTAGAGAGGAATCTTTATTTATGTTTTTCTTCTATTGTAAAGATGTTCTTATGTAAATTTTATATGTATCAGTTACCTAGTGTAATTATGTATTCATTTTGTAAAGGATAACGCTGGATTTAATGAGTTTTGTGTATAATTAAGCTCTAGTGAGATTTTTTCATTGTCAATCGTTTTTGTTAATTTTCTCAGTTATGGTAAATTTTCGAATATAAGTGTCTTATATTTTTTTCATCGTTATTTTGCCAGCTACAATCCTATTTTTTAGATTTAAGATTAGTGTTAATTATCATCAGATGTTTCGGTGAAGTGACGTCATGAAAAAAATTCGTAAGGCGTTTGTTTCTAAAAATTGACGTAGTCGGCAATTGTTTTGCTAAATCATATATAAAGTCCAGCAAAAATTAATAAATGCAGTCGATAAAACGCTTTGAGAGAACTCACGCTCGACTCGAGACCCAAAATCTGTAAAAGAAGTGGGGTTATGTGACAACCATATGTTATATGTCAACAAATAAAATTTAACAAAGTATAATAAAGATTTACCTGGATATTTTAAATTAAAGAAGAGTTATTTCGTTAATCTACAATTATTTGGAATTGTGAACGAGTTGTTTATTAAACAAATTCAAGAAGATTTTTATTTCCATTATTGGTTTGGATATTCGAGGTATTTACATTATAAAATCATCTGACAGATTTAAATGCAGTTGTACCAATTTTAAATAAGATTGAAGTGGATTTCGATGTACTTTTCGTACATTTACATTTTTCTCACTTTTAAAGGTTTTAAATAATAAAATTCTTACGAATAAAACAATTTAAACTTTTTTATTAAAATTTAATTATCATAAGTTAAAATTTATTTTAACATATTTGTAAATATTTTTAATTAATAACATTGATTGATGTCAGTTTGCTCAAATGGAGAACTGTTATAGCTGTTATGTCAGGTTATTAACGACTAATTAACACATTTGAGCAAGCTCAGGGAAGAATTTCCTATTTTGCTTTACTGTTCTGTTCTAAATAATTTTCCTTTTATTTTTCTTGAATTAGATTTTTTTTTATTCTCATTAATAAAAATAAAGACTGTGTTTTCAATTTATCTATGTGTTTATTTAATGTATATACAAGCATCCATTTCTTTCTCTTTTCACATATAGAGTTTATCTTGCTGTTGTCTAGTTGCGGAAGTCCAAGTGTCTTGGTAGTAAGTTTTTTCTTCCAGGTATAAAAATCAATAAGATTTTATTATCTCATTTATTTCATGCTCTATCGAATTAAACCTGAGTTAGCCAATTGGCAAAAAGAAAAATATTGGGGTATTATATTTTTTTATTTTATTAGATTTCACCGCAGATATTTTATGACGCTGTCATCGTGAGGCAAAAATTTCTATATTTTAAATTTTATCATTATATCACCTCAGTATAGTAACAATATTTTGCAACCAAACAACACTATTAAGATTTTAAAAATCTAGCTTTGCTAGAGGACCCTATCCATAATGGACCTTTTACAGACAAAGTGGGCCACATCAGACCAACGCGACCTTTCTTAAAAAGAAAGCGCAAGAAAGATTTTTGCAGTCTTACTGGGCGTGCAAGTGCAAATGGACATGCAACGCTAGACTGGTTTAGACTTAAGCTTTTATTTTAATATTTTATGGTTTACCAAAGCAGTTTTTTAGTTCAAACTTTTGTATACATATACAGTGAAGCCTCGTTGATCCGAATCAACGTTAATCCGAATACCACGACAATCCGTATCAACAATTTACTTACATTGATTCTATTGTAATCCGGATTTAAAGGTTTTGATAATCCAAACTTTCGAAATTTTGACCGAAAAGGCAAAGCATCTTTATCCAGAAGCGTGCAGTGGTGCATAGGAAACAGTGAAGCAATCGCGATGCGACGTATGCGCTGTCAAGCTCGCACGCAATATGTACGAGTCCGATAGCGCATACGTCGAATCGCAACTGCATTGTTTCGTATGCACCGCATGCTGCTGAACTTTATCAACATCAACATTATTTAACATCAAAGATGTTTTCAAAAAGGATGACATCAGGGCAAGTAAAGATTGGATACTTAATTTTAAAAAGACACAATTTAAGTCTGTTATTAATCTCGGGGGAAAAGCTATTCAATGATTCGCAAGCAGCAAGGTCCATTAAAAACAGTTGCAAAGCGATTAGCGTGGCTTTGCAATGGGCGGTAGAAAACTTGAAACGATTGTGATGCTGGAAGATTCAAAAGAAAAATCGTATCTACACTGAGAAAAGCATTTAGTAGGACCAATTAAATGTATTTAATTCAACTTGTTAGTTAAATAAACTAAATTTAATTTGATTTAACAGATTTTAACAATCTATTTAGTTGAATTGAATAAATTTAATTGTTCAAACTAAACGCTTTTCTCAGTGTAAGGTATTAAGTTTAAAAAACACGAAACAAACAAAATCGCCGCCGTTTCTGATTAACTACATATTAATGCGGAACATTATTTTTGTTTTTAAAACTATTTTGCGTTAAATATTTTTGTAGTTTTATTTATTTTTAAATAAATGTTTTTGCAGAATGTTTTAATTCCATTTACTTACAAATAAAACATTGTAACTCTACAGACGCGGTAATCCGAAAACAGCGATGATTCGGATTGGCCCTGTTTTAATTAGTACGAATTAGCGAGCCTTCACTGTAGTTAAATGAAACACTGAAATCTCTTTTTAAAGTTATATTTTATTTTTCAAAGAGATTCCAAAGCGTTTTCTTTAAATGTATAAGTACATGGTTTTCCGATGCGAGAAGACGGTTGGCTAACTCAAGTTGAAAGATTCCTATGTTTACAATACTAATAGTGAAAGTAAATAACAAGTGATTTGGGAAATTCTTAATAACGATAATCTATATTTTATAAATAAGCAAATCTATCTATGTATCTAAATAAATAGATATAAATTAATGCGCCAACGAGTTATCTTTAAGGTATTTGCTATGCATTACAAAATAAATCATTTTTTAAAAAATGTCTTGTAAAATTTTGTTTTTGGTACAATGTTTTCGCATGGCAGCCTTTATATGTACTATAAACAAAGATTTAAAAACCTCTTTGTGCTTGTCTTTTTTAAAATTAGTTTAGTTCAAAATATCCATTATTTTAATATGGTTAAAGTATAACGTATACTTACTTTTTATATGAAAAAAGCGTTGAGTTTGTACCCAATTTAGTATGACATAATTGCAGAGATGTAATTTACAAGGTTCTTTCCGCTGCATGAAAATTTTACGGTGAGATTAACAGATAATTACAGTTTTTAATAAGGCTAAATTTCTTCCAGGTTGCCTTGTAAATGAAAACTTTTACGTTACAGCGTCATTAACATGATTAACCTAATTTCTAAGTTTAAAATTATACTCTTTTACATTTAATATAATCCAGTTTTCATCTTCACTTTTTTTGATATGTTTAAACAAAATTCTTAACGGCAATTTACGGGCAGTTGGGTTTAATAGTAATTTGAAAGAATAACTATTCCAAAGAAATTAGTGCATGGGCATTCTGTGTACGTAACCATCTTAAATTTTAATTTTAACGTCTTTGGTTTTCTTTCCTGCAAGCTCATGTAATAAGCATTATACTGCTCGTTTCGAACACCCCCTTTCAAATAGTATCATACAATAGTAATAATGTATATGAAACTTTAAGCTATAAAGGGCGTCTATGGCTTCGTAAACTTCTAATGTTTTAGATAACTTAAGGAGAATATAGTTCAAATAAACTGGAAAGTAATTTCGATATTTATATTATCTTTGAGGGTTTATTCAGACATGGTCATCAATAACAGTCATTCTTTAATTGAAAATTGTACGCAAATATTCTCTACTTGGAACTGTTTATTTCCAATTTCCTTTTAATTCCTTACAGGTCTTTCAATTAGCTTTTTTATAATATATCTAGAAAGTGAAGAGAGGTATTTCCCATATGTCACATCTTAGTATAACTTTGTTATTTGGCCAATTTCGATGCCGGATATAAATTAACAGGAACTAGAAGAGAAATCTTGAAGCTGGAAACTGTGTTCGCACTGCTAAATATAACCAATATTGAATAAATTCAGGGATGCCCAGTCGTTGGATAGCTGACTGTGCTGTTTCATTGAATGCACACACCGGACTGTGCAGATTGTTGACGACAACAGCTGCCGAAATCGCTCAGTTTAAAAAATCTTCCCTTGCTTTGGCTTGCGACAGTAAAGTCGGTGCTTCAAACCCTGACACAACTCAAACCGAACTAACTGGCAGTATTACAAAGGACCGATTCAAAACTAGAAAAATACTGGATTTACACAGAAATAAAAAAATGTTACGATGCATTTGTGTATTCAATTCGATTTTAGAGCAATTCACGGCGTTGTTTGCTTCTGAACGTTAGGTCACTCATGACACTTGGCACAAAAGTTCTGCGATAAAAATTGCATTTTCAAACATTGATCTTGGTTGATTGTCCTACCTGTAGTTATTTTATCTTCTTCTCAGATTACTTTGCCAGACTGCGTTCCAGTGGCGTTTCTACAGATAATTTGGTTGTAATTCTTTTCTAGTGAGCAATTTCATTTACCGGGTGTCGCATTATATTTTTTCCTATTTTAATTGCTTATAACTTCTAAACCGCTCAAGATAGAAGTGCACGGTTTTCACTGGAATGTTTCAAATTAGCACAAGTTTTGTTTGGATACATTCAATTTTTTCTGCCACTTTCGATTACGTCACAACAAAAATGGCGGTTTTTGGTCATTCTTTGTTGGCTTTTTTTAATGGAACACTTAGTATATTTTTTGAAATCCTGAAAGATACGTTCTTCGGCTATCCAGTGGCTTAAAGTTTCAAAATCGGCATAGACATGACAGACTAATTGATTTTTAAAGAGAAGTATGCAAAATTAGAAACCAATACCAGAACAGAGTAACCAGAATAATTTAATTTAAACAAAGTAGACTTTGGAAATTTCATGTAATTGTTAAATTTATTAGTTTGCGTATTTTCCGACATTGTTATTTAATGTTGTGTAATTATTGGTGTTTTATAATTGGTGTTTTCAGGCATAGAAAAGGCAAATGTGGTGATTTATTTTGCCGAAACAAAATCAGTGACTTTAACTAAAAGACGTTTTCTAAGAAATTTTAATAAACAACCGCCAACTTCACCATCAATTTAGAACCTGGTTCCATAATTTTATAAAAACTATGCATCATTATCTCGCAATAAAAAAACACAGGTAACGATGATGTTTTAAATAACACTGCAGCTGTACATGAGTTTGTTGTGAGATCTCCAAAATCATCCATTAGAAAAAAAACTTCAACATGAGCAAGTCAAAAGTCCATAGAATTTTATGCATGCACTGAAATTAAAACCATATAAAATTCAAACCCACCAGAAATTGAACCAGAGAGACCCAGAAAAACTTGTTTTTATGTGAGAGAGATTAATGGATCTTATAAGAAAATGTACCAGAATGCAATTTAATAATGTCCGATGAAGCCAGTCTTCATCTGAATGGAGCTGTTAACACACATAATTGCAGAATTTGGTCGGAAGAAAACCCGCACGAGTTCCACGAACATGAAAGGAATTCACCAAAGTTAAATGTTTGGTGGGCTGTTAGCAAAAACAAAATATATGGACCATTTTTCTTCGCCAAAAACACAATGCGTAGCGATAACTATACAGACATGTTAGAATTATTTTTTGTCCACAGTTAGACCAAGACATACAATTAAATGGCAACAGAAATGAACCGTATTATCAACAAGATGGGGCAACCTCTCATTATTCCTTAGTAGCAAGAAACTGTGTTTCCAGTAAATTTGGCGACAACTGGTTTGGCGGGAGTGGCCCAGTACAGTGGGCTCCCAATTACTGAACATTACTCAACATTACTGAAGAAATGCTTGACAAGGACTTTACTAATTTTTATTTACGTTGGAACAAATGCGTACATGAAAAAGAAAGACATGTTGAACATTTAATTAATTAACTACATATACCTTTTTGTTTCAGAGACTAATTTGTTTAAAATAAATTATTGTTCTTATATTTGTTTCAAATTTTGCAGGCTGCTCTTTAAAAATAAATTATTCTCTCATGTAGATTTGAAAAAACTTTAAGCCACTAGATAGCCGAAGAACGGTTCCTTCAGAATTTCAAAAAATATACTGGGTGTTCCATTAAAAAAGCCAACAAAGAAATGGCCAAAAAACCGTTCTTGTGAGAGGATCGTTTTTTGAAGACTTGTTTGACCACTGGCAAGCACCATGCAATTATACGAAAAACATACGTTGTGAAAAAAGATCCTGTTCTACTGTGTGTTTCGCTGTAAACTTTTCAAATGTTAAAAAATTTGCTACAAAATACACATCCATCTCGTAAACTAAGAAACTTTAACCAGTGTCTGGGACTTTTTAGGGGATTGCAGTATTAAAAAAATTCATGACACTTATACTTTAAAAATAAGAAACTAAAATCTAATCAAGAATTGGTACTTATATTGAAATGCAGATACAAATACAATTTGTAAATGAGCAAAATCGAACCTATGGTGGAGCATTTTTAGGAGTATTAAGAAATTCCTGGCACCTATACTTTCAAAGTAAAGTACTAAAATCTAACCGAAAACTGTTACTTGTGTTAAACTACAGATACAGTTGGTAAATGAGCAAATTCGAACCAGTCAGTAGTGAAACATTTGTGGAGGGGGGGGGGCATTAAGTATTCTAAGAATTCGTGGCTTTAAAAGTAAGAATCTAAAAAGCAGCAATATTGCTATTAAACATTCGTTTGAAATCACTTTGGATTATAATTCAGTTACTGTTACAAAATAATTTCAAAATAGTTCTTATACGGTCACTTTTAGGCCACCTCTGCATTACAAAGAAAAACTTGAAACTTCTGTAATTTATACTGGCTTAAATACGTAACTGGTTTACTGTTTGTTTTGTCACAGTACTCTGACAATATATTAGGTGCACTATAAAAAATTGACCGTTTATATGAGAAAGCACTATGATAGTTAAATGGCAGCGGTTTTTGTGTAGTCACATCTTTCATGCACAGCCTTTATTCTTATGTTTGTATTAATAAAAAATAGTATGATTTAGATATTTTCTTATCTACCTAATATATTACATTATAAGATATTATTTCCTTTTAAATATTAGATTTTGAACAATCTTTCGAAATTTCAACAATTTCCAAATCTCCTATCTATGCCAATTGGTATAATCAACAAAAAATGTCGCAGTGGGAAAGCATTAAGTATTTCACCTTATTTATATGAGTTTCTTTTCTTTAAATTAGTTCTTTTTAAATACAGATCCGTTTCCTCAAAACGTTTTTGATGAATTCCATTACAAGGGGGTTTGCTTAATATACCCACATAATATTTTCTTTTGTGCTCAAAAATTGCTCTTATATTACAAACGCACGCAAAAGAAAATTATATGCTCTCTCATTTCTCTGCTTCTAATACTATGGCATTCCATAAATGGAAAAGCTTTCAAGTTTATTTAATGATTAATTTTGCGGTTTAAATTAGCGAGATTATTTTAACACTTTCAAAGAGCATTTTCAAACTTTAATTCTTAATTAATGTGAGATTTTACGAGAGTTTTCCTGACTAAATTATTATTGTCATCTCTGTAATGTATGTACCAGTACCATCTTATAATTAATTCCATACGCTTTACTGTTATGTTTTGTACCATCCCTGCTCTTGTGCGTTTATGAATTACTTAGTACGAATTAACAGTTTAATTCAGAATTTTCAACCAACTAATTTCAATTCTAAACTCGAGAACGCCTGCCTATACGAGTATATGAGCTCGCTGCTTAATTAGGAAGTTGTTAGTTATAGGCGTGCATATTTGTATGTATCTCCATATCTCTCAAAACATAAATATTTATTTTTGTGGTAATGTGAGAAAATCTGATTTAAAAATAAACTGGAATTAGCCGTTTTTTGCTGTTTGGCACATTCCGTAAGCAAACACAACTGACAGCCTGACGATGCGCCAATGCATCCGTGTTCCTATTTTATATGTGTACACTAGCATATACATATACCATACCCTTTTTGTTTTTAGTGCGCTCTAGGGAATTGTAATTAAAACCAACGTATACATAGAACGCTGAAGTTTGTAAATATAAAAACTAGGTAGGTTTTATTGTATTTGTGCATTTTGTGTATACCACATACCTATGCGAATTGGTTTTCATAAAAGTGTTGCCAATTAATTTTCGCTTTATTGATTTTATTTAGATTCGAGATATTTTTTTGTATTTTTGAATTGCAGTTAATTAAAATGTTCATAAGTCATTTTTGTATAAATTTCCGACAAAATTGAAACTAATGATGTTTGCACATCCCTATTAGAACGTTGCCAGACTGTACTTGGTGTTAAAAGAAAGGTTTTTGTAAAGACCTCCAGTGTTTTTACGATTTTTCTTTACCAACCGCGCCCATACTTTAATTTACCTAAACTCTGAAAGAAAACTCCATATGTAGTTATTTTATCTTCTGGTTGAAATCTGCATTCTTGCCTTTTGTTGAAGGTAAAGTATTTCAACGGTTTAGTTGGTATAATAACAAGTGAGTGCCACTGAGTGCCCGTTAGGGTCGGTACATAATTGAATGCTGCTGGCTTCAGAGCTTTCATCCTTACGATACACTATTATTAAGTAGCGGAAGTGCTACGTTATGTCTTCGATATCCCGTCTCTCTCTGTTTGCGGACCTATAGTCACCATTGAGTGATTAAAAAACAAAAGAGACCACACGACTTTAATAACAACAATAAGAGTAGAAATACTCAATATAAATGGAATATATACTTCAGATGGGTTAAGGCTCACGACGGAAAAGAAAATTCAGACAACCTTGCAAAAGAAGCATCAGAACAGGAAGAATAAGGTATTATAGTTTATAGAAAAGTTCCTACAGTTCCGCCAAAAATACAAGAAATGAGTCATCACAAGCCACGTGGGCAAAAATGTAAAATGCATCTAGAAATACGCGAAGGCCACGCTGTAATCTAAATGATAAAATAAACAATAAATGAGCTAGAAAGATTCAGTATCGGAACAAACTGATTTTAATTAAAAATAATTGTAAAATCAGAAATGAAAATCTGTTGGTTCTAGCGTACGTCACTGAATTCTTAGCAACGTGAAATTTGCACTCTTATCTTATCTCACCACGGGTCGTTTTTGTTTATTCCAGTGTGATTACGAAAATGACTCATTCCTTGATTTACGGTTGAAGTATAGAAGTACAGTGATGCGTGAAGCAGTTGAAGAAAGTATAGTCAAGTGGAAGGACGAATGGCTAAGTTCCGCAAAACGGTAAAGTGACTAAAGAATTCTATCCAACAGTGTTACACCGGTTTTGAAACACCTGGCCAAGATACATCCAAATATGACAATGTTAGTGAGTGCCTACGGTAAATTAAAATTTTACTTGCATCATTTTGGATTAGTAGACTATCCAGATTGTCTCCGTGGTGAAGGTGAACAAACCGTGAACCATCTAATCTATGTCTTGTTTGATATGAAAGTTGTACGATAGCATATGAATTGCAGCTCTGATGGTTTTGTAATTTTGATGAACAATAAAGTGGTTTCAGAGAAAACGAAGAGTAAGAATGAAACTGAACATTTTTCGGCATGAAAATAATTCAAGTTGGCTGTATGGCTTGGCTAAATGGCGGTAAATTCGTGCTGAACATGGAAGATCACTTCTGAATTTGCTAGTTTTTCGAGGAGTTAGTGTTCCTAACTCTTTTCTTAAAACTACCAATCAGCAATCCAGCCTGAAATTGGTTCTAAAATAGTTTACAGTTATACCAATAACCAAATTTTCAATTGCATGACGGTCGTACTCGGTTAGGAACAAATATGATTTTTTTTATTGATATCATATCATTTTGAATAACAATAAAATATTTATATTAATATTTCATATCAACTAAGAAAAATAATTTGCATAATAATAATAATGTAAATAGCTAAAGATATTATAATTAAATATATAAACCACAGCCTCGAGGATGTTTGTAAGTCTGATTCTCCCCCCTCTATATATATGCGCCGGAAATCCTTTCGTACATGTCTAAATCTATTAGTTGTACTATATATTCGTATACTCATGTAAACTCTGTCAGAAACGAGTTTTAAAAAAATATGCAAAACGGAACTAACGAAGATCTGTATTGTTCAGGTGTTTGTGGTATTTTTGTTATTTCCGAGTCACTCGAAATATGCTTGGTAAATGTCGGAATTACTTTGCACAGATACAAACTATAACATCTAGAACACCGACAACTTTCGATTTTTGTTGATTTAATGTTTCAGTTGATCATAAAAAACCCCAACCAAATCGTCTAGTAAATAAAAGATCGTGGAAGTTAAAAATCATTGCGTTCTGACCCAAATATTGCGATGCGTTTGTATATTCTACTTGCTCTAATTTATCTTTTGTATTTTTACTGATTCAAAGCTCTTACCATTTTTCGTATCTTTTGATAATATGTTGAATTTCTACTTTTGTGAGGCCTCTTGATTTATATTTTTTCTTATATAGCGGGTTTGTTATTTGCATTGTGTTTCAGAGAAGTTTCGATAGATTTCCTTCGAAATACTCTACCCATAGTTCTAGATTTTCATTTTTCTCTGCTCATATGTCACTTATTATATTTCCTATTGATATCCTTGTTTTTCTACCTTTACATGATAGAAATAAAAATTTTTTATTATGCAATTTTTATTTCTTTAGGTTTCTTGATAGCTGCTCTTTTTTTCTTCAGCCTGCATAAGTCATGTGCTTCATTTCTAGAAACTCTCTTCTTGTTCTATTAAATAGTTCTCCGACAGCCTAAGTCTTGCTTGCCTTCCTCTTCGACTGTTTTTTTGGCATTCTTTATCATAGCAAGCTTTATTTCTCTTCTTTCTGTTTTAAGCTTTTCCTAGTTCATAGGTTCCAGTCTCCTAAAATGTCTTAATTTTTTGTCGTTTGTTAAGTTCTCTTATATGCATTCGTCTTCTTTCTCTTCTGTTTTCCATTTCTTTATTCTACTAGCGAGATTTCTTCCCAGTTTTGGAGCTTGCAGTCTGATTTCTACTTTAACTAAAAGATGAGTCGGGTTTTGGTTAGCACCTGTATGATTCCATCTTCTAAAAACGGTTTGTATGGATCTACTCAATTATTAGATGGTCTACTTGGTTATTTCTTCTTTGTCAGGACTTTTTCAAGTGTCTCTATAGATATCTGAGGTGTAGAGACGTGTTTATTCATCATCATATGTTTCCTTGCTGCAAAAATTAATTAGTTTCCGTTCATTCTTGTTTGTTTCCTCATGTAACCTTTCATTTCCTGCAATTGCTCTATTTCATGATCTCCTATTACTTCTAGTTTCTAATGTTGCTTGTACCTCATCTTCTTCCTCTTTTTCTGCATCTTTAATGGGTGAATAGGCATTTATCGTGCTGAGTTTCTATCCGGTGTTTTCAATTTTAACTTATTCTTTCATCAATGGCCTTATAATCGATTATTATATTTCCCATTTTTCCTTTTATCGGAATATCTGTGCGCCTAAAATGTCTAAATCTTATTTCTGTGCTACATCTACTATTGATTCAATAACTATGTTCGTTTTCCTTATTTTCAGGTTTATATATGCCATTTCTTTTTTCGGCATCATAATGCTGAAAATAGATCGATGAGATTTATCGCAGTTTTCAATCCCTTCTGGAAACCCGCTTCCATATGGGTGGTTAATACTAACAGTTGATCGCAAGTTCTACGGCCACTTGTTTTGGAATTAGGGAAGCGTCAATAGGTGGCGGTATTCTATTATAAACCACTTTTTATAGCAACTTGTAGCAGATACTAAGAAGCGCTATTGATCGGAATCTTGATAGTAGGTTAGCAGATCTTCCGAATTTTAGAATTGCAAGAATTCCCGCCTTCCGGAAAGAATTAGTATTTTTACCAGCCCCTAAGATTATTCAGAAGAAACCAGCTAACCATAATCTTGCTATTTCGTCCATATGTTTTAAAAATCTAGACAGTACTTTATTTAAACCTGATGGAGCTTACTTCGTCTTCAATACCATGTTTAGTTCTTGCACTATAACAGGTTGCGACCACTGGGAATCTCTCTAAAGTTATGTTGGATTTCATTTCTTATTTGTCGTGCAGTTTTTGCCCATTTGTTGGAGGTTGTTTGAAAGTGTTATTCATTTGGGTCAATATAGACCTGCCGAAATGTGTCGGCTTATTTGAGTGCCTTCCCTGTGTTTATCTCCGTCTAATATCTCTGCCAGGTGTAACCATTCCGGCAACTTATCAGGCAGTTCTGGTTCTACTTTGTTCACATCTCCTCCAGAGAAGTTCCGAAAAGCAATGGGGGATATACTATTTGCGATATACTTTCGAAATACTAATTTTGGTTACCAGTACAGACTTACATTAACTGCTATGGCGAGACGACTTGAACGTTCTTATCTACCTCTTTTCGAAAAAGACCAGTTCACGTTTCTGAAATTCCATCAGAACAATTTATATTTTATTGGCTGGCACTTGCAGGCCCACTCCTGACGGTTTGTGTTGGGTGTGAGGAAAATTTCCAAGTCCCCTACGTGAACTGAAAGGATTCTTTGCTGGATCTTTTGTAACGAAAGATTGTTTCGTGGGTAATTTGTAGATAGATGCTATTGTTAGTTCTTTAGGTCTCAGTTTTATAAACTCAAATCCTCTTTTTGTGTCATAAAAGTCAACAAAGTAGTTTTCGCAGTCGCTTTTTACGTTTATAGTACACAGATTCGTGAAATTTTGATGAATCAAAGGATGAACGTGGCTTTTTTTATATTCCTGAATATTGCCTCTAGAGTTGGCAAGGCATCGATACAGATTCTCTTGAAATTCTACCAAGGCATTCACGTTTGGATCGGCATATGTCTTGAATGTTCAGATGTAAAATTTAAACTGAACGTCCGATAACTTTAAGGTCGGAGATCCATGTAGTAATGACAAAGGGCCCACGCTTAGCTCAGGCTTAGGACGATGCTTATCAACTCTGGTACAAGCCTGAAATCCAAGAAGCTGGGCTAAAATCGGGATGATAACTTCATGCCAAGTTTGTTAGTTGGCCATGGCCCTAGACTAGTGATACATCTTGGCCCAAAAGTAAAGACCAATACAGTGCCAACGATAATACTAAGTCTTGGCGCAAGGTAAATAACCAATACTGGTGTAGAATTTCGATTCGAGTCTGGCATTAATCAATGAACCCAACAGTGGTTTCGTGGGCCATTGAGTAAGAGACTACCCTAATATTTAATAGAATATTAGCTTACTAAGACTTCCCTAAAATAACTTTGATATAAAAAACAAATTAACACGGAAATTTTAAATTCATAAATGATTCACTAATTATTTTAATTCATTCAATTATTCGTAACATAACAACGTAACTTAAAAAACTTGTAATATCTATAAGAACAAACATGAGACTGATTTTATATGAAACTAATAACATTTTAAGTGTTAAACAAATAAATTTTAAAGAAAAATGGTTAAAAATTATTAATGCTAAAAATTCTTATCGAGGTAATTTTTAACACTAAAAATTGTATTTATTAATACTTTTAAAAATAAACACTTACATATCTTAGCAACATAGGCTTAAACGTAACATCACTCATGGTAGGCGGATGGACACTGACTAAGCCGGTAAGGCTTCCCTTTTGCAGCTGCCGCGTTACTTACTTTTCATGTGTGTTCTTGTTTCGAAGAAAGTGCGCAAAAATTTGAAAGCTGGATTTATATTTAGTAATAATAATTAGAATCTCTATGGATATTTTCGTTTTACTTTTCTCACATTATTTTCTTAATTAATTACTGGCGCTGATATAATAAAGATAGAAAACTTCGCAAGCTTGATTTGGTAGAATATGTGAAGATTGGCCCAAACTGGTTCAAGGGTGAGAAACCAAGTCTAGAAACACTAAAATTGGTTGAAGCTTAGGCAAACAGAGAATGCAGAGAAGGGCAGAGATTAGAGAATCTAGAATTGGTACCGAGGCGTTGGTTGACTCTTGAGCGAAGACAAAGCAGCCGAGGCTTGGGATCTGAAGGGTGGCCTAGGCTTGGACCAATGTTAAAGAACGGCATTTGGTTGTCAAGGCTGGCAGTTCCTACATGGGGAGCTATCAGAATATAGACATTGTAGGTATTTCTCTTTCAGCTATATTAGCTCTTTACAGCTTCCCTAGTTGTGTGAACTTTTTGCAGGTTAAGATAACCGTTCCCAGGTGTGTATGCTTTACATAAATATACATCCCAGTATATCTATTGCCGATATTTAATATTTTAATAAACCTTATTGTATGCTTTATACTACAAATTTTGAAACGTGCGCTGAAATAGTGCTCATTCCAATTCTAATATTTATTTCATTCAATAGGTCAATAAACTTACTTAATGCTTTTGTTGTGCAAGCCTATCTAACTTTATGAATCCAATATCCATTCTAAATTATTTTTAATTGGCTCAAACTGCCATAATCATTTATTCTTACAACTCTAATAAAATACTACCAAGCACTAGTACATGGTAAGTGATCAACATAAAATGTGCACTCTGAAATAATAAATATATTTTTATTGACAATTAATATTACATTTTGCAATATTTAAACTTTTGAAAAGCTACAAGCAGGTAATATTTTATAGCTTAATATCAAAATAAAAACTTTTCACAATATTTAAGATGATATATAGAAATTATAATTTGTTTGTCTTTTAACGGTGAATGTAGAACACTATTGGTAATATGGGAACTACATATAATAAGATAGTACAGTAGCAATGACCCACTCTATGTAGTTATATCGTGTGCTAACAACTTGTACCTACTTCCAAACTCAATGGCATAGTTAACAAATTCTGCTAACGTGTAGGTGTTTGTATTGAGAAAATCAGGAACAGGTGTTATTCGTGCTGTTTAATTACATTGTTACCGTTTCTCTATTCATCCTACGTTTAGAAGCTCTTTCTTGAAATGGACAAACGTCTAATTGGAACAATCTATCCAAAATCACTAAAATAGTAGAATAAGGCTTAGAAATATTATCGACGGCCAGATAAAAAAGTCAAACAAAAGTCACACAACAAATCTAAAAAAGATTTAATTAGAACTGAAGTTGTAAATAAGATTTTCATAAGGCATTTACCTGTTAAAATATCATATGTTTTAGTTTCAAGGTTTAACTTTCTGAGAATTTTAGTAAACTTAGACTTTAATTGTGGTTCAAAGATTTTGCAAACTTAGTGGCACCCAGCAATAATTTTAACCAAGTTCTAATATGAGCAGCTTTATAATTGCCACGCCGTATCTGAATTTAATTAAGATTCGTCGCTTTATCCTCACTATGTTGTTCCTTAGAATAAGGTGATTAATATAATACAGTCTCATTCGTCAGCAAAATATGAATGCGCCTACGAACATCGGGTATTACAGCTGAAATCTTTGGCTAATGCACCAGTACAAAAGGTCTATCTTATATTCGATTTATCAAAGATAACTTCTGCGATCAAAATTCTTATTATTCTTATCTAAAACTTTTACATATTTTATTGATGTCAAACAGTGATGAACAGGATGAAACTCTGGATTTGGAGGTTTAGTGATTTAGAAATTGGAAAGCCCTTTGGCCATTTAAACTATTCAGAACTCAAATTTCAAATGATTCAGTGTTTGAATTTTACAAGACTTGTAGTTTCTGAGCTCTATGATGGAATAGAGACCAGAGCAAAATATTATACATTGGAAGGTAAAAGATACAAACCCTTATAAATTTCTGAATATCAAGTTAATATTCGATTACGACTTAACGTAAATCATATTTTTTGTATAAAATCCATATAGAAAAATTATCACTCCGACTTGGAATCGAACCCAAGACCTTCTGCTTTCCGGGCAGATACGCTACCATCTGCGTCACATAAGGTGATTGCCAACGGCATTTTGAATTTTGCCATAACAACATTGTTCCAATGGGAAAATTGTCATTTTTAACCTTGATGTTTTCATAATAATTGTTATAATTGTATATAAAATGTTATAATTGGAGTTTTTTTATCTCTTTTCGTTTACAATTAGTACCTAAAAACTTTTTAAGAGTTATTTGAATATTTCCATTGCTAATAGAAGAAAAAAATTATTCTTCTATTATAAGCCGATAAAGGGATGCACGCGATCACCGTTTGTGTAGTTGAGCACACTGTTCCGTGTATCAGCATGCACTAAACTCGAATGTTTACAATTATTATTTACTTAGTACAGAAAAATTGCCATTCTACTGTAGGTTGTCTTAGCGCCGGTGTCCACATGCGGGAATTCCCGTTGCGAGCTCGCTGCGGGTCCGCAAATGCGGTCTACGATACTATAAGTCAAATGGTGCAGTTCACACATAGTGCGTCATCCTTGCGAGCTCGCAGCGAGCATCTTGCGGGCGTTTCTTGACGCAGATCCCTACAGCCCCGCAAGGTTGACGCAGCCGCAAGTACGGGCTCAAGATACCTTGTTGTATATTGTGCGGTTCACACATGCGGGCGTTTGACGCAAGAATGGTAATAGAATTAACAATGGTGAGTTCTATAATTTTGAAGAATTATTGGATATTCAGCTGTTTATTGGTGTTATTTGTCAAAATTTAATGAAAAGGATGACAAGTATTGTTAAGTAAAGGGAAATAGAAAGCATTAAGCATTTAGTTAAAATTTAAGTCATATGTTTTTAAACCTTTTTATTTAGAAATTCAGTTTTGGTTCACTTTTATCTTCTTAATATAAATAACTAGGGTTTTTAAACATATTTCTGATAAAAGTCTATTGTGGGTGTTATTAAATTTAGAAATACCTACCTGCTTATGGGGGCTATAGGGACAGTTTGTGAATTTCGGTTTATTCGATTTATAAATTATTTGAAAAGTTTTTTTTTAATTCTAACGTAGCACAAGCAATTGTACATCAACCAATATTATAATAAAATAGCGAACGTGCTTTCAAATTAGTTTTTAAATCTAGTATCTAAGCCAATTTTAGCTATCTTGGACAATAGGACTTTATTCTTATTTAAAAAGAAAATTTGAATCAAAAGTAGAATACTATTGTCCAAGATAGTACCTACAAAAATTAATTTGAAAGGGCGTTCGCTATTTTATTATAATATTTGTTAATATACAATCACTTGTGCAACGTTAGATTTCAAAGAAAACTTTTCAAATGATTTATAAATCGAATAAAGCGACATTCACGACCTTTCTCTAGCCCCCTTAAAATCTTTACTACATACTAATTATTACTACATATATTGTATTTGTATTGCTTTAATTATGCTTTTGGTATGAAGAATTATGGGACGAACTTTAGTTAAGTTTTATTTTGTGTGTTTGTATACTTTCTTAATAAACATTGTCTTAAATTATAAACATTGTTATTTAATTATACAAAACCTTCGACAATTATCTTTAACCACAAAATAAACATTTTGTAGATAATATAAGCAAATACAACTAGTTTTCTGCAATATACATCTATTTCTGATGGCAGTAGATTGTTTACTGTGCGTCATCTCACCGTGTAGTGTGAACTGATTTTTGCGGGCACGCAACGAGCTCGTTGCGAGCTCGCAACGGGAGTTTCCCACATGTGGACTCCGGCGCTTAGGAATCGCATCTGGTTACAGCGTCCGCCCGAAGGACGGTTTCTACACGTATATGCATTTATAATACGATATAATGTAAAGCATTCCTTAATAATTAATATTTATCTTAATAAAATATGTAAATTATTTTACTTTTTTCTTCTGTTAGTAATGGGAATATTCAATTAATTCTTTTAAAGTTAATGTCAACTCTAGTTATAAATCGATCAATTAGTTTAATTAGACAATCAATAAATATTGTAAATTAAAAGGAATGGGCAACTCCAATTACATTGATTTTGGATGGAATTACTACATGCACTATAAAAATATCAATATCAGGCTATATAATTTATTTTAAGTGGAAAGGTAGAAAAAAAATTTAGACTACTGATTATATTTGATATTTTACTGTCTGCTGCTATGTTTGTTTTATATATCTGTTCTAGCTAATTTGAAACCTGACAATTGACAGTTGAGCAAATATTTAAAATGCTTGTTATTAAAAATGAAATGGTTAGCATAGCAACGGGCAATGACATTTTGAAACCGAAACGTTTCAAATATGTAGTTATATAAAAGTTTTCTTATTTCACTCTTTCATAATCTAGTTATCCTGTATGAAATGCTTATTTTCCCATAACATTGCAATAATGTACACTCGATATTTAATGTGGAGTGTGTAACTGACCTTGAACTTTATTCTCAAGTGAATCAATAAGTTCTTAAACTCATTATACATGAATATTTATGTACATTTAAAATTGTTTTACATCTATCAACACAGTGCCGGATGCCAAAGATTAACTGTTTGATTAGATTAGTTATTAATTGCAAAATAAAACAAAACGCTGAAAGAAATAAAACTTTTCACTTTGAATAAATTACTTTAATTAATTGTAATTAAAAGAATTATTGCATGCCATATATCAACAATTTAACTGCACTATGATATGCAGACGACAGAGTAATAAGGCAAAAACAGTAACAAGCTTTGTCGTTAATAAACAATTAAATGCCTCTGTGTTTCTGCACTTTTTCTTGATGAATAGTGACATAATAAAAATAGTGAAAAGAATGTGGAAAATGGGGTCACGTGTGGATATCAGAACAGAAAGCGAAGGTGGATACCAGGTAAAAATGTTGCATTTCTACTTACCGGATCAAGTCAATAATGCCAAGCTTGTCAACCTGAAGGAGGTTTTTATAATTTGTGTTTTACCTGATTTCTCCGCCCATGGTATAAGAACTTACTCGAGTCTCCTTTTAATTGAGAGAATAACCTCGGCTAGGTCATTAACACTGCACATACATTTATGTAAATAACAAATGCAGTTAATCTTAACTATACATTCTTTAAAAATTGCAAGAAAATATCTGTCTTTATCATGTATTACTTTTAAATTTATCTAATACTCGCAACTTCCTCGTGATTTTTCAGTTTTTCTAACCTTACTAACTGTAGTTAATTTTGACATGATTTATTAGAAATCTTATCTTCAATAACTACAAGTTTACTATGTAACTCATATAGTTTTCTAATATAATTCAAAACATAGTGCTATAAAAGCCCACAGTTAAATATGAGATGTGTGTAATTGACAAGCAGCACCCTAGGACAGCTGTTTCGATCTTTTGGATCTCATCAGCTAGAAGTAACTGCTTGTGAATAACACACACCCATTCTCGGTTTATATATGTAGCCGCAATTAACACTAATATCAAGAGTACAAGCCCCTCTATTTCAAATAGTAGCAACATCGTGGAGCAAACCTGACACCAACTTTAATAAAGAAAAAATATTTTATGCATGGTGTTGCGGAAATAAAAAGTTGTTAAAAAATTACAATTATGGAGTTATACCACTATATCATATTAATATGGTCGTTTTTACAGAACATGAATGTCCATTATCAAATTAATGCTAAATTGTGAATGTTTTGTGCATGGTTATTTTTAAACCTAAGATTTATTGTAAGACGGAATGTCAAATTTGCTAATATTCAATGTCGCCGACATCATTCTGGTGCTTTTGGTCCAGTGGCGAGATCGTTGTCGCTACTATTTAAAAATAATGGGGCTATAATCAAGAGAAAATACTTACGTCATCTGCAGAGCATTAAATCTGTCGCATTAAACGGCGTTTTCTAATCGTAAAATTCTCTAATCGATCCAAAAGATCGAAACAGGTGTTCTAGAGCAGCGTTTCCCAACCGCCCAATTTTGCCGGTCTGCAGAGAAATAACAGTATTTTTCAAAATTTTACTGAAAGAACTTTTTTAATTCGTGTTATCCTGGAGCTGGCGTCGAGTCAAATACTTTATAAGAGTTGACCAAGAGTAAGCACTGGGTAAATTTATATGGAGTCAGCGCTATATGCATACATACGTGATATATATAACGCACCCGCTCCGTACCTATGTGGTAGAATTTCCAATTTTAGAATTTCTAAGTGGGTTTGGCGCGCACGGATCTAGGCATATCGGAAAGAATTTTCGTCTTGCGTTCCCGATTAACGCGAACGATCAAAATGAACGGTGGATTGTCCTATGCCTCTAGAACCATCCCAGTGAGTTTTTCGACGTTCGTTTGGCAAAAAGAAAAAAACTCCGGCCTCACGGTACCCGACGATTTCGAGCCGGTCCTCGTTTTGGCTGTTCGAAGTTTGGTATGCGGGAAACGGATGAGGTACAAAAACCGACTCTTCTTATTATAAAGAATAGATATTCATTTATTTTAGATTGTTCTTGTACAGTATAAAAGTGAATTTATTATTATTATAGGATTTATTTTGCGAAATGTTTTCTTCAATTTTTCACTTTAGCGGTCCGCAAGCAAATGTTACGTGGTTTGGCGGTCCGCGAAAGAAAAAGGTTGGGAACCGCTGTTCTAGAGTGCTACTAGTGAATTACACACATCTCATTCTATAGCGTCATTTCTTTTATTTATATTGTAATATTTATTCCACTTAATTTTATTTTTATAATGCATAATTATTTTGTATTATATTGTATGTTTTGCATATATGTAGTTTTCTGTTGGGTTATACACAATTAACTTGTTTATGATAAGAAATCTCTAATCTAACTTAGCATAATAAGGTTGCCAACATACCGGCTTAACCCTCGCGAGTGTCAGAACATCCACCACCAACGCGAATAATCACCATTGGATGTGAGCCCTTTTACTTGCTGTTTGTGTTTGAATGTAGTTCTCTTTGAAAGTGACAGCAATGATTTTTAAGATTCAACTGGGCAATATATCAACTGGTAAATATGCTAAAATAGAAGAGGATGCATCTTTCTATGATATTGTGCATATTGTTTAGGTAAGTTCCTTATATGTATAGATTTTAAAACTATAATTTCCAAGCAAGTCCTGGTTGTGTCTTTTTCTTATGTAAAAGTTTTAGCTGCCATGTTGATCATTTGTAATTTAAATCATCATATTATGCGTAAATATATTGTGTAAATACTAAATACCTATAATAATAATAGTGTTTATGTGAATTGTGGATCAATAATGGAATTAAATTATTTTCAGATTTTTGGTTTACAAAGAACCATTTAAATATAAAACCGTTTCTGGTTCCTGATATGTATATAATTGTTCAAAACTAATGTTGATTTCCTAGTAGTAAGACTCACTTTTTTATTATTTTAATATTAAATGTTTTATGTACTATAATATACAAATTATAACATTTTGTCTATAAGGTATTCTATAATATTTACATATGTATGTATTTAAATTGGATTGTTTAGATTTCGAATGTACTTATATTTTGCATTTTGTTTTAAAATAAAACTAATATTTGTGTGCACTATTTTTTTACTTTTTTCTTATATCCTAAATTACAAAAAATATCTAAACCAAAAAATAGAAGTATATAATTACACGAACAGAATCCTTTACCATTATAAGCAATAATGTTCACACTAAAAGAATTCAAAATTAACACTCAGTTCGTGCATTTTTTACACTCAAAAATTTTTTTTTAACAATATGGTTGTCATTTTTACACTCGTTAGTGTCTTTTTCATTTCTGTATCGTGTAATATAGGTATAAAGAATCCATGACTTTAACCTGCATTAAAGGTTAAAGTTGTTATATATTTTACCACTTTTAAGACCAATGTTATTTACACTCATGTGGATAAATAGGAACCTCTCTGGGTGTTATTTGAGTGTAAGATTTAATACTCCATTTCTTACTGTGTAATACCGTAATTAAATATATATTAGGAAATATCATATCATAAATCCTCTGCAATAATTAAAAACTTATTTGGAACCAATTTTACAAAATGAACTTATACAATTTTCTTGTTTGTTTCAGGTAAGCGAAAAAAGTGTTTTTGGAAAACCCGATAAGGAATGTAACTGATAAGAAATTGCTTAGCGAAAAATGTAAGTTACCTTTCACAACTTACCTTTAAATATTTCCAATGCCTATTTACAAATGAAGAGTTGAGCGGATAAAGGAGTTACCTATGTGACAAAATCTAAAAATGAAGAAAAATCCATTCATCATCAATCTTAGATCATTATTATAAATGAAATCAATAGTACACAAGCATGTGTTAAATATAAATAAAAATACGATTAAAACTCTGGAACAAGAATTCATTCTCATGAATAATACAGTAACTATAATTTAACAAAAAAACTATTTAGTCAATTAAATAATAAAATTGTAATGTAGGTAACTGCTCGCAAATACAAGAAAACTAATTTAGATACACCACGACTAGCGTTGGGCTTCAAGCCAAAATTATTTCATAATTAAATTGTAAAAGGAGCATGAGAATTAGGAATGGGGTACAGATTTCGAAATGGGATAAAATGTTTTGGAGCGCCACTGAATTCAATATAAAAAACGACTCATAGCTAATTCAACTTAAAGTTTTATTAACTTGAAGTAAGCAACAAAAAGATTATGTCGAATTAGGAATCTGAAATCAGGAGGAGCTAATAATTAAATATATCTATCCTTGTTATTTATTAAATAAGAGTCACACCAAAAAAACAACACATAGGTCCATTAAGTTCCATGGTTTTTATTTCTGTTGAATTCAATAAAAATTAGAAAAAAATATAGTTTAAAACATTAGTTCAAATACAAAAGAGACTAACAAGAAGAGGTATCTTCATTAATGATCTCAATCTATTAACCGAATGTTACTAATTTAATAAATTTTACCACGTTTTTCATCTCAGAATGTCTCTATAACTGCAGTTAAGTGAAATCTTTCACTAATTCTCGTCAATTTTCGATTTTCCCAGTTTTCGGTTTCCTTACAAATTATCTAATGAAGGGACCATTACTCAGTATCAGATAGCAATTTTAAAATCAGAAATCTCACAGCCATAGAATGGAATTTCTAATATGAAAAAAATGAAGCCTTTCTGGGTGTTGAGAGTAATTGTCGAAAGTATTGGGGCTGATTTTTCTATGAAACTAGGTGACTGAACAGAAATCAAAAATGAACGGTGACTCTTGCGATGCTAGTACATTTTTAACAATTCTTAATGAGAAACTTGCGTTACTTATTTTTTCGAATTGCTTAGCAATACGTGCCATTTTCTTTTACTTCTTGTTCAATAATTCCTTTGAACCATGTGTGCTATTATAAATGTTTAGAAAATAAATTTGAATTGAACCATTGCTAAATATTTTCATATAAATATTGGTCTTCAATTAGTCGCATCAATTATTGATTAGTTTTCTCTGTAAAATTAATTATTTATTTAAATATTTTGTTTCATTCTGTTGTTACTTTTTTGCCTTATAAATTATTCTCCAAAATCTAGTAACTGTGCAAGATTATGGAGCTTTTAATGTCTTTTTTTAATTTTGTTTTTAAATAAAACCTAGATGAACAGTGAAAGTAAAGTACTGCTTATAAAACTGGGGTGGGACAATAAACAGTACCTGATTTAAATCAATACCCATAATAATAATGATAATAATAATAACAAAGTTTCTGAAAAAGCTTTTTCCCCTTCCATCACTTATACATTCTGCAAACTCTTGTATAAAATAGAAATGTTGGAAATTTTTTCACATTTATCACTGAATATATTTGAATGTTGTCTTCACTGAGGCGAAGTGCTTTGGAAAAGTTTCCTGGTTCGAGTTTTCTGGATAGAAAGCGTACTAAAGTTATAATACCAAGTTAGAAAAAAGTGTTACCCCTTGACCTTTTAACCTTCCTTTTATTTTGGAATCCGGGTGTTTTTTCTTTTTAATCCTGTTTGTTATGTTTAAATTAAAATGAATATTTTATGATATGAAATGTCGCGTGGCTGAACGCTAAATTCTTTACATTCTTCAAAGGAAAGGAAAAATGTACTCGTGTTTATTTTTCGTAAGAATAATTAAAAGGCGAAAAAACTGAGTGTCAAGAAAATTAACAGGTTATATAAATAACAGCTTTGCAAATATAAAATAGATGTTATTAATTATTACAAAGATACATGTCAGGTAAAAAATGAAAGAGAAAGAGGAAAAAATCAAGTAAGAGATCTCAGTTTGTATTTAATAAAATTTTATGTCAAGGTTCATTGAAATTAGGATATTAATATGTAAAAAGTTTTTTTTATTAATTATGAACATGACGATTTCATGTTTGATTAGTTATTAGTTGAATGTAGTATGTAAATTTCGACAGTCATATCATATGTATATGATATTTTTAATTTAGTTCGCACTATGACAATGCCTGGTAATTATGGAAATTAATGCATGTTTTTGTTGACATGTTTTGCGAAATAAACAACAGCAATTTACAACACAATACTACAAGGAATGAAAATTGTGAAATATTATTCAGTCCATGATGAATGTATAAAGGGGCATTCTTTTCTAGATATTTTTATAAATATGACAGAAACATACACTAAGGAGAGGTGAACAAAAAAAGACAGGTATTTGTTGCTTTTCCTAGTTTTGCTATGTCTTGGTGTTTCCTAGGGATACAGACTTTTCAAATTGAGACAGATATGAAGTATTCAAATAACAAAATACATAATAAACAACACAAGTTTTTTATTTATTTAAAAAAAAACTTAATTAATCACATAAGAAGAAAATAAAAAGAATAAAGTTGATATCAAATTAAATTTTGAAGAAATTCAGAAATAAATTATTAATTACAAATGAAAGCAAATGCAATTAAACTTATTATTTAATAACAAATAAAAAAATATTTAAATGGATAATCTTTTCATTTATTATTTTATTGGAATATCTCAACGAAAATTACTCAAATTTGAAAGTATTATCTAGACCACAAATGTATTTTCTATAATTAATAGAATGTAGGTATCTAAATTCAACGAAAGTAAACTTTGATTCAAAAACTCAATTCTCATTTCTGATACAAACAATTCTGTCAAAAATCATTCTGATCAATCGAATTACAAAAATATTGATCGATCAAAATATAAATCCACATTAGCGTTGTTTATTAAAAAGGGGTCTTCCTTCAATTAAACAGGTAAGTATAAAATTCGATACTTATTACCTTTTGATACTTTCAAAATTAATTTAACACTGACAAGGTTAAATAAAATTATGAATTTTATTATTTTTAAAATGATTTTTAAAAGTTTAAAAAACTGTACTATATTCATTGAACAACTATATATTCAAACACACTTCAAACAAAATTTCTATTATTGACGTTTCACATAACCTTACTTCATTGTTATTTTCAAAGTTTAGTTCTAACCTTACAATTTTTGGAGCAGCTAGAAACACACCTTGTTCCTCTGATAGAATATTGCTACTTAATTGTTAAAAAATGGATTCCCTTTTTATACTTTTATACTCAAAAAACAAAAAAATCTTTTCAGTAGAAGAATTAAGTATGAATGAATTAGAATTTCTCATTCTAATTTCAAATTTTACATAATAACCCATTATAATTTATTAACTTTTATAAGTGTAAAAACTAATTATACAAACTCATAAAAAAGAAAATTCTGAGTCCAACCATATACAACACTTAGGTCAAAAAATAGAGTAATACCCTTAATTTTAATGTCGTCGAAAGGACATTTTCTTATAACTAATAAATGGCTTTATTTCATAAAAACTCCTTTTTACATATTCCTTTCTCCACGCATCTAAACATTTAATCATTAATAATAGTATCTGAATGTTTTAAGATGCCAAAAACTTTGACATACAAGCCAAATTACAGTTAGTATTTATTAACAAAATTTATTTTCATTAAGAAAATCTTTATCGCAATTTATTATTTTAAAAGTAAGGTTGTGCAACCATTAAATCGGGTAGTTATAGATTGCATAAAATCTGCCTATTAAATATTATTGTGAGGGTAAATTCTCCCCAGAATGATCAAATATCATGACAATACATAAACAAATTTACATGGTTAATCAGTTATCAAAGGTGATACATTCAGTAATAAAATACTGGAAAATGTTTAAAGTAAAATTGTTAAATGACTACATTTTCGAAGGTGTAAGTTGTGTAATCTCCACAGTTGGAAAATTGAACGTGAAATAACCCATGTTTACTAAGAAAATAGATATATTATTATCGCAACAGATAGCGATGCCATTTTGGTGAATAGTAAAGCTTTCGGAGCGGTTTCAAATGAACACAGAAAAAGGGAGAATCGCGCCAAAAAAGTTTCGCGGGAGCCATTTTGCAAAAGTTTTGTTGGAGATGGACTAGTTGAAAGGGTAACGATTTAGAATAAAGTCTCTGGTTTTAGTTTCAGCTTCATATTTCCATTTAAATGTATAAAAAGGAAAACTTTTCTGAGGTGATGGCATTTATTTTTGTATTTTAACGTCCCTAAGACATAATATTTATTATCGTTGTCACCGACAACTGCAATATAATATTCGAATTGCAAGTCAATAAAAGAGTTTGGAGAAGGGCAACACACTTTTAGTCTTAGTTTTTAGTCGTGGGAGCTGGAAGACAAAGACAAATCTTGGCTCTTCTTAAACACACGGGCGTCAGATGGCCTAGGAACGTTCTTGTGTTCTTTTCATCGTCATTTGGGTAATCATTAATCAGAAGACTCATAATGAATAAGACTTGGTTATTAGGTAACGCGGAAAGGTACATTTTCAGTACACATAAACATATCAATTCCTTGTCCACAAACATCTAAACTAGGGATGGCCAGACTCATCTCATTTCTTTGAGGGCCGACTTGTTAAGAAAAAATAAATTTATTTTTGAAATGATATTTGAAATTTTCCCTTAATTTTAGTAATTTATAAAAATGATTAATTATTATTGATGCAGATTAAAATAAGACGGCTCACGAACTAAAGTTGACTCGCGGGCCGTAGTTGCCCATGCTTGGCTTAAAAACACTAAAACAGAAAAAAATAAATTACAACTTATTGCATTATTTCTTTTATGTTTTCATCGTCCGGGAAGCACAAGTTATTTATTTCCTTGCTATTTCAAACATGCGAATCTAATTAATACATATGTTCATTTTTAAAGTACTTTAATTTAATTGGTCGATTTTGTTGTAACTTCCAAGTTAACTTCAATACTGAAGTGGGTATTTGGATAATTCTCGCGAACTGCAAAAGGACGGTTGGGAATAATTTTGCGTATTTCTGTTTTAATTTAATTTTAGATATATATACATACATTTAATAAATACATAAAAGTGGAGCAAGGTAATAAAAGATCACAGTTAATCCCGAACCTGAAAGATCCTTAAAAAGGAATCCTCATTACGTTTCGGATGAGTTTTCGCCCACCTAAACATCCAAAATTAACCTTTGTACATGTGGGTTAGTAGAGTAGCAATTTTAACGATCTAATACTCGTATATCCATAGAAAACGAAAGACTATGATTTATACTTATTATCTAAATAATACGTTTTTGCTTTGAAGTAGTTTTTTTAATATTTATTATTAATAAGAATATGACAGATTTTGAATTTTTACTTTCATGGTTTATTTATTAACTATACACATGCCAGAAATGCCGTCTTGATTTGAGAAATATTATTCCAGTGATAAACCTACACATTTTTAAAGAATATGAATTGCATGCATGTGAAAGTTATCAATTTTATTCTACATAGTTGTATAAATAATAATTTTATTTCAGTTTTATAAATTTGTGTATTTGTTGAAGGATGATACGAGTATCAATTCAATTTTGTGGGTGCTGATACTACAAACTTTAAATATAAATTTAAATTTGTCTTCTCAAGGAGAAATGCAGATTTCGGATTCATTCGAGAGCTTTATCAATCATACGGTTATCATCCCGGATTAAAAAAAACGAATCCTTGTATTGATCACAGCTCAGCTCAGACTCCCAAATCGATCAGTTCTGCATAGCACTGAGTCTCAGTTGTTATGCGCTGAATTTTCATGCGAGTTATTATATTTATTGGCTATAGACCAGAATTTTTCAAAGTATTTTATTTATAAAATACAGTTTTCCAGTTTCGCAAATAATATTTACAGTGTAGAGTAGATTTTACGTTTTGCTCCATTTATTATTACTACAACTACTTAAGACAGCAAACTACTTAAGTTATTACTACATTTAGTAGTATCTCGTATGCTATTCCTTATGCTACAGCTTTAAGTAGAAATGTTTCTGCTTAAAGCAGTTGTGCTAGATAAGTCTGCTCCCAGACTAGAGAAGAGAAGCCTTGGAATAATTCTAAGCATTACAGAAACTTTAACATAGTATTTGAGTTCTGCAAAAAATGTGTAAATATAACTGTCACAATAAAATAAATTAACTTATATATCCTAAAGCACTGATTACATGTTGTGTGACAACTAATTACGTTTTTACGTTAATCATTGTACATGGTACGTTCCGGATACGGCGCCGTGTAAGTACCGGCCGGCCGTCGTAGGCGATCGCAAGTCGCAAAAAATCACAGGCATCCAGATGGCTCAACTTAAATGAGCTGCTATGTTTGTTTATAATAAATCTATTTATGTTCACCAACTTAATTATTTATATTCTATTCTACTTACTAAATTCAACAGCCCCTTTTGCCAAAAGTTTCAGGACTACCTTTATGGACTGGCAAGGTGTGACAGCTTTCCGACAGTGTTTTCAGAATGCTCTCCTGAGGAAATGTAAACTGTTACTTATGTAACAATGTGTTATAGCTCCTCTTCGCTTTAGTGAATTTATTTTTGATTGTTACATTGTTGGTGTAATAATGTTGCGTTCTTTTTAAAATAATAACCAAAATGCTGTTTAAATTCGTCTATTAATAAAGAGAAGATTATTTACAATGCACTTAATTAAAAACACTATAACTATAAACTATTTAACAAACTAAAGCATTTAAATAAATGCTAGGTATTTACAAATTTATATGAGGACTATTTATATAAAACTATTTAACTAATTATTCAGAGTACATTTCAACACGACGCCGGTTAAACATTAACTAACTCCCTTCTACTCGCGACTCAATTTATATCTTTCATACGATGACTCATACATCTAGAATGTTCGATGACGTGTTGATGAGTCATACACGCAGCTGCCGATAAATCACGTCGATGAGGCGTGTCGATGAGTCATACTTGCACGTGTTATTGATGAGTCATACAGTTGATGACTCATACATCTAGAATGTTTGATGACGTCATATGTGGGTTTACTATTCGTTACAATAATTTAAAATAAATTAGCTGTTTTGTTTCGTTTAATTTAATATACAGTTCATACAGTTATTAATTGATTCTCTTAGGAATGAATTCTCAATATCTACATGAAAATTGTTTCGTAAAAGACTACAAGCGGCGCTGGACAAAATTAACCTAGAAAAGGGCCGTTAAGAAACTAACTAAACTATCAAACGTGATTGTAGACCTTTCCGTTTGTTTTGGGGATAATTATAAACAGTCCATCAGGTAAAGAACACAATAATAGTTTTGTAACTTCTTAATTTTTTTCTATTTTAGTTGTATTTTAATCAGATATTTAAATGAATTGATTTTACTTTTTATTAGGTATTTCTTCTTATTTAAAGTTGTTGTGGCCATGAATGTTTTATACAGTTTGCGCCTAAGGGATGGAAAAATTCATTTGAAAATTTGTTTTGAATTAGGTAGATTGGCAGGCAGCGTCGATCTCCAGATCTTACACCATTAGATTATTTTTGTGTTATTTAAAATTGAAGCTATACCTCACCAGACCAGAAGATTTAGAAGACTTAACAAATCGAATTCGAGATGAAATGCGCCGAACTAGCCCGGAGAGCATTCAAAATGTGCGAGAAGAATTTATACACAGACTTGCACATTGTCAAGAAGCCGTGGATGACAGCTCCAACTCTTAATTAAAAATAACTATTTGCTTAGCAAAAGAGTTTTTGCCAACAAATAAATTTATGTTTTTTAACTTTCTTTTTTTTTGCCCGGAATTTTTCTTAGGTAACATGTTAACATTTTTATTCTGTCATTTTGAGAATTAAAAGATCTATTATTTATCTAAGATTTATCTATTACAGCCTTGGTAGTGTAATGTCTAGAGTGCTGGACTTTCACCCAAGCGGCCCGCGGTCGATTCCCGGTGCCGGCAGATCTGGTTAAGGTTTTCTGCAGTTTTCCTTAGCTGTGACACAAATGTGGGATTTGCGCTGTTCCATCTGTAAGTCGGCTGCAGCCGCACTTAGGGCCCACGTAATAATAATAATCGCCCCCTCCCTCCCGCACAAGCTTATAGCCTCTGGGGCCTGGTTTCCAGGCTATGGGTTGTAGCAATTATTATTATATTATTATTATTATAATCAAAAAAAAAAGGTGTTGCGATTTAGAAAAATGTTGATTACAGCATTAATCAAAAACAAATGACGATCAAAAATTAAATGTGATAAAGAAGTGTGCATTTTTATCAAATAAAACTGAGCTGTCGGAGGATTTTTTCGAAAAAACTTTTTTTAATTTTTAATGAATTTATTCCATTTTTTAGGCGCGCACTATATAAGGCATTAGTACGAATTCATTATCTCCGATTTAGAAACAAAATCGTTTAATTTATATTTTAACACAATACAATAGAAATAGAATTCTATTTTAGAATTTCATTGAAATATTAAAATTTATAATGCATTTGTATAGATTACAAGCTTTTTAAAATACATGGGGTACACTCTTTTCTGCATTCAACACTGAAAGATAACTTGGTGAAATTTAATTACCTGTTTTTCCTAAGCAAATATGACCTGTCGTACTGACTAACATTTAACGTTATAGTAGACCTTCAGGTATACTGCCAGTTTAATTTTAAATTAACCATAAATTTTATAACTCCTGTAAATTAAAATCTTTTATCATTTTTCTTTTACAATGTTTACCCTTAAGGGCTGCGTTTACATAAAACAAAATCCGAATTCTTGTATACTGAGTTGCCTAACAACCTAATATAATTTTTGTTGGCTGTTTCTAGACGCACTCATGCAGCATAAGCAGATATCAATAGATACCCTTGTAAAAACTAGCCGTATACCTGCTGGTGGTGCTCAAATATTTCCTGTTTATTTATTTCTTGTGATTTCTGGACTATTTTCGTGGCAACTTTCAAAATAAATTAAATGTTCTGAATTATTTTCTTCGTTAAACCGTCGCCGTCGTCGCATCATAAAACAAAAATTTTTTAGTATACCATAATCTGAATTAAAAATAAAATTGTAAATTGTAGATATCAGTACTAATCAATAAAAAACTACATAAAATGCAAAAATAAAAAGTGGACCCTTGCAAATTCGTACTCTCGTTCTTCCTTTCGCGGAACATAAGAGGTGCAAATATTCTATATAAATATTTCATGTTCATTTGGGATACAAGTAAATATAATGCTGTATTGCATTTCAAGGAAGATTGTTGTTCCACAAGAGCATCAGTAAAAGAGGGTTATGTTTATAAGTTACAATCTGCCTAATAAGTAATAACAATATATTTGGATTCTTGAACATAAAGACAACAAAAAGGTCGTGCATGTCTAACCAAGGGATTGCTTGACCAAAAACCAGTTCCAGTTAGTTTTAAAATCTTTCTTTTTCTTTCCATTCATAAAATGTACATTGATAAATAAAAAAGGGGACTGGACAAAATGCCGAATGGACAAAACGCCGAATGGACAAAATGCCGAATCTTTGTCAAAACGCCGAAAACGGTCCGTGGACATATCGCCGAATCTTGGTCAAAACGCCGAATGGAATATCTGGGCAAATTGCCGAACGCGGTCAAAACGCCGAATCTCATGTGTGAACAAATCGCCGAAAGTGGACATAACGCCGAAACACATCTATGGACAAATCGCCGAAAGTGGTCAAAACGCCGAAAGGACTTTCTGGACAAATCGCCGAACGCGGTCAAAACGCCGAAAGTTATCTGTGGACAAAACGCCGAAAGTGGTCAAATCGCCGAAACATATCTGTGGACAAAACGCCGAAAAATATAGAAAGATTTAAAACAGAGAGATGTTTACTATCCAAACTATACCTTACGTATTAATATTGGATCTTTAATTTAAAAAAGCATCTTGCAAAAATATTAAAAATACGATAAAGAAAATGTAGTATGTAAGAGTATTGCTTAAAATGATATTGCGAAAAACGTTGATGCTACTTAATTTACACATCCTAAACGAACATTTGTAAAAAAGTCTCTCGAAGTAATGTAGTGGTCAGACCTACAGTCAACCAAAATTATCAAAGTAGCTGTAGCAAGTCAATTTGTCACTAAAACAATTTTCATAATCATCAATTTACCTAGTTCTGTTATTACATACAAGTTCAGGCAAAATATGTAATTTATTTTAAAAATAACAACTGTTTGCTTCAATATAAAATGTTGGGGGTGTTTATTACAGTTTCTTTGGGGTTGGTAACTTGATTTTATGTTTAGGGATGGTTATTACAGGTTCTTTAATGTTGGTAGTTTGGGTTGCTAAGGGGTAGTTAAGGGACGTTGGGTTTTTGTTTTTAAAACAGAGAGGAGGTTTTGGGAAAACAGAGAGGAAGGAGCCATATTGGCTTGTTTTGTAAAAGGGAATATAAAAGGCATGTAAGTGTATTCTGTTAATTGAATTTATGTTGATTCTAGTTGTGTGGTGTAATTTTTGTATTGTTTTATTAATCTGAAACCCAAATCTCTCGTTTGAATATATACAGTGAGAATTTTATTTCACTGAACATAGGACTATTGACATTCCCTATGTTCAGTTTTAAAAAAGCCAAGTCAATGCATTGCGAGCAATTAAAACATATCCAAGCAACCTATAAAACAATTGCTATTCGTAGTGTCATTAGAAAGTGTCAAAACTGTGTTTTTTTTTCAAAGTTTTTGCCAAGACAGCTGCAGATCCTGACCTGACCTGAAGCTGTCTTTGGCATCAGTGAGGACTTTATGCCTTTATTATGATTAATTAATGAATATTCGTGTCGATAATTATTGTCAAGGATTACAATCATGTCGCAAACATTGTCGCTGGGTAGGCAACCAAACTTGCAGGTCTGCTGGTAGCTGGTGTTTTTTTTATTGTACATTCTTTTGACACAACTGAAATTATTTAGTTTTAGGTTAAGTATAATTACATCCAAATAGCAAGTTTAAACAGAAACTTTTATTTAAATTACTTTAACAAATGTTCAAAGTGACCACCCTCCTGTTCCAAACAATATGCTAACCGATTGTAAAATCCTTGTACACTATTTCTTAAAAAATTTGGATTTATTTCGTTGCAGGCGGTAAGTATTCTATTCTTTAGCTCTTCTGTATGCTCTATTACTCTATTATTGTAGACTTTGGATTGGATATAACCCCAGAGAAAGAAATCATTTGGTTTAACAGTCCTCTGGAACTTCTGCGGAGAAACATTATACCACGACTAGAAGTTTTAAATATTGAGAACCCATGGTTTCAAAAGGATGGCCCTCCATCACATTCCACGCGCCCTATTACACGCTTCCTAACCGAAACATTCCAGGATCGCTGGATTGGAAGATTTGGCCCCATAGTTTGGCCACCTCGGTTCCCAAATTTATCACCAAACGATTTCTTTCTCTGGGGTTATATCCAATCCAAAGTCTACAATAATAGGGTAATAGAGCATACAGAAGAGCTAAAGAATAGAATACTTACCGCCTGCAACGAAATAAATCCAAATTTTTTAAGAAATAGTGTACAAGGATTTTACAATCGGTTAGCATATTGTTTGGAACAGGAGGGTGGTCACTTTGAACATTTGTTAAAGTAATTTAAATAAAAGTTTCTGTTTAAACTTGCTATTTGGATGTAATTATACTTAACCTAAAACTAAATAATTTCAGTTGTGTCAAAAGAATGTACAATAAAAAAAACACCAGCTACCAGCAGACCTGCAAGTTTGGTTGCCTACCCAGCGACAATGTTTGCGACATGATTGTAATCCTTGACAATAATTATCGACACGAATATTCATTAATTAATCATAATAAAGGCATAAAGTCCTCACTGATGCCAAAGACAGCTTCAGGTCAGGTCAGGATCTGCAGCTGTCTTGGCAAAAACTTTGAAAAAAAAACACAGTTTTGACACTTTCTAATGACACTACGAATAGCAATTGTTTTATAGGTTGCTTGGATATGTTTTAATTGCTCGCAATGCATTGACTTGGCTTTTTTAAAACTGAACATAGGGAATGTCAATAGTCCTATGTTCAGTGAAATAAAATTCTCACTGTATATAAATCCAGCTCTAGGCAGTAACTAGATTCGTTTGATACTTTTTAATAATTCATAAATTTATCCTTTTGATGTGTAAATATTACTAGAAAATAATGTCTTATAACGTGAGTCGTAGCATTACAGCTAATTATTGCCAATTTGATATTTTATTAGTGGGTAAATACGACTACTGCTGTTATGTGTTTTACTGTCAGTTGTTATTCAGTTTTTAGGTTAATATTTATAACCTAACAAAACATTTTACTTTGTGACTAAAAAAATGAAGGGATAATCTTTTGGTCCGGAACAAGAGATTATGTTACCCTAAGGTTAGAATTATTATTATTTAAAAGTGTATTAATCTGCACGGTGGTAATAAAACCCATGATAGGCCGTGTAAGAGAAAATCTGATTTAGTATTTAAGAGACGAAGGCTCCACGGTGGCTTAAGTCCATTGATCAGCCGGGTTGTAGAACCGTCCAAAGACTGTTGGGTACGAAGGCTCCCCGGTGGCTTAAGTCCATTTGATAGGCCGTGTCGTAGAACCGTCAAACTGTTTTGTTTTGCATATTTATATTATTTATATGTGCTATGTTATTATTTTTCAGTGCTTATAACACACTCTCGCTTATCTAGATACGAGCTTTCCCTGTTGTTGACAGTAAAACTATGTCTTGCAAAAGACGTGTTCTGATATAACCATATATGGTTTGGTCACAACGTATATGTTGCTATGTCAAATATGATATAATTTTTGTTCAGCAGTCCTTGTGTATTCATTTTAATCTGGCACGTTTACCTTGCCTAGTTTATCTGTAAATCTTTTTGATTCACTCTGTTTCACTCATTTTTGATGTTTTATGTCATTGAGAGATTTGCGTTTGTCTATTTATAAATGCCTAGTATTATCACACAACTGTATCAACTTGATAAATTGATTTATTGATCTGTATTGTTTAATGTAACCAAACTAAATAATCATTTGATCACATATAAAACTTGCAGCGTGTACGTATTTAAGCTGGGCTAGCATATAATTTCAAGGAGGTTTTTAGTGAACTAGCCATTTATTTGTATCAGTTTAAATACGTCCCTCCTCGCTCAAGATTAAGAATAAATTAATAAAATAATACAATCATATTTAATTGTTCTTTTATTTGTGTTCTTTTACTTGTGTTTTCTCTTTCTCCGTCCGTATGAAGTAGATCAATCGTTATCAACCTTGGTCACGTGTTATAAAAAATAATCACAACGTAGGATCCAGCTTGTTAAATATCAAGTTTGTTCTTTTTGTTATATTTATCATTATAAAGTTTGTCATTTGTAAGGTTGGTAATACTGTGTCAATTTCCGGTTTGTTAAATATTTGAATTTTGCGCGGCTAGAGTAAATTGGGCCGTGATCGTCAAGTGGGTAGGGACCCCGGCTCATTACAGTAAGCAACTAAAAAAACACAAATATTGTATTTAATGTTGTAGTAAGTAGTAACAGTTGTCACTACACTTTTTACTGATAGATACCTGCATTCTTTAATATCATTCAACGAAGGGCATTTATTAAACCAAAGCCAAGGTGTTCCAAATAGCGGTGAAACAATGCTAGTTTGTCAGTTTCAATTTACACCCTTTACTTCAGGATTTGGTATAGATGCTAAATTCACTTTCTTAATTTAAGTAATGATTTGCATGTAAAGTTATTTACCGTTGGGATCTCAGAAACTCACACGACAGACAGAAAACGAAGATTTAGGAAAAATTAGTTCGACTTAGTACTGCCTTGCCTTTATAATTATCAAAAAAATTACACCCTATTGAAAAAATAGTAATATATTAATATAAAGAGGAAACAATTGTCTATAATTTACGTCAAATAAGTTTTTTTGTACATTTCATAACAAACATGTAAGAGAGCGATAAAGTTAATTATTTTATTCACACCCAGAAACAGCTTCTTTTAAATGTATCTGCTGTAACGAACTCTTTAATTTAAACTAGGATTTCGTGTGAATTATTTAATTACAGAGAAATCTCTACAATTAACAAACTAATTAACAAACAAGAAGACTAATCACTAAAGAAACTTATTTATTTAATACTTTGAGATTATTTATTTTAAACGCACAATTCTATCATAATTATTTCCATTGAGGCCTATGGAAAGAGGTTGAGCGCAGTCGGAAACCTAATGTGCTAATGGTCCAATATAACCAACTGGTTTACTTTCTGTATGCAAAACACTACCAGCATTGGTGAAGATGATGAACGTTAATGTGGAACCGGAAACTTAGAGCACCCCTGTGGAGCAGTTTGCACCATTCTTCCGAGATGCCAAATGTATGAATGATCTTCAGAGACTATTGTTACTAGACTATTGAAGAAGGTTCAGTACTTGGTTCTTATGAAACCCAGACCCATCCAACACCAACCGAGATGTCTACATTTAGCAAAGCGAGCAGAAACCGAGAAAATTATCACCGCATATGGAATACCAAGGGATCATTGAGCCATCAAGCAGCCCATGGGCATCACCGGTAGTCCTGGTAATCAAGAAAGATGGCTCAACGAGATTACAAGCCTCAGACCACACCCATACATCGGCAGTCTGGCGGAATGGTAGAATATAGGAATCAAACAATGGTAGAATATTTGATTAAAGTTAATAAATTTATTTTTTGTTTATTTTACTTTTTTTGAGGACTGGCAGCCTTTAATAAAACATGTATACATTCATTTTTTAACCTTTCGCCTCTCAATGGAGGCTTTTTCAAAAAAAAATTATTGCATTATATAAAAAGTTGAAATATTATTTTGTTATGTATTTTATTAATCTGAAAATAAAAGGAAAAGTTAGATTTGTGAACGTGTACTGTTTCTTTTGATTAAAGTAGTAGCCGATTATCAAAGAGACTGGGATCAATATCTGCATCTGTTCCTAATGGCTTATCACGCATTGGTTCAGAAACAACCGAACAGTCGCCAGCTTATATGATGTTTGGACGCAAGTTACGATTATTACCATTTGATCTGGAATTGAGATGTACACCTGTGGCACTCCTTGGTACATACGTAACTCCGATTTGCACCGAGACCTCAACATCCCAATGGTCAAGGAAAAGATCAAAATGTTTGCTGCCAAACAGCAGGCCAGGGTTCACCTACACGAAACCGCAGAAGCTCTTCAGCTATTGGACAACCAACATATTGTTCGAAAATTGAAGAGGATCAAACCATTCCAGCTTGTGTAGTGCAGTGAAAAGCAGAGCATAGTGCGTGGGCGAGAGTTTAATAGTCGCTAAAATACTAAAGGACATCGTCGAATGAATGAACTCTAGGTTTTAAGAGTATCAAAATAAAATTAATGGTTGTTAGATCAGTTTTAATAGACAGACAGGTGTACGACCTGTGGGGCATGAGGTAGCTGGAAATAATTACGTCATCAAGTTAAAGAAGTTAGAAGTAAGGAAGATATTCACGACCGGACCCAAAAGAATAGCCAACTCTTGAGTGACCAGATGAAAACTATGTAGGAAGTGAGAGCTCAAGAAGGAGGATCATAAGATGGGGGTTTGGTTTCTCTATAAAGAAACCAAAGGTAGTACATTCCTATGGTTTGGCGCTCTATGAAGGGAATATTAACGTAGTCCTGGATCAGGACCAGGAAGATGAGGCTGGAATGACAGCCAATAGAAAAAGCCCTGTAGATAACTAGCCGACCTTTGGTAAATTTATGGCTGCGCTTTCCGAGACCGGAAAAGCTCGATTCGGAGTAACGGCTAGTAGACGACTTTAGCCAAATATTTGCCCATCGTTCATTCATGCATGCTACCATAAGTAAAAAGAAATAGACCTCAATGGAAATAAAATATAATTGTGCGTTTAAAATAAATAATCTCGTAGTGTTATATTTAACACTACGAGATTATTTATTTTAATTTAAGAGATTACTTATTTTAAGTTAAGGTCCAAGTGTACCCAAAAAACGTGTGTTGTCTTTTTCATAAATAATATTATAATGTGATAACTTTGGTTTTAAATTAATACTTAATAAGAGGAATTAATAGGATAATAGGATTAATAATAGGAATGTTAAAAACTTACTTACCTAACTTGTTTTGGAAAACGACGTTTTTTAATAAAATTATTTCACATTTATGTTTTATGTAAAAAATTAATTTTAGAGAAACTGTATATTCAAAGTTAACCAAAAAATACCACTTAAGTTTCATAGTATTCGCACTATTTTCCCAAAATCTTAAGAAAATCGTATGTCTAGCAACGACGTATTACGTACTTTTTGCCAAAAAAGGCATTTTTTTGGCAAAAAGCAAGTTTTTTGACAATAACTTAGTCGCTAGAGATTTTTTTAAAATTATGGGAAAATAGTTCCAATACTATGAAACTTAAGTGGTATTTGTTTAGTTAGCTTTGAATGTATAGTTACTGTAAAATTAATTTTTCGCGTAAAAAATGTGAAATAATTTAATTAATAAACAACGTTTTCCAAAACAAGTTAGATAAGCAAGTTTTAACATTCCTAGAGTATTAATTAAAAACCAAAGTTATCACATTATCATATTATTTATGAAAAACGATTATTAATTATGCGGTTAGATTTATGCACCGTATTTGGGTGTCTAAATGGCCCCTTTGTAATGATTTTTTAAATTTGATATAGTTATTCACAATATAAGTAAATCCACTGTGATTTTGTTTAGAATTTTTGAATGTACCGTTAAATCGTTTTTTGATACACTTGTTGAACCTTAGGATTATTTATCATAAGTTTGTTTAGTGATCATTCTTCTTGTGTGTTAATTAGTTAACCAAATGTTCCGTGTCGAAATTATATTATTGTAATTGTTCAATCTACCTTGCGGTCTGCCTCTTAGAGTTACGGAATTGCAGAGGCCATTTCAACGCGGCATGGTCCGTCCTCAACAAAAATTTCCGTTTGTACAGGTGTTTATAAAAGCGTTCAACAAACTTCAAAGACAGCTAATAATTTTTCCTGGTCATGCAATAATTTCTGACTTTCGGCAGAACCTTGCTGAAGTAGCCTATGACCTTTTCTTGTCCATGCTGTTTATGTATCTGAAAAAGTACATCCCCTATGACCAGATTGCTTGCGCCCGTGTCGAGTATCAACTTCTCATTTGTCCGTGGGTAGCTTAATATCGGCTTAATATTATATAAAGCCGTTTCGCACTCCCCGCTCCAAATTGGCTCTACTTCAGTCTTCAAAACAGGACAGTTCTCTCCAAATGGTTTCCAACATACGCTCGAACACGGTCACGCTACATACGCCAAAAGGCATATTCGTGGACTCCCACAATCCGACTTGCCAATAAGCACTCTTCAAGTCCAAAGTTGAAGACTATCGTGAGCCAGATAGTGTATCAAATATTTTAGTGATGCGTGGTAGGGGATAGCTGTCCTTCTTGGTCACGCTGTTGAGCTGTCTATAGTCCACATATAATATCGTTGAGGCATCCTTGCTGATCAGGACTACCGATGATGCCCAGGGGTTGCTTAATTACTCAATGACCCCTTGGTATTCCATATGCGGTGATAATCTTCTCGGTTGGTTTCTGCTCGCTTTGATAAAGGTAGAATCTCGGTTGGTGTCGGACGGGTCTGGGTTTCCTAAAGAACCAAGTCCTGAATCTTGTAACGAAGTTACTTATGTCAGGATTTAATTATTTATTGTATATGTATTTATTATATAAAATTGCCATGCAAGTTTCACCGCGTCATCTCGCTCTTCTCCGACGAGCCAAGTCTCGCGTCCCCACCCGTCCTTTCCCTCTTAGCCGTTGGCACTCTCTCGCTCAACGCGCAGCGCCACTTATTTTGGTGGGTATATAAGCTGGCTCGCCGGACATTTAGCTCAGTCTCTTTCCGCTATAATAAAGAGAACAAATAGAAGAAGCCGAATACCGAACCAACCGATCAGAACCACTTCAGACGAGACCATACCGAACACTACCAAACCGAACATTACCGGATTCCATACCGAACACAACCGAACCGAACACTACTGTACCGAATACCATACCATACCGAAGTAATTTGGCTTGGCATGGTAATTTGGCTATTTGATGCTGATATCTGTAGCGGTCGATATTGTGATTAATAAACTAAAAGTTTGCTGAAGTGGTAGTTTTATTTATTTGAAGAATAGTAACAATACCGTAACTGTGAGTGTTTAAACCTGGACGAGGAGCCCTGGATACCGTTTCTTCACGGGGCCCTTCTAGGGCCCCGCCGCTGACGAGTATACTCTCGATAAAAAGTACTGGCGCCAGAGACCAGTCCGCATCTACCAACATTCTCCGACCGAAGGGCGTAGCAACCTTCTTCAATTCCGTTTCATCAAGGCCTTTGCACGATCTAGTAATCATACTCACTAATTTTCCAGCATGGTTATTGGATTATGGTCTCCGAATATCATCCATACATTTGGCATCTCAGAAAACTGGTACACACTGCTCCACAGGGGTGCTCTAAGTTTCCGGTTATATATATATATATATATATATATATATATATATATATATATATATATATATATATATATATATATAAATTTTCTTATTCTTTAACCTTATATATAGATATAAAATATATTTGATTCTTGGGTATAGGTTATTAATAACCTATACCCAAGAATCAAATTATTATTTATTATATTAATTATATTTTGCGTGATTTTCAGGTTAAATTGAGTAGCCCTTGGCTAGATTTCGCCTGAAGATCACGTAGCGAACTGTTTTATTTATTTATTGTTATTTGATTTTTCTTTATGGAAATAAAGGCGTTTATTATAAATATATTTTATATATATATATATATATATATATATATATATATATATATATATATATATATATATATTTATATATATATATACAGTGCGCGTCTAAAGTCCGTTCCCCCCCTACTAATTTTTGAACCACCTGGTATATCGCAACCAAATTTGGAGGGCTTAAACAGGAGATAAGAACCTAATTTTGTATGGAAAAATGACAGCTAAAAGTTTCAAAATGGCGGCTGAGCGCCCTCTTGAATTACTTTTTTAAATAGAACACCCTGTATATTATTCCGTTTTCGAAATCTGCTCATAATTCTTAACATTTTTCTCTAATACACTTTACTCCTAAATTTAATTGGTTTTCAAATATTAACGTTTGAAAAGTGACATTTTAATTAATTTCAAATCCAACAAAGACACGAATTCTGCTATCAATCAAGTTTGCATTGAAAACAAAAATCTTACATCTTGTTTACTGTCAAACTTAACTATTAGCTGTCAAATAGTCCGTTACAAAATTTAGTTAGAAAAATGTTTTACCGGAAGTGACCAAAATCCCTCGCAAAATCCATACTTCATTTTAAACCGGAATGTCACTTTTCAAACGTTAATATTTCGAAATCAATTAAATTTAGGAGTAAAGTGTATGAGAGACAAATGTTAAGAATTATGAGCAGATTTCGAAAACGGAATAATATACAGGGTGTTCTATTTAAAAAAGTAATTCAAGAAGGCGCTCAGCCACCATTTTAAAACTTTTAGCTGTCATTTTTCCATGAAAAATTAGGTTCTTATCTCCTGTTTAAGCCCTCCAAATTTCGTTGCGATATAACAGATAACAGAGTTAAACGCGCACTGTAAATATATATATATATATATATATATATATATATATATATATATATATATATATATATATATATATATATATATATATATATATAACCGGAAACTTAGAGCACCCCTGTGGAGCAGTGTGTACCAGTTTTCTGAGATGCCAAATGTATGGATGATATTCGGAGACCATAATCCAATAACCATGCTGGAAAATTAGTGAGTATGATTACTAGATCGTGCAAAGGCCTTGATGAAACGGAATTGAAGAAGGTTGCTACGCCCTTCGGTCGGAGAATGTTGGTAGATGCGGACTGGTCTCGGGCGCCAGTACTTTTTATCGAGAGTACACTCGTCAGCGGCGGGGCCCTAGAAGGGCCCCGTGAAGAAACGGTATCCAGGGCTCCTCGTCCAGGTTTAAACACTCACAGTTACGGTATTGTTACTATTCTTCAAATAAATAAAACTACCACTTCAGCAAACTTTTAGTTTATTAATCACAATATCGACCGCTACAGATATCAGCATCAAATAGCCAAATTACCATGCCAAGCCAAATTACTTCGGTATGGTATGGTATTCGGTACAGTACTGTTCGGTTCGGTTGTGTTCGGTATGGTATCCGGTAATGTTCGGTTTGGTTGTGTTCGGTATGGTCTCGTCTGAAGTGGTTCTGATCGGTTGGTTCGGTATTCGGCTTCTTCTATTTGTTCTCTTTATTATAGCGGAAAGAGACTGAGCTAAATGTCCGGCGAGCCAGCTTATATACACACCAAAATAAGTGGCGCTGCGCGTTGAGCGAGTGAGTGCCAACGACTAAGAGGGAAAGGACGGGTGGGGACGCGAGACTTGGCTCCTCGGAGAAGAGCGAGATCACGCGGTGAAACTTGCATTGCAATCCTGACATAAGTAACTTCGTTACAAGGTTCAGGACTTGGTTCTTTAGGAAACCCAGACCCGTCCGACACCAACCGAGATTCTACCTTTATCAATGCGAGCAGAAACCAACCGAGAAGATTATCACCGCATATGGAATACCAAGGGGTCATTGAGTAATTAAGCAACCCCTGGGCATCACCGGTAGTCCTGGTCAGCAAGGATGGCTCAACGATATTATATGTAGACTATAGACAGCTCAACAGCGTGACCAAGAAGGACAGCTATCCCCTACCACGCACCACTAAAATCTTTGATACACTATCTGGCTCACGATAGTCTTCAACTTTGGACTTGAAGAGTGCTTATTGGCAAGTCGGATTGTGGGAGTCCACGAATATGCCTTTTGGCGTATGTAACGTGACCGTGTTCGAGCGTATGTTGGAAACCATTTCGAGAGAACTGTCCTGTTTTGAAAAACAGAAATTTTCCATATGAATTAGATGTTTAAGCAAACATACAAAAAAATATCTAGTTACTTTGTATGTTTGCTTAAACATCTTATTCATATGGAAAATTTATCGCTATGCTGGTAGTTGTACTCTGTAGCTCAGTTGGTAGAGATACCACCTAGACAGTGGAGGGTCCTGGGTTCGAGTCCCAGCAGAGTCGATGATAAACTTTTCAATATGAATTTGCATTCTAAATATTATTTAATGTAAAATCATTATTCAACTTAACAAAAATTAATTTCAACTAATATTTATATATAATGAATTTCCTTTCGGAATGATTAAAAATAATCTAGATACTTTGAATATTGATGTTGTTGTCATGCGACTTGCTGATCTTCATTAATAATATTCAAAAAAATATCTAGTTACTTTGTATGTTTGCTTAAACATCTAATTCATATGGAAAATTCCTCGCTATGCTGGTAGTCGTACTCTGTAGCTCAGTTGGTAGAGATACCACCTAGACAGTGGAGGGTCCTGGGTTCGAGTCCCTGCAGAGTCGATGATAAATTTTTCTATATGAATTTGCATTCTAAATATTATTTATATATATATATATATATATATATATATATATATATATATATATATATATATATATATATATATATATATATATATATATATATATATATAATATATAATATATATATATATATATATATATATATATATATATATATATATATATATTGATAAAGGGTACCTTGTCACCTCCAAAGTAGATACCCAGCATACGTTGTCACCTCATATATAACGTTGTGACCTCCGTTTTCGGAGGTCACAACGTTTTGCCCTGTTTTCGACTGTATAAGCATATAGATGGTGTTAGAAGCCTAAATTCAAATTTTTGTCTGGAGGTGATAACGTCATACTTATACTCACAAAATTAATTTTTAGTTCAGCTGTAGATCGCTGGCGTTGCCGTCGCTGTTAGTTGTATAATTGCCAATACGATGTCACCTCCGCCTGTATATGTTGTTTTTTGTATCATGTACGGTACGTTGCAGGCTCCACACATTGGCAACGTTGTGTACAAGACCTAAACCACTCAGGTATATAGAATTCCATCGAAACCAGTACCCCTGGCGTAGTTTCGGCCATTTCACGCTACCTGAATTTTTACAGACACTTTTTGGGTATAGTATCAGCATTTAAATAAATATTTGTAAACTACTCAGAAAATTTAAGGGATCTCTTGAATTGTACGTCATTTTTAAATAGTTAATGATACTTAAGAACAATAAAATAATAATTTCTATTTCATTTAAAAAGTTTTGAATTGAAAACGACTCTCTTTGAGATATGAAAAAAATTAAATAGGAAATACGTTTTAGTCGTAATTATGTATAAATAAAAAATTCATCTTTTTACAAAATGATCATTTCGGATTTACTGGATTATTATTATTTGATTATTATTTTAGGAATTGTCATATGACATATGATATATTCATTCTCGCATCCACAAAGAAAGATTTAAAATCTTTAAAATCTTCAATATTTTTAGTATTACAATTAATATAATAATTAATATAATTTTCAAAGAAAAATAATTTTACTAAGCAAAATAATGTAACATTTGGTATGTAGTTTGCAAATTTCACCAAATTACCCGGTTAATAAAGTTTTCATTGACATTCTAACTATGTTTACATTTGATGAAGGAAAGAATAAGTCTGAAATACTCATTTTGTAATATATATTATGTAATTAGGAGATCAAGCGATATTTTAAATCCAAAAAGATGTTTAACGCCGAGGCGCCAGCCGAGGCGTTATAACATCTTTGAGGATTTAAAGAAGCTTGATCTCCGTATTGCATAAGTTGTTTTATTTTATTTCGTATTTCAATCCTAATTTCTCCCTTTTAAAATCCATCCGAATTTATTGTATAAAGAAGCAAGTTGCCTTGTCTGTGTCATCATACGCGTAACTAAGGAGATAAAAAGCAGCATGCATGCATGCATGTGGCTATAATGCAACATCAAATTATTTACATTGCCAACAAAAACGGAGATCAAGAACGTCTTGAACTCCGGTATCGACAACGGAGATCAAGATATACTTTATATTACTAATTGTGGTATATAAAGAATTGTTTGAAATACGAAATGAAATAAAAAATATTAACTGTTTATATTTTTACATAATTACGACTAAAACATATTTTCTATTAAATTCCATATTGTAGCGGAAAATAAAACCTTACGTCATAATCTTGACATGAAGCTTTACGTACTGAAAGGCTTAAACAAACGTCAGTTTAACATAAAGTGTCGTATTTTTATTATTAGTATAGTCAATTTTTGCATTAAGTTCTTATTTTTTACTATCTAAAGATAGAGACTTGAAATCTTTTCTAATGCCTTTAGTACTGGACCAATATAAAATGTAATATGTTTAATATGGGGGCACGCCCCCCTGGTGGTTGAGACCCCCATTTTGTACCCCTGATTTAATAACGCAACCAAATTGAACAAAGTTGTGTTGGGAGTGTTCTTGGGGTCGCTGATTATGAATCCAATGAGAAAATTAAAAAATTCAAATAGCAGACCCAAAATGGCGGCTCTAAAATAACGGCCTTTGATATTGAGAATGCGATTTACGCCATTTCTATTGATTCTAGAGAGAAATTCAAAGAATCAAAAAGTGTTTATAATGTGATTTTGCAAAGGACTACGCTATTTTAGTTACCTTATTATGTAACCCCTTCGCTCTGCCCTAGTAGTAGAGTCAATTTCTGCATTAAGTTCTTATTTTTTACTATCTAAAGATAGAGACTTGAAATCTTTTGTAATGCCTTCAGTACTAGACCAATATCAAATGTAATATGTTTAAGATAGGGACACGCCCCCTCGGGGGGTTGAAATCCCCATTTTAAACTCCCAATTTAACAACTCGGGAAGTTTTCAACCAAGTTGAGCAAAAACTATGTTGGAGGGAGCTGTGAGGTCGTTGATTATGAATCAAATAAGAAAATCACAAAATTTAAAATGGCGGTATTTTAGATTGAAAATGCGATTTACGCCGGTCCTATTGATTTTAAAGAAAAATGAGAAAAGCCAGAAAGTGTTTAGAATGTGATTCTGCGTAGGAATACATAATTCCGGTTACCTTATTATGTAACCCCTTCACTCTCCCCTACTGAGAAGCCCACTTGAAGGGGGTTACATAATAAGGTAACCAAAATAGTGTATTCCTATGCAAGATTACATTCTAAACACTTTTTGACTCTGGATTTTTCTCTAAAATCAATAGAAACGGGCGTAAATCGCATTTTCAATCTCAAATACCGCCATTTTGAGTTCGCCATTTTGTATTTCTTAATTTTCTCATTGGACTCATAATCAGGAACACCAAAATCCCCCCAACATGAATTTCACTCAAGTTAATGGAAAACTTCCCGAGTTATTAAATTGGGAGTGTAAAATGGGGGTTTCAACCCCCCGAGGGGTAAAACCGCCATTTTAAACATATTACATTTTATATTGGTTCAGTACTGAAGGCATTAGAAAAGATCTCAAGTCTCTATCTTTAGATAGTAAAAAATAGGAACTTATGCAAAAATTGACTTTACTACTAGGGCAGAGCAAAGGGGTTACATAATAAGGTAATCGAAATAGTGTATTCCTTTGCAAAATCACATGAATTTTTCTCTAAAATCAATAGAAACGGCGTAAATCGCATTCTGAATCTCAAAGCCGTTATTTTAGGACCGCCATTTTGAATTTTTCAATTTTCTCATTGGATTCATAATCAGTGACTCCAAGAACCCTCCCAACATAAATTTCGCTCAATTTGTTTGCGTTATTAAATTAAGGGTACAAAATGGGGTCTCAACCACTAGGGGGGGCGTGCCCCCATTTTAAACATAGTACATTTTATACTGGTCCAGTACTGAAGGCATTACAAAAGATTTCAAGTCTCTATCTTTAAATAGTAAAAAATAAGAACTTAGGCATGTTTTTTGCAAAAATTTACTCTACTATATAGAATGACTAGATTATTATAAAGCAGGGGATGAATAAACTTTCGTTCAAAGAGAAAAAATTGCAACACATGAAAAAAAACGTTATAGGTCCTGTAAATGATTCTCCTTAGTTATCGTTTCAAGATTTCAGGCGCGACTTCTGTCTTCCTTCAGAGATCAAACTCGTTCTGTAAAGTTTCATTGCCGGATTTATAACATAAATAACTATAAATCAAAAATGTTTCTTTTTATAACATTCTATTCGTAAAAAAAATCCTATACTAACATCCTATCCTATTCGTTTGTTGGCGAAGGAAATGGACATGAGCTCCAGATCTATGTCGCCACTGATCAAGGAAGACCTTAGTATGAGGACTGGACACTTGTTAACAGCTCGACATAATGAAATAAGAAGAGTTGGAGACAAGTCTCATTTGCAGAGATAGGTGAAAAATCTTCATCGCCCAATCTTGTTTCCCTGCATTTTATATTTGGATTTAGGATTGATGCATTATGATTACAATTAAAGTAATTGTCAAACAATCCACATGGTTGATTTGGAAAATCCGTTTGCACATCGCATCTAGGATGCGTGAACTCTCCTAAAGTCATTCTATTTAGATTCCTTATAGGAATCGAGCCCAATTAAGTAAAATACTTGTATTTACCCTATAGCGGAGTTGTTCACATGATAAGATTATTATTTATTTATTATTGCTCGTAAATAGCAACAAAGTCACTTTAAATCCAAATAAAACATACTATTTTTTTCCACTAGGGTAAAAGTGCCTCCTCTCTATGATTAGAAGTTTAGTCTAGCAATACCAACAATTTTTTATTAGAAGAAAAAAAATTAAAACAAAGGTCTTTGAATAAACCTCAGCGTGGCTGAATACTGGACAGTCAAATGTCGTTTTCTCGACATTGATCCAAGTGTAGGCGAATTTTCAGATATCTAATCTTGGTTCTCTAACTCATGTTTAATATGTATTTATTTTTACAACAAGCATTTGTTGTAAAAAAAACAATATTTAATTTGTTTATATTAAACTCTTATCGAGTTTAGTAAAAATTAAAAGAGTATCTGCCTTTATTTCAATCGAAATGGAATCTGGATAAAAGCATATTCAATTTAACCGTTATTCCCGAGATTAAAAGAAACTTTGTAGAATATCATATTTATACAAATACTACGTTACATAACTGATTTATGTCTAATACATCTAAATTTCAAAAATGTGCTATACTAATTATACGCAATATTGGTACTGGTTGCGTTCTTATTGACTTTTATTGACAATAACAAAAGAATTCCCTTTTTCTGGTTTTGTTATATTTTCAATTCATTATAGAAAGAAATTTCTTTCTAATATATAACCGATCTAAGTATTTCTAATCAAATTACTAAAGTTTTCATTTAAAAAATACAACTTTATGAAGTAAACCAGAAATCAATGATTATAATTAGAAAAGCCTTATTCAACTAGTCAGTGCTACTCATAAAGACGCTTTAATAGTGTCGAAACAGCTTTTTAATATCTTTAATAACAATTCATAAGAAATACAAAAACGACAATTTCCTATAACTCAAAAAATAAAAAATAAGTAAATCGAGAATGCTCGCTTGTTTTCTTTTGTTATCTGGCCACTAAAATGCCCTCGGCGAGCAATTTAAACCACCCGATTTCAACATCTGGAGACCCACAAGAGAACCTTTTTATGAAATGTGCATCTATGGAATGTGGAGTCAACGCTCTGTATATATAACTGCACATAACGGTGGTATCTTCTGACCTCCGAACACTTGGCAGCGCTGCTGGAGGTAACAGCGAACTATAAGTATCTTCTTATATATAAATTTTGGAGGTCGGTTCGTATCTTCTGTATACTCTATATATGACAAAATAAAACAAGGGAAATAATTTCCCCTTTCTTGAGATTCGGATTCTAGAGGTTCCCCTCATCACAAATATAACAAATTTTTAGCAATATATCCACGGGAATACCCGGAAGTCAGGCCGTCTCCTCTGTATGACGGAGGTGACAGCTTAACAGGCATCAATATATATATATATATATATATATATATATATATATATATATATATATATATATATATATATATATTGTAGTGATCGGAGCCCAAGGGAGATACATAGGAGTAGTAATAAAGTAATAAAATGTCGACTCTTCCTAATTATTTATTGCTATTTAATCTCATAGATAATATTTATGGTTGGTGATCATCAAAGTTGGGTTATTATTATCTAAGATGAATAATTAGAGGAAACTTGCACTTACCTCTAACTTTGGCATCTAGTTAAGCTTATAATTGTTGATTAGCATTTGCTTACTTATTTTTTTTATGATTTACGTTGTGTTCGTAAAAGAAATACCTACGTTGTGTCTAGTTCTTAAATGCACCAAAGAGTTATTTGTTTTGTTTCAAGTTTGCTTATGGTGGAGTTTGTCTTCAAACTCGTAAGTAATGGTTGAATTCAGGTAACTGAGATTCAGGTAACTCAAATTCGTATTCGAAGTGTACCACACACAGGTTTGGAGTTAATTGGAATGAAACACTGAATTTTCACAACAGAAATGTATAAGATTTATTTAACAATCACCACGAGGACAGTGCTACAAAAATATTTACGGTTTATTTACAATGTCGCCCCTATTTTTAGCAGTCTTGAAAACAAACAATTTCATTTTCTGACTACTTTGAGTTATTTAAAAGTTTGGCTGAAAGAAAAAAACTGAAAAGAAACCTAATGAAACACTGAAGAGTTCTGGTCAAAATTATTGCGCCCTGATCAAGTTACTAAATAATGATCAATTTATTTCGGCTAAGTCCGATCTTTCGAATTAACACTTTCCTATCTTTATCTGTTCACCTTGTGATTATGGTTATCTCCTTTATGAGATTTACTTGATTTTATTCTTTATCTTATTTTGTTTTAACTTTTATAAGAGCTGGTCCGATACTGGTTAAATCTTAAGTGATAATTTCTTTAGAATTTTCGCGTGTTATGCACGTATTGGTTAAACCATGATTGTATTTGGTACTTCAATAGGAAGATTAATAAACCAAGAACTGACGTTTAAAAAAAATGTTTATTGTTTAACTGTTGATGTTTTCTTTGCTTGGTGGTAAACTCGGGCAAATCTGATATAAATTTCTGTTTTTGATTTAATACTTAATTGATTGAAACTTGTTGGAAATTTATCAGATATGTTGAGTTTGGTGGAAGGATAAGTAAACTAGGAAAAGTTCGTGTCGTGTTACAATTTTACTCTTAAGCCAGGATTGCTGAACCAAAAGCCGAAACAAAAGACTTTACATTCGAATCAAAATAAATGTTAAGGTTAATAATGTTTACATGCCAGTTAAGTTAGTCTAACTCAAATGTAAATAAATTTTGAGGTTTCCTATATGGAAACTAGATTTGAACGGATGAGTGCCGGGCTCCAAGTAAAATCACAGCACTATCGTACTTTTGAGGAAATTTGGTAAAATATTTTATAAGCTAAATGATGCGCGATGTGACAATTCGCAAACCCGGATAGCTAAGGTGGGTTTTCACACACTTAGACTGCCTGTTTCTTCCGATCAATGTAATTTGTAATAACTGTACATAATATAAATCCCGCGTTGGTTCCAAATAGTAAATTTTTGTTTTGTTTTTTGGTTTTGTTTTGTTTTGGTTTTACTTAGTTGGAACTTACAGGTGTGCGTGTGTGTAAAGTGTATGATCAGAGAGGGCTGCTCAAAATCACCTGAGAGCGATTTTTCCGCATTAGGAAAATCGGTCTAGTTACGCCTAACTAAGAAAGGAGTAACCCAAAGGGTTAGAAGGTTAGACGGTGTAGTTGGAGGTTGTAGGATAGTAGAACTTCAGAGATGTTTATTTCTCAAAATTGCTCTACTCACTCTCGTTGAGATTTGGTACTAAAGGGTTGAACTGGTGATAAATTAAAACAATAAATTATAGAATTCCAATTACGTCCCTTTACAAAGAATCTTGTATAATGAATGGCTGGACTATAACTTGAAAATTAAATTTAAAGAAAAGTAATTTGAAACAGTTTTCATTTTCGGACCAGTCTTAGACTTTCGAAATCTTTAGTTATCACAAGGTAAATAGATTTATGATTTAGAATTGATTCACGTTTCGTTGGCGACCAGATTGGTCTCCGCGGTGATGATTAATCCAAAATTGGTTTACGCTGCTGGTGTAGATTCGGCGTTCAAAATAATCCTTTGAATTTTTCGCTAATTCACAATAATGACCTAACTAATATTTAAGTTTGAAACTTAACGGAATTGCACTAATTTTAATTTTACACTAAACGATCACGTTACTAATAAAACTACCCGATAAGCTTAAGTAATTTTATAACTTAAAGTTTTCCTAACTCGAGACTAAAACCCCTAACACACGCGAAATTTAGTTCGCGCAATTTACAACTTTCCGTTAAATAACTTTCCTAAAATAAAATCGATTGAAAATTTAATTAAATCAATTTGTAAAATTCATTAAGATTTGTGTAACGAATAGATGAAAAAAATCTCGAAAGATATTTGCATCGATTCAGTAGTCAAAAGCTACTATCCACTTCCTGCGGCGAGGGTGCCTTTTATAACCTTTTTTGGTTTGGGTGGTTGACACTTTAGTCTGTTGTTAACAAAACTGAACCTTTTTTGTATAGGCGTTAATGACCAAAGTCCCTTCTCCTATCATTACCCCAAATTGCATTTTTAAACGAATTTGGAATATGGATTGGCGTGTTTCATTAAAATATGATTAGTCAAAATTATATGATTGTTATTTAAGAAAAACGGAATTTGTATCTAGATTGTCTTTTGTTTGAATAACAATTTGTTTTCGGGTTTAAGTATTCAGGTAAATTGTGTTTCGAGAAAACTCTTGAGAGGTTGTTAAATTGACTGTGACCCCCTTTTTTTTAAACAATAACTTTCCGAAATTTCCCTTTTCGCAACTAGCTTAAAGTTAAGTGAGTTTGTTTCTCCCGGTCTTGGCTAGAGGGGGTTGACGGTCTATTTAGTGGCTGAAACGCGGTGTCTTTCTTTAATAACAATCGTAATTAATTATGTAAGCAAAACAAACATGTACAAAATGGTAATCCAAAATTACGAAATGATATTTTACAACATTACTCATGTTCTTTGAAACGAGACATTTAACAATGACACTTCCAAATTAAATTATTGACTTCTGGTATTACAATTTCTAATTCCCTTTTGAAGATTCATAACATAGAATGAACTCTATCTAAAATTAGTCTCTATTTCCGTTTTTCAATGATTTACTTATAGTCCAGTTTGGTTTGTTAACTGCGCAATTGATATGTATGTTCGGCCATTCCTTTGTTTTTAGAAAGGTCCATATGTAAAACACACGTGCACCGTGTCGAATCAGGCATTTCCAAATTGTGTGAGAACTCAAGTCCCGACTAAAGACTTGCGACGAGGCCTGCACCAAATTCTCGGACCCGCTGTCACAATAAGTCTCCGCGTTTAGCCCGATTCCTGGAAAACCTGCTAACGGTATCACATAACACGACGTCCCCGGAAATCGGCTGTCGATGTAGAAACGAAATAGTAATATTTAAGACTGCTTGCGCGTTTTTAGTTACGCCCCTCGATTTCTGAAAGATAATATAATTTTTAGAAAAATGCAAATTTCCGACTTACTACAATATATATATATATATATATATATATATATATATATATATATATATATATATATATATATATATATATATATATATATATATATATATATATATATATATATATATATAAAAGAAGCAGTAGATATGATACAACGGAAATACCAAGTTCCAAATGAAATCATCGAGTTAACAAGACACTGCCTAAGCAACACCTACTTCATCTACAAAGATCAACGGTACAAACAAGTGGAAGGAGCACCTATGGGATCACCTTTATCGCCGGTAATAGCGAACCTATTCATGGAAGAATTAGAAGTCCGAGCAATAGAAACGGCAAGTGACAAACCTAAACTATGGCTAAGATACGTAGACGATACTTTTATTATATGGACCCATGGAGAAGAAAAACTGCAGACCTTCTTACAGCATCTAAACAACATACACCAGAAGATCAAATTCACAATGGAGGTGGAAAAGGACAATCAACTACCTTTCCTAGATGTATCTATAATCAAGAAGGAAGACGGCAGCCTGGGATACACAGTATACCGAAAATCAACCCACACAAATCGCTACCTGAACGCGCAGTCACATCACCACCCAGCGCAACTACAGTCAGTAGTCAAGACATTAATAACCAGATCACAACGATTGACTGATGACGATAATAAACATCAAGAACTAGAACAGGTGAAGTTGGCATTGAAACCAAATGGTTTCTCGTCCAGAAATATCAAGAAAGCGTTAACACCAAGGGACCCAAAGCCAAAGGAAGAAGAAACATCGGTATCCAAAGCGCACTTACCGTACATCAAAGGGACCACGGACAAAATAAGTAGAGTGCTGAGAAAACACAACATCGACACCATCTTCAACACCGACAAAAAGATTGGAAACATGCTTCCATCCGCAAAAGCAAAAATACCACTAGAAAGCCAAGGAGTATACGAGATCCCTTGTAAAGACTGCGGGGAATCCTACATAGGGCAGACCAACAGAAGAATTCAAGTAAGAAGAGAAGAACACCGAAATGCAGTCAACAAAAATGAGAGAACGTCTTCACTAGCACAACATGTAAGTGGTACATCTCATAACATAGATTTCGAAAATACAAAAGTTTTAGCGAATATACAACATAAGACCCGACGAACCATAAGAGAAGCCATTGAGATCGAGAAACGTACGAACAATCTTAATACCAGGGACGATACACAGCGACTACCATCAGCTTGGAAACCAGCTATAACCAGCATCACCGTCAAGAAGCGAAAACCAGCACAGCAGAACGATAAAAGGGAAAGCGAGAGAAAGCCACCGGATCAAGCGAGACCAATGACACGCAGCCGCGCCAAAAACCAGCCGACCGCAACCATGCGCAACACCGTAACCGTATATAAAGACCAACCGCTGCAACAAGACGTCAGTCTACATCGTGTAACCACGCGAAGCAGAAGGAAGTTAGAAGTGACCTGAAGATGGCAAGTGTGATCTTGCCGAAACGTCGTCAACCATTGTCTGGTTCCTCTAGGAGCCGAATAGTGAATACGCGGAGTGAAACCCGGAAAAGTAGTGAAGTATCATATAATATCCGCGGAAATTTAAAATGTAACATATATATATATATATATATATATATATATATATATATATATATATATATAGAGCTTAAAGTTAAGTGAGTTTGTTTCTCCCGGTCTTGGCTAGAGGGGGTTGACGGTCTATTTAGTGGCTGAAACGCGGTGTCTTTCTTTAATAACAATCGTAATTAATTATGTAAGCAAAACAAACATGTACAAAATGGTAATCCAAAATTACGAAATGATATTTTACAACATTACTCATGTTCTTTGAAACGAGACATTTAACAATGACACTTCCAAATTAAATTATTGACTTCTGGTATTACAATTTCTAATTCCCTTTTGAAGATTCATAACATAGAATGAACTCTATCTAAAATTAGTCTCTATTTCCGTTTTTCAATGATTTACTTATAGTCCAGTTTGGTTTGTTAACTGCGCAATTGATATGTATGTTCGGCCATTCCTTTGTTTTTAGAAAGGTCCATATGTAAAACACACGTGCACCGTGTCGAATCAGGCATTTCCAAATTGTGTGAGAACTCAAGTCCCGACTAAAGACTTGCGACGAGGCCTGCACCAAATTCTCGGACCCGCTGTCACAATAAGTCTCCGCGTTTAGCCCGATTCCTGGAAAACCTGCTAACGGTATCACATAACACGACGTACCCGGAAATCGGCTGTCGATGTAGAAACGAAATAGTAATATTTAAGACTGCTTGCGCGTTTTTAGTTACGCCCCTCGATTTCTGAAAGATAATATAATTTTTAGAAAAATGCAAATTTCCGACTTACTACAATATATATATATATATATATATATATATATATATATATATAAAAGAAGCAGTAGATATGATACAACGGAAATACCAAGTTCCAAATGAAATCATCGAGTTAACAAGACACTGCCTAAGCAACACCTACTTCATCTACAAAGATCAACGGAACAAACAAGTGGAAGGAGCACCTATGGGATCACCTTTATCGCCGGTAATAGCGAACCTATTCATGGAAGAATTAGAAGTCCGAGCAATAGAAACGGCAAGTGACAAACCTAAACTATGGCTAAGATACGTAGAAAAGTAGTGAAGTATCATATAATATCCGCGGAAACTTAAAATGTAACATATATATATATATATATATATATATATATATATATATATATATATATACATATATATATATATATATATATATATATATATATATATATATATATATATATATATATATATATATATATATATATATGTTACATTTTAAGTTTCCGCGGATATTATATGATACTTCACTACTTTTCCGGGTTTCACTCCGCGTATTCACTATTCGGCTCCTAGAGGAACCAGACAATGGTTGACGACGTTTCGGCAAGATCACACTTGCCATCTTCAGGTCACTTCTAACTTCCTTCTGCTTCGCGTGGTTACACGATGTAGACTGACGTCTTGCTTTATATACGGTTACGGTGTTGCGCATGGTTGCGGTCGGCTGGTTTTTGGCGCGGCTGCGTGTCATTGGTCTCGCTTGATCCGGTGGCTTTCTCTCGCTTTCCCTTTTATCGTTCTGCTGTGCTGGTTTTCGCTTCTTGACGGTGATGCTGGTTATAGCTGGTTTCCAAGCTGATGGTAGTCGCTGTGTATCGTCCCTGGTATTAAGATTGTTCGGACGTTTCTCGATCTCAATGGCTTCGCTTAATATTCGCTAAAACTTTTGTATTTTCGAAATCTATGTTATGAGATGTACCACTTACATGTTGTGCTAGTGAAGACGTTCTCTCATTTTTGTTGACTGCATTTCGGTGTTCTTCTCTTCTTACTTGAATTCTTCTGTTGGTCTGCCCTATGTAGGATTCCCCGCAGTCTTTACATGGGATCTCGTATACTCCTTGGCTTTCTAGTGGTATTTTTGCTTTTGCGGATGGTAGCATGTTTCCAATCTTTTTGTCGGTGTTGAAGATGGTGTCGATGTTGTGTTTTCTCAGCACTCTACTTATTTTGTCCGTGGTCCCTTTGATGTACGGTAAGTGCGCTTTGGATACCGATGTTTCTTCTTCCTTTGGCTTTGGGTCCCTTGGTGTTAACGCTTTCTTGATATTTCTGGACGAGAAACCATTTTGTTTCAATGCCAACTTCACCTGTTCTAGTTCTTGATGTTTATTATCGTCATCAGTCAATCGTTGTGATCTGGTTATTAATGTCTTGACTACTGACTGTAGTTGCGCTGGGTGGTGATGTGACTGCGCGTTCAGGTAGCGATTTGTGTGGGTTGATTTTCGGTATACTGTGTATCCCAGGCTGCCGTCTTCCTTCTTGATTATAGATACATCTAGGAAAGGTAGTTGATTGTCCTTTTCCACCTCCATTGTGAATTTGATCTTCTGGTGTATGTTGTTTAGATGCTGTAAGAAGGTCTGCAGTTTTTCTTCTCCATGGGTCCATATAATAAAAGTATCGTCTACGTATCTTAGCCATAGTTTAGGTTTGTCACTTGCCGTCATATATATATATATATATATATATATATATATATATATATATATATATATATATATATATATATATATATATATATATATATCAGAAATTAGATTTTAAAGTCGATTTTTTTTATAATTATTTGAGTGATTTCGTGATCAGCGTTAAAAACTACATAAAATCCATATATCACTTGCTTTGTATCACTTCTGGATTCTGCAACGGACTGTAACGGACTACAGAAATATAGATCCTAGTAACCAAACTTTTTGAGTTTGGTTGAAAAAATATAAAATGTAAAACATAATGTTTCTTTGAAAGAATTGGCCCAATTAAAGGAATGTATTAGGTGCCAATAATTCTTGTCAAAACCATTTCCAAAATTTTAGGATTAATTTAGAAGACAAAACATTTCTAGATACTGATTGTGATAGATCTATTAGTTATCTACCTACCGACCCGAAAAGTTTTTAATTTTCTCAATATTTCATCATTTTATTAGCTTTTATTTGCTGAAAACACACCTTTTGTTTTTTATCCATAACATAATCAACATCGAGAAATTCAAAAATGTCTTCGGTTCGGTAGTTAGTTAAAACATACAACAATTATATAAAATATTGATCGTATCTCTATCTATCTATAGCTTTAATCTCATAAAAATGGAAATAAGTTAGCCCTCAATGCGATAAATTGCTAGATGTAAACGCAACTATTAAGTAACTCATCATGGCATATGAGTCGCTGTTGGTAGTGCTCCAGAATAAACATATCGAATATAGTATATCATATAGTACGATCATTCAGTACATTATTGATCATCGACATATGCTCCTTCGAGCCGGACTTAGCGGATCAAAGCGTCGTGTCTTAATAATATAAGTTTTTTTTACTTTCAAGTGTGTGAGGCTGCACCCTTACATCTACTCTGTACCACCGTGCCAAATCATAACTCACCACGTCGAATGCGACTGTTGATACAGAATACAGCGTACCAAAGATCATCATTCAGTGCGCATTGAGACATTGTCCTTCTATTCTAGCCAAATAGCAATATCAACAATCAGTTTTAGTTATGCTATGCAGTCCCACATGAAATAAGATTAACGAATTTTTCGAAACACACACGACGCTCGCTAATATTACTAAGACTTGATTACTAAAACTAAACTTAATTTATGATTAAATCATAGATTTACAACAAACTGTGTACGTAAGTGCATCTTTTCTAAAATAAAACGGAGAAAATCGAGGCGCTTCTTTACTAATAATGTCTTTATAAGAACTACTTACCTGAAACACGTTTCAGGGGCGTGAAGTACAGGTGTGTAACTCCTAAAACCCTATTAGGGATTAAACAGTATTAGAGTCGAGTTCTCTATGCATCTTTTGAATCGTATAATGAAGTAGTTTAAATTCGCTCTAAACAGTAGACGTGTAACGCTTTTGTAATTCAATTCGTAACAGTGGAATTAAATTTAAATCTTAAACATCCACACTCACACACATTTATTACATACCTACGTGATGGCTTTCTGATTTAAGTAGAAAATCTAAAGGAATAAATAATTCCATTTTGGTAATAGTTAAAACAACATTGAGTAAAGCGAAAATGTTAAAATTGCAAAAGCATAGTTCACTCTGTTTGTGTATGTAAATGTAGAATAACACAAAGAATAAACATTCAAAGTTATACATTCTGCATTTGAACGGATTGTGTGCCGGTTTATGTGAACGGTGTTTCTTTGTGCATATCATGACAGATTGGCAAGATGGCTCAGATTTCATTAACGTGCTAAACGCATCTGTCTAATTGATAATTTATACAAAAAAGATGCCACTTTTTATATAGTTAACATTGAAAGTGATCAGACCGCTTCTGGGTTCTGTAAACGGGCTACTTGAGAAATGAGAGATGAACGAGACACCGATGGAATTTTCCACACGTCTACTACAAAACATGGAATCTCTTTCCAAGTCGATGACTGTTACTGTCTACGGATGGACCATAACCAGATGCAAATAGCCGGCTCTATAACGTTCTACATACAATACATTGAGTTTTAAAAAGCAGTCTAAACGAAGATTTATTACTGCTTTAACGGAATCTAACCAAGAAATTAATTAAATCGTAAAAGAGGGAATATTTCATATTTCTTCGCTCATCGCGGTAGGTAGTAATTGGATGTCAATTGTCCAGCATTTTTTTATAATCTAATGCATTTTGCAGAATCAGAGTAGCTCAATACAACAATGGTTACATTTTCAAGTCGTATTTCATAATGCGGTCTAAATCACCGAGGTATAAACAAAAATTACCTACCGGAAATTGAAATGAAATGGGAAAGACAAGCGATGGGGGTTGATATTGTAGATGAATGACAGGGTTTTTCAGGTTTACACTTAGACTTAAGTTTTTAATTTTTAAAAACCATTTTTAAAAATTTTATTGGTTTGTTTTCAAACTGTACATATTCCTGTATTTTAATGGAACTATAATGTTATTTCCAAAACTGTAAGTATGCGTTTCAGAAGTTCTAAACAAACAGTATATTAATATGTACATATAGTTATGTAAATTTACTTAACCTTACATGAATTTAAATGTTTTTTGTACAAAAGAAAAGCAGTGTACCTTTTTGTATAAAAAAGTATAATTTCATGGAAAAACCTTATCCTTACATAGATATGTAGTTAAATGAAGCACTCTTCAAAAACCCCTTTTTAAAAAGTTATTTTATTTTAAAAAAGACTACAAAGTGTCTTTTTATAATGCTAGTCGATATTTTGTTATCTAACGTGATTATTGATTTAACTAGCATAATACCCGTTGAAAAATCAACGGACCACTTCTGAGCATGTCAGGTAGCCACGAAATAAGAAAACAGCTCTACTTATAAAAGTTAATTTTTTGGGATCCTGTAGCTCAGGATGCGCTACTGCAGTGGAGTTTCTATTTCCTTAATAATAATGTCAATCGGATCATAACATGTAACTATAATTTAATATAATCACATTTGATTCATAATTAGCAATGCCTTTCTTCATACTTTCTAATAAGTCCCACACTTTTTTTACTCAAATAAATGCTATAAAAACACATAAGATGGCCTTTTTTCAAAATAACTTTAAACGAATGGTAGGCGTGTACAAAGTGTTATGTACTTTATGTACTTATGTACAAGTATTATGTGCTTTATATAGCATATTCATTGGAAAATCAACGGCGTGTGGAGGCACCGCAGGTGAAAACGCGCCAGTCGCTGGAAATCAGTGCGTGCCCCCATTAACTTTGTAGTTTTTGTAAGCCCAGTTTTTGTCAAAACCGATGAATCTTGAGAACCACTGAATAGATTTTGCACCATTTGATAGCTTATTTCTTAGCAAAGGTTTCTATATACACAAATTATTCAGAGGATTTTTCGTGAGTCCAGTAATGAGCAAAGTATGAAATACATAATTAAGAAAATTGGCTTTAACAGAGACAAATGGCATTACGCTGCGAAAATGGTAACAGATAAACGCAAACTATGAACGAACTGTAGCTCTCAAAAAGATCTACAAAAAAGTTTAGAATTGCTTCAAGTATAATCTGTGAAAATCTGAAGTTTGTAGCTTACGCCATTCAAGAGATATATAGCCATAATGATTTTTTAAGAAATGCCCCCCTGCGACCCCTCGGACTTTTTAGGATTAAAAATACACTCATGCACCCCTTTGGGGCAAGGCCCACCTACCTGTAAAATTTCAGCTTCCTAAGTCTTCTAGTTTTCGAGATATTTGTCGGTGGACATCGGACACCGGATATCGGATCTCCTTATATTAGGAGATAATTGCGAAAGTATGTGAATCAAGGCCCTGCTGCTTCATTTTGTTTTTGTGAAAGATTCTTATATTCACAAATATAATAATGAATGTAAATAACTTACATTCTTTCAGTTATTTAGTTCTCAGTTATTTACAGTTGTAAATAACTGAGTTGGGAAATTCTTAATAATGATAATTTATGTTTTGTATGTAAGTTTATTTATGTACATATATTGGTTTGTACTTACGAAACCTATGTATTTTTACACATTTCCTGTAATACTTATTTACATTGTAAGACCGTTACTTAGAACTTTACGTGCGAGCAGGGTGCCTAACAAGCTCGCTAAATCGCTCGCTAACATCCGTGCGGGGCATCTGCATACTGAGACAGCTACATTGTAACGCTTCCTAGTTGAGTGAATTCCTCCGTATACATAACATGATTCTCATTCTCGAAGTTTTAGTTATCGAAACCTGTCAAACTATGCTTTTGTAACCCGACCTAATTACATACAGAAATTAGCTGTAAATAGGTTCTATTCCAGTAGATATAGCATCAAAGACAGGTGTATTGATGGTAAATAGAAGGCTTGGATGGTGTGTGCAAATGAAAACTTTCGGGTGCTCGACTAACTATGCTTCTCATGAAATGGAATTTTACGAAGCATAACCTCCAGATCAGTGGATAATTATTAAGAAGGATCTTAGTTAAAAGTGCGTGTCCATACACAGAAAATAACGCAAAATAGAATAGATTCAGAAGTGGCGTAAACTAAAGTTCCTTTATGAAAAGCCGCTGTGAGTTTGCTTGTAGTTGACCCAGAAACTTTTGACAATTGAGAAGTAGACGCATGGGAACTTTTTCATGAATCGATATACGCTTCGAGAACGTGCGGAAATTGTGAAATTTTGTTATGAGAAAATTTTGTCGGTTATTTTAGTATAGCGAAAATTTCGAAGAAAATCTGGTAGACAAAATTTCGGTGGATGGTTGTTCAACTTAAGCAAACTGGGACTACAGCTGATTCACCACATGCTGGATGACTTTGAACAAGCTCTTTCAAGGTAAATATAGACCTGTACGTGCGGATGTTGTGGAAAACCCAATAACGCCGCTAAGAAAACAAGCCATGCAATTGGGCATTCCTTGTCGCTCTTTGCACCGAATTATGGTAAAAGTTCTGCGCTTGTCCCTGTTGAAGGAACATCAAGATTCTGTCTGCATGCAGCGAAAAGCGACAGTAATGTCCTTATGAACTTTCAAAATCAATTTTTTGGGAAAAAATCATAATGGGCGACGAAGCCCATTTCTACCTGAATGATCCTGCGAACACACAAAATCACCGCTTTTGCAGTAGTGAAAATTCAAGAATTATTCACGAGCTGCCGCTACACAATCAAAAAGTGACTGTGAAAAGTCATTGGGTTTTATTCTTTTGAGGACGACAGGGGCAGAACCATTACTATAAATAGGCAGCGCTACAAATGTTGAGAGACTTTTTTGCTACCACAAATGGAGAGTCTTTGTTTAGAGGACGCGGTGTTACTAACAGGACGACGCCATAGCACATACAGTCTGTGAAACGTTTCGTGAACGGATCTTCTCGAAGAACCACATCCACCAACATCACCAGATTTTACACCGTCGGAATTCTAAAGATTAAATGTTTGTGAAAAAGCCTGAGACTCTGGAAGTCTTAAAAGTGAACATACGGGAAAAAATAGGCAGCGTATCGCCTAAAATGTTTGTGAAAGTCATGAGCTAGAGTCATTTGGTTGATATTGTTTTCCGTGCATGATGTAACAAATTTCCAAGTATGGTTGACAAAATCCATACTTGTTGAATAAGCTCACTATTATAAAAAAACATATCGGGGACTCTATTTACAGACATCCAGGAAGATGATAATTAGTTGAAAAGAAGGGTTTTAATATTCTTTTTATGGGTATTTAGAAAATCTATATCTTAAAATTATACTACATATATCAAAGGGTCTGGAGACCCGGCGATACTGGAGACAACGATCCTGTGTTCAAGAGATTAATTTAGATATTTATATCACGTTTGAAGTTTTATCAAGTTTCTATGCATTCTACTTTAAACAAAAATGGAAAAAGAAATTTAAAAAATCTAAACTAAGAAAATAATTTTAAAATAATTTAGACATTTTTACTATCACCTGAAGGCAAGTCCAAGCAGAACTTCTGTATTATTCCTGTTGTTGCTATCTGCTCAGTAATTCCTTATACGTAGTTATAAAACTAGAAGCATAGTGTAGTATCTCCCCTGAGTCTTATATTACATTTTACGGCGATACAAAGGAAGCGGTGGACTCGACTTCCTGTGAGAACCATATATTTATAACAGCAGGTTTGACTTCTATCAGCGTCTCCATTGATCTTGTGAAGAAGGTAATAAATAACGTCCCTTCATAGTATGCTCTGTATTTATCTAAGCACTTACGGTGGACAAGAGACTTTACTTCCCTTAAATAAACGAAAAGACGGCCTTTAAAGGAAAACTTTTCCAGGAAATATTAAAGAACAAAACCTACAGAAGCGCAGCTTATCCACGAAGAGCTTTTTGAAGTACCTATTAATTATGAGACGTAAAAGAACCTCTACCACCTCTAAGAAGGTCTATATAGAATTGCAAAAATATTTCTTCTTGTTACATTAAGATAAGGGCTCTCCTTTTTGGACCGGAAGAAATAATAACAGCTGTTCATCATATATTCAACAATGCATGGAAGTACCTGGATTGCGAACTAATTGCTCTCGAGTTTTATCTATAAAATCAATCACCTTTAAATTATTGCTTGAGATATTTAATTCTGTATGTAATTAATAGTTAATTAAGATTTTCCTTCTATAAATAATTTATTTGCTGATAAATAGTTGAGGAGTTTTTTTCTTAATTACCTGTGTCTTAAGAACATCTTAACCAGTTTTCTTCCGAATTTCGCTTGTAACTCATCGTTTCGGATGTTCATAATCATCAATCATTTATGTTTGTCGTCATCATGAGGCTTATATCTAAATTAAGTTTAAGGTTCCGATTGTTAATTCCATAAACAAACGAAGTTAGTCACGGAATTTACAAGCTTTGCAGATAAAAGGTCTTCAAAGAAGAAAGAATATATCGAAAGAATAGTTTATCAATAACAATATACACCATATAAAACTAACCTGAAACCATTACTCCTTTATAATAGCCAGACCTACAATAGCCTCAGCTACAAACCTCACTACAAACTATACACTTACGCACGCACACATACGTACACACGTACGGTGGTTGACACTAAAACACATAATAAGTACACACAGTAAAACACATAGTATGTTCACGGAATGGAGTGTCCACGGGATATCGTATAGTAGAATCTTCTAAGTGTATTAAAATGTTGTCTTCAATGCTCTGCATACTGCAATTCTGATTTGAGATTCCTTGGATGAAATTCTAGTTTGAAAAATACAAGCAACCGGTGAAAGCAAAGATTCTTGAAGACGGCTTTTGGAAAGTAAAATTAAAATCCAATAATATTTACACCAATTATCAATAAAAATTAAAAACTACAATGAAATGCAATAAAGGTCACCAGGAAAGAACTGAAATATAAACTGGATGAAGGTTTATTTTATTCGTCACAGTATTTCAATTACAACTTTTCGAAGTGCTCTCCCAACATCCTCTAAATTTTAATTCATGCGCCTAAAACAAGATTCAAAAGATTAGCGAACGTCTTCTGTGGGAACTTCCTCCAGAAGTTCCAAGAAGAAGCAGCCGAGTTCTGAGCAGAATAAGTTTGATTTTCGTGAAGAGGAAGAAATCACACGGAACTAAATCTGATGTCATAACTTTCTGATTTCTGCAGCCTTCAAAAAACCTTTGGCGAGAAACGAGAATGTCTTTGTGTGGTGATGCATTGGTATAGTGTAAACTGTGGACGCTTTTCTTTCAAACGATCAAACACCAAGGTAAGTAGATCACTTGGCATTGACCATGTCGTGATGCTCTATACTCTAAAGAAACCGTTGCGTCCACGTCTGGCTTTCATCGGAAGTTCCTCGTCTGGAACGCTTTATCGACTGCTTTCGGTTCATATCGACAGACTCAAGTCTCGTCTCCCGTAACAATATCAAAAACTTTTCTACCTTCTCTATTCTCAGGTTTTGCGAGCATTTCTCTATTCCATGGCACAGCCGGCTTTTGATCCGTAGTGAGCGAATGTGGCACACCACGCGAACAAAGCACAAAGATGTCGATGCAAAATTTTATTACTGGCTGGTGATGGAAGCATGGAATGGTTGAGGGACACAAGCATCTGTTTATCGTCGTTTTTGGATTTTTAATCAACATTTCTCGCACAGCTTCGACACTCCGCTCAAGTGGACACAATTCGTCTGGCTGCAAAATGCATACAAAAAGAAGTACAGAAACTCTTGCAAGAATTATTGCATTAAAATTAAATGAACCGTCAGTATAAAGTGAAGTCTTTCGTTTGTGCGACTTCCTGGGCAACAATCTCATTTACTCCTCCATCACAAGCACTACACACGATCCCACAGTGTAAATCTTGTAGTAGTCTCGTAACTGTGTTAATGTTATTTTTGCGGCGAAGTGAACGTAGCGTGCAAACCAGAAAAGGGCCATTACTTTAATAGCAAAAAAGGCGCATCAGCACATTTGTAAAATCGTGGACCGGAACACGGCTTAGGCTCTACACATTGTTGCAGTACGTATACTGAAAATTTTACTATACTAGAAATAGCTTCCATACGTTCCAGTTAGAAACGCTTTCTGAGTCTTAACTGGATAATGTTTACTGACAATTTAAATCTGATAATAAGCTTATGCAGTTTTCTAAAGAGGCGAATTTCCATTTAATTAAAAAAAATAGTTTGACCGTCCGGTCCGTGCCCATTGGATTTTCTCATGAGCATGCCCGATCTTGGCCGGTAGCAAAGATGTGGTGAACAAAAATATTATATCCCGCTCTCTAAACCCGCGGGTACGGACGGATATGAGCTGAAGCTCATACCCGTCCGTAACCGCGGACTGTTTCAGCGTTAGTTAAATTTTTCTTAACGGCGGTTGTAGGCATTCTGTAGTCCTGGATTGTATGATTAATCGCACCAAGAAGCAATCAGTAAACTCCGTCAGTCAAAAAACCTTTAATTAAGTTATAAAGACCAGCTTTTATATCGTTTTATTTTTAACTTGTTTATGATATTATTATTATTATTTCATGCTTGGTTAATGCTTTTAACTTGCGTAAATTTAAACTGAATTCATTTGAGCGTGTAATATTATTGAGGTATTATTAATAATCAATAGGTGTTACGGGAATTGCTGCCTGAAGTGAACATGGCCGCCCGTGTCCGGCACGTTAGTTATGGGCGGGAGTAGGAACCCGCCCAAACCCGCTTCGCCGGACATATTGAGATGCCCGGGTCGGTTTTCCAGCGCGCACGGGCGGGTTCGGATATGCCCGCACATCTCTAATTTTGACGATGGAGGATTCACTGAAGCTTCTTTTAGTTGTATTAAAGTATTCATGCATTAAACTTTTAAATTCGTCATATACTCAACGGAATTTTGAATCTGTATTAACGCATAACTAATAATTTCCCCGTTGTGCAAAATCGTTTAACAAATATTTTAAAAGTAATTATCTCCCAAAGCATAATAAAAATATATCTACTACTCACAAATTAAAAAAACCTGCAAGCACATAATAGGTATGTATGACACAAGCTCGTATATTATTACGATCAACTTCGAACGAAGGGCACAGAAGAAGATCCAAAATGATATATAAAAAGAAAGCAAGCTTCTGTTTTATTTATTTTTCTCTTTTGATATTCTATCCAACTAATTTACTCAATAATTTCTTTTTCTCCTGAGTAAATTGGTTTAGGAAACTAAACAGAGATGGAAAATTACTTGTTTTCAGAAAACAAGTGACCTAATATCGGTGGTTGGTAAAATGCTATATCTTTTTGATGTGTGTTTTGTATTTGGCAGGGAGAACACAGGCACCACCATCAAAACCGTACGTATACTACCAAAAAATAAGTTAAAAATAAAATCGCTTTTACAACAATCATATAATGAAAGTTATATTTAGGTAATTCTGCATTAAAAGACAACAAAAAAAGGAAATGGTCTTGATCATTTGTAGTACCTCCGGCAAATTTATTTATTTATATGAAGATAATTAACCCAATTTTTGTTTGTCAAAGGGCTTCCGACGGAAACGGTTAAATTTAGCTTATTTTTATAAGAATAGCAGAAATTGTATGTTTGCGTATTTATGTAAAGAGGCATCAACAAAAGAATAACAAACAAAACTGAGGATCAAAATAATCAACTCCTTTCTTTTACTCTTCGAAATCTAAACATAATGGTAGTAGTAACCTTTCCAGCTTAATTTGATTTAATTAAAGCATTGAAAAGGCACGACATTAAGTTAATGGTTCTATTTTGAACTCATCCTTCATGTCGATAATTTAATAAAATGTTGGAGGTTTAATTAAATGATAGATCGGCAGTACCCAACCAAGTTCAACTATGGGGGTATGTAAACAGAAAAGTTCAAGAACTACATTGCCTTTAATTGATTAATTGCATGTTTTATAAAACTGTATACACATGGTATAGAGTCAAAATTTCTCAAACGGATCACCCCAATTCGTTTGAAAAATGTTTATAAACGTTAATACATTTTTTCAATAGTATTCAACATGCTCAACATTAATCCAGATGCATTTTGCGAAAATATTTTTTTTTTTAATAATATTCGTTATTAAAGTTTATGGTCAGTTTTTTGAAAAAAAACATGCTACAGACGTTCTAATGAACAAAAATTTCTGATTTCATCGTTATTTCAATCATCATTAAACACATATTTGTAGTGATTTTTCCTGATTTGAAAAGTTGCATTTTAGTCAATTATTGATAAGTTTGTTTATAACAAATTCAAGTAAAACTATGTTCTGGACCTTATTTCGACTCGAAAGAAAAACGGCAAATACTTCTTTCGTTTCTTAAAAATATGCCGTTGAGAAAAAAAATGGTCTGCAGTTAAAAGAAAAGTTATTAGAGTTTTTCATCGTCGCGCAAGGCTTGCGAGTAAACTGCGACTTGTCATGCTGGCGTCTAAACTATCTTTCAACCAAAAACAAAATTATGCAAAGGCCACGCTGTAATATAAATGATTACTACTTATTTGAGTTATTTAGTAGCCCAACTTTTTTAAAGTTTGTAGCATTGAAAAAAAAAATTGAAAAAACTAGAAAATTAACAAAAACTTCGCTGTAAAAATTTGAATTTTTAAATATCACATCAGTGTTGCCAACCACCACAAAATTCCCTAAATTTTGAAATTGTGATTTTTTTTATTTAAAAAGGAAATAAAAGGTACAAAATAGAAAAAAAGCGTAATAAAACTCGTTTTATAAGTTATTATTGCACTCGTCCTAAATTTGGACTCGTGCAATAAATCTTGCCTTATAAAACTCGTCCTTTAATATACTATTATCCAACGCCTCTAAATAAAGAGGGTACAATCTTGATGTTTAAGCAATTAAAGTTGAACTTTACTCACTTGTGGAGAGAAAAACTTTTTATTCACAATCATATTGCAATATGTACATTTCATATGTTGTAAAAACCTTGGAAAGTAAGCTATTGCTATAGCAACACCAGAGTGGTTAACAACTTCCTTTACATGTCTGTAAGACTGACATGTAAAGTCTTGGTCAACTTTTTTTTGTGAATAATTTAAAACAGGACGTTTTATCCGATTTAAATTTAGGTTTTTATAAATGTATTGAGATGTCTTGAATTCATCTCATTGAAAATTTATTAGACGATTCGATCGTAAACATAAAAATAATTATTTCATGCAATAAAATAAAATAAAGGATAGAATGCTAGGATGTTAGGTCTATGAAATCTAAAGATTACATGTTAGGTCACAGATAGTTTTAACAATTTCTAAAATAGAAATCAAGCAGGATAAATGTTATGAAGACGTAACCTCAATTATATATAAAAAGTCTGATTTATAAAAAGAATATCAATCATTTAGATTGTTTCATGATAATACATGTTTTATGCAACCCAAGTCACATATTAGGAAGGTTTTTCCATTAGGTCTGGAAGATTTAATTTTCCTGTTTAAATTTTAGGTCAACGATCGATAACGTAGGAAGATTTTTTCTGTTTTCCATGAGACTCACAGTTTCGGGCCAATATTTAACTAAAAATATGTAAATTAGGTCAATTTTGTAATGACTAATCTAGCACAATAAACTTACAATATCTTGAATAATAATACAGAGCATTTATTCTAATGAAGGTTTCGGCTTAGCTGATATGCTTCGATTTTTCCTAATATTGATTCTTATACAACATTTTTCACCATTGTTTTAACTCAAACACTTGGAGGACTGTATGCTGGACAATCTGACTATAAAGTAACTTCATTTCAGTTGATTTTGATGATGGATTCTGTATAAGCATCATTGGGTCTATCAAAACGTAAGAATGGATTTTAATTTATGTTTTTCTTCTATTGTAAAGATGTCCTTGTGTAAATTTTATATGTATCAGTTACATAGTGTAATTATGTATTCATTTTGTAAAGGATAAAGCTGGATTTAATGAGTGTTGTTCATAATTAAGTTCTAATGAGATTTGTTCATCGTCAATCGTTTTTGTTTATTTTCTTATTTATCTTATTTTCTTTCTTATTTTCTTATTCTTATTTTTTGTTAAGTTACGGTGAACTGTAGAACATAAGTGTCTGATATTGTTTTCATCGTTATTTTGATGTTTGGAAAAATTGACATAATCTTCATTTGCTTTGCCGAATCATATATAAAGCCCAGCTAAAATTAACAATTTCAGTCGATAAAACGCTCTTGGAGAATCCACGCTCGGATCGAGACCAAAAATCTGTAAAATAAGTGTGGTTATGTAACGACCATATGTTATATGTCAACAAATGGAAATTTAACAAAGTGTAAAAAAGATTTACCTGGATATTTAAATTAAAGAAGATTTATTTGTTAATCAACAATTGTACGGAATTGTGAACGAGTTATTTATTAAAATAAATTCAAGAAGATTTATTTACATTATCGATTTAAATAATCGACGTATTTACATTATAAAACTATCTGACAAATTTGAATGCAGCACTACCAATTTAAAAAACATTGAAGTGAATCTCAACGTACTTTATATACAAGGTTGGTCAAAATAAAAGGTTTTGATTAATTTTTCAATAACAAAACTATAAAGACAATCTGAATAATTTCAGAATTCTAAACTTTCACTTTAAAAGTTTTAATGAATAAAAATTCTTGCGAATAAAACAATTTAAGTTTCTATATTAAAATTTAATTATCATAAATTAAATTTATCTTAACATTTGTAAATATTTTAATTAATAACATTGATTGATGTCAGTTTGCTCAAATGGAGAACTGTTATAGCCCTATGTCAGATTATTAACGACTAATTAACACATTTGAGCAAGCTCAGGGAAGAAATTTCTATTTTACTTTTATTATACAAAAATAATTAATATTCTATGTTATCTTTTTTTTTGTATTTGCAAATGAAGCTATTTGAAAACGCATTGGCGTGTCCAAAAAATATTTAGTTGAATACTGGAACGAATTTAATAACAATGACTGGAAATTTCGAATTTATTGTCAATTAAGTCAAATAAAATTTGATTAAGCTTTGCGAAACCGGTCACAAGAGAGATTTATTTGAATACCGAAAACAGTAACATTTTATATTTTAAAGTTGATATTGCTATTGAACAGCTGTTCAAACGTCAAACTTATTTACGGTGTAAGTTTGAAAAACAAATGCATGTCTGAATCTGAATTTTCGGACAAAAAGAAATTTTATTTCAAATTAAAAGTAATTTTTTTAATGATTAAAAAATAACGCAAGTAAAAAAATAGTATAAAGTATTCCTTTCATAAAACGTTTTAGCGCACTTGTCCTTTAGAAAACTGTAACGGTTCGTTTTTTTCAACTTCCGAGAAATGCAATTTTGTATGTGTAATAGGCAAAAACCCTTAGTGCGGTTCTGTGTAGTCCAGTATATTCTCCCGGTTTAATTTTGCAGACTTCAGTTTATTCTAAATGTTGTCTTTTTATATTTTAAGTCACCTCCATATGTTTATTCAGATAAAATATTTTCGTTAAGTTAAAAATCTGCAGATTTAGTTTAAAAAAAGTACCGTCTTTGCAAATGTTACTGTTCATTATTGCATGCTCTAATGGACAATAAGAATTGTTCTTGTGGAATAGAATGTTCTAGAACAAAATTGTTTTCAATATTGTATTTATATGGGCTGAAAAAGCAAGATTATTCTCCTTATCAAAGGTTTTCACGTCAAAAATCCATTAAGGCCTTTAATTTATAGCTTCAGTAAATGGTGGTTGCATACTTGTTCAAGTACCAGCAAATAAAATTCTCCAAAATAGGATGTCTAGACCCCACCTGCAAATAATATTGGTCTCCGTTTAGTAAGTAGATTTTAAGGGGAATCCCCGAAAGATTTTGTTGGAAATGTTCTGGAAGAATGTGACGTAATTATCCCTCATTGGCTTAGAAGAATCCCGCCATTTCATTTACTGGTTCAGTTAAAAATTTGCCCTTCCCAAAACCACACGATCGACGAAATATTTTTCAATTTGACCGGTCAATCTAAGATAGTTAAGTAGTAAGAACGGACCGAGCGGAGGGTAACTTCCCGCGTTGATCTGGGGCTCCTACCTCGGAGGAGTCCCCAGTGGAGATTTCTGTAGTTGGTGTTTCTAAAATTATAGTTTTTAAAGCATGAAACAATGTTATAGTTTTGGAAAAAGTTCAATTGAGTTGTACTAATATCGTTTTGTGTATTTAGTTCCGTTACAGTACCGAAAGTGTATACGTTTTAGTTTATCGTTGAATTGTGTAGGTTGATAAAGTTAACCAAATAATTATAGTTTTAAAAAATAAAACCTGTGAAGTCCCGTTACAATAAGAAGTTATTTGCTTCGAGATATCGTTCGATTTTGGTGTTAATAAGTTAGCAGAAATAACGTCTTCTAAAATAAAGTGAAAGAAAATTCAATTTAGAATAAATTTAACAATATAATAATGGACGTGTCGTACTTGTGTCTGTTGTACATAAACTTTATTGCGTTAATATAATAACATTTCTTTAATACAGAAAAATAGTTAATAATTAGAAATTCGTCTCTATTAAATGAATTATGGAATTTTATCGCAAGCTAAAAGTTTCTTCGTGTTGTTACTACCGAGTTACTATTGAAATGATTTTTTGTAACTACAGTTCAAAAAACCTTCGTTAAGTATTCTTGTTCAAGATTTTCAAAGTTCTACAATTTACAGTTGTTACTCTTGCTGGCCACCCTGTATAATACATTTATAATAAACGATATAAAATATAAACGAGAAAACATTTGAGAAAAAAGCTCGAACAATTAAATTTCTATGTTTAGCAGGGATTTGATATCTCTCATCATAAGTATAAAGTATAACCTTCATTAGTTTCGACCTAGTACGACTCCAGATGTTGTAGCTCATGTTCAACTTGGTGTGTTCCGAATTGGCCATTGTCTGTCAGTAAATAGGCATAATTTTGAATGTCGACTTTAATTTTCGTTGAAATTACAGAATTTGTAAATTTTACAAATTTAACGAACAGACTTTATTTAACATCTTGTATTTAGTGGCTCATAATCAGATCCCCCCCACCCCCAATAATTAGATTAAATGTTAGACCCCCCATACATTGCTGGATATAGCATTCTCAAAGCTTTTGTAATTTTTACAAAATTCTTAGAAAAAGTGATTTTTCTTATAATTATGTATATTGCGATACATTTTTACTTCCAGTTAAGAGAAAGTAAACTTACTCAACAAAAGTTGTATACAGAAGATGTGCAATTGGGCTTTAATGATAGGTAGTGGTTGGATGTTATTTTCTCTTAATTATCTAATTAAACCATTATCTAGAAAAACCAACTACAGTGACTATCGCTCTTCTTTTGAGTTACCTATGTTTTTCTTGCTAGCTTAGTGAATAGCAACTATGAATTATATGATTAAGATGTTAGAGTACCAAACAGAAATACATACATCATATCTAACCTATAGTCTAATGGATACTAATCAGGCCAGAGCAAAATTAATGCAGCCTCTTTTCTAGCCGTTTCCTACTAGATCTGTTTCCAGTCAAACTGTAGCCCATGGTGGTAGTTGAAGTTTGAAAATTATTTTCAGACAACATTTTGAGGCAGAATAGAACTCACACGAAATCTGCACGCAAACAAACAAAGATTTTTCTTCAACAAGAATAAAGATTCTTTGGATCTTGGAATCGCAAAACCCGTTCAACCAAGAGGCCTGTTTTAGCAAAAGTTTTATAATTTTTATTTAATGGCTGGTTGCAGGTACTCTTCAGTTATTTACAGCAGTGTCATATGATTAATTGCGTAAAAAGCTAAAGCGTAAAAGTAAAGCGATCAGTATTGTTTGTAAATTTTAAATTTAGTGAGCCAACATTATTGCAGACATAAATCAGACACAAATTGCATTGTATTGTCCCAAAATATCATACGTTATTAGGAATTATTGCAAAACTCTAGAATTAAGAATTTAAAACGATTACTGAAATTTTTCATAACTGCCTTTTCTTTAAGCTTGTTAAAAATGTTTAAAAAAAATCCTAACAAAAGCTTAGGTTATTCCCTTAAAACAAACACAAAAAAGGAAAAACCGATAAATGTGTTTGTTATTCATTGTTTCATTATTACGACCTTCTATTGAAACTGTATTGTTTGCTTTTTTTATTCCGGTGATTACGTTTCGGGTTGCTCTAATTGCAGGTAAAGTGAAAATGATTGCACATTACTACCTGAAATATCTGCCTTGTTAATGCTTTTATTTCGCATTTAGAAAGAATTCAAAGCTTGTTTCTTAATCAGTCTCTGATAAAAGTGGAATTTACGTTATATATTTCTACAAGAGTTTTGTATCTAATGTATGAAGTAAAGTTCGCCCACATAACTGATTTATGTAAGGTAATATCACAAACATTATGCTTTTTATTAATAATGAAGAAGCTAAAAATAATGATTTAATGATGACAACTGGCATTGAAGATTCAGCAATAAATCTCAATCTAGTACTTCAAATTGTTCATAATAATGATAATGTATCTGTAATTCAATTCAAAACGATTTTGCACGCCCAAAGGCTGTTATATTACAGCATCAATAATAAAAAATGTGTCACTGTTCAAATCTTAAAACAGTTAAGAAGAAATAAACTGGAATAATTAAAATAAATACTGGAATACTAAAACTGCGATAAAGACGATTGCTTAAACCGGTTTTGTCTGCTGTTCAAAATTTTTGACTATCATCGTAACCGTTATCCTAGTTTTTAGACTAATAGAAACGTTATTTTTACAAACCCAATAAAATTAACTCTAAACAAAGAAAGAATTCTCAAAAAAACAATTGCATCTCTTTATTTAACAAAGGAATGGATGGACTTGGATTTTAGTATATAAAATATATACTTATGTATATCTATTCCATGTCAGCAAATATACTGAATAAGAAAAATCGTAGAAGTGATATTTTTCATCCATCTTAATAATCTTTTTTTTTGTTTCAGGTAAATAGCAAATGCTTATTCTTGCTAGCAAACAGTCAGTAGTAGGACGAGTGAAACTTAAAGAAATCCCGTCTTCACTTTAATGTAAGAATTTCTAAGGTTTTCTCAATTTGAAATAATAAACACAATATTCAGCTGCATGCTACCATTTTTCCCTACCAGAATTTTATTTTGACATCAAATGATTTTATATTAAGATATTTTGCTGCGCGGTTGTTCATTCGTTTGCTTCGCGATAGTTCATTGGCTTCACGGAGGTTTCTCACATTTTATCTTTTTCTCGTAGGCAAGAATTAATGTAACGTAGGCGTTGGTCATTTCCGTTTTTCGTATGAAACTACTATCTTCTATCTAAGGACGTAAATTCTCAAGAATTTACTGATCAAAACTTGAAAGCACCTCAAACTGATGGATGACCACTAATAACTAGACCACGGTCTTATTTCATAAGAGAAGAGAAATCTCAAATAGCAACCCAAAATGAAACCCTACCGGTACCCACCCCACAACAATCGATTTGCCACAAGAAGCAACTTTTGATAAATCTGTCCCAATGGTCAGGAGAGTGTTATTTAGGTAACAGCAGTGGAAGTGTACCTACAAACCCATACTAATTACTGTCGCAGCAGATAGTGGCACACACATCGTTATAGCCGCCCAATTTTCCAAAACACAATCAGCAATGCACCTCAATATCTTTAAATGCAGCCGACCCAATCCAGGTTACTAACAAATCTTAACAAATTGGCCGTAAACCAAAGCCACCTCAAAAATAAGCAAACACCCACCTGAAACAGAGGACAAATACAACACAAAGGACGCACATGAGTATTGTGACACCTTAGAGGAAAACAGAAGCGACCAACCCCCACAAAATAATTTTTTTGCTTACGAGAAACAGATTAGGTGTCAGAAACCCCCAGAGAGAATGAACTACCACGATGCGAGCGAACGAACTACGGTGCAGCAAAATATCTATGAATCCGAATGTGAATCATTTGACACTGGACAATACCTAAAACGTTTATTTAGTGGTAATTTAGGAGTTGGGCTTACTGTATGACCTTGTGTTGTACTTGATTTGATAAAGCTATTTCTAAGGAGAAATTCCAATGCAATCTATGTTCTATGCATCATGAATCATATTCGTTAAGAAGAGGCAATTTAAAAACTTTAATAGATTGACTAGGGTTACATTCACTGCTTATTGTATTAATACGAAGTAATTATCAGGGATAATATAATAAGTGGTACGCTTATTATCGATAATTTTTTTTAATGTTACGAATGCCAATCCCAACGACGAAAATACAACGAGTGCGAAGCACGAGTTGTATTTTCCAAAAAATGGGGCTGGCATAAGTTGACATTTGTAAAAAAATTATCGATTCTTAAGCGTACCACGAATTATATTTAGAAAGAGAATATAATAAATTAAAATAAGGACCACAACCACATTTAAGAGAAAAAGCTTTATTTAATTAAGTACATAATATTCCTCTTTTAAATCAACGCAACTCATCACAAAATTAGTCATTGCGCGTAACACACTTAAAAAATGTATCTGACGTTTCTAAATTATTTTATTTGACAAGTGAAACAAACGCAAGTTAACTAATACCTAATCGATAATAATTGTTAGTCGCTTATTGTCACTACGGTACAAGGTCCTATTGGTCAATATTTTAAATTTAAGGAGCAACGATTGGCTCATTATTCAATGTATTATATTCTCATACTAATATGTAATACATCTTTTCAATTACATTAAGTTCTCAAATCCAACCAAATGTATTTCTTTTTATAAGTAATTTTTCAAAAATGGAATTTTAAGACATTAAAGCTTTACAGACTCTTCTCTAGAAATATCTTTCATCATAGTTTTTAAATATACAGTGTGTTTTTTGTAAACAATAATATAGGAAATCCAATGGAATTTTATCATTTTCCTTCTAAATTTATACCCTTGCAAATGTAGAAGTAGAAATTTTGGTATAAATTGAAAGAAGAATTCAATTTACGTTCAAATCTTGTTAAACATTATGAAGAAAACCAAAATATCTAGAAAAATAATTAAAAAGCTTATTGACTTATTGCTTTTGGTAATAAGCTATAAATAACAGCTGGAAGCTGTACACGTGTACTCTGATTGGCCTAGCGGTTAACGCATCACATTCGTAATCAGAAATAGCGGGTTCGAACCCCATCCTTGTATACTTTTTTTTAATGCAATAATTTTTTAGGGTATAAACCACGTAGATTATGTATTAACAGAGAATGGAAAATACCTCGAAAAGGATAAAAGGATTTAAAATGAGAATTGCTCGAATATCGTTAAAATACGACAAAATCCTTCAAGTTCCAGATTTACCAACCCATTACCTATTGTCGCTATTACAATATTATCATTTCAAATCTAAAATTCCCTGAAAAGTCAATTAAAACACTCCAGCTAAAAAAATAAAAAGAATTTTGAACACACATACGTTATTTCATTATCACTCACTAGAAGAACAAATTTCTATAGATCAGGAAATATCGGGAAAACTAATTTATAGGAGTTGACGAAGTTCGTAATTTAAAAATTCTTCAGAAATAAGTATAAATAAATGATTGCAAGTCTACAAACAAACAGTAAACAAACACCACAATACAAATCTCTGGCCTACATCAAAGGGAAACTTTTGACCATAAAATTAATTTTTACTTAATGGGGAGGCATTTTCTTCAAAACCTCCTGCAACAACTGTCCAACAGCAAATTTCTTCGGTACCAAAATACGCTCTTATTTAGCAGCAACCGTTTTGTTCCTCGGAGAATGCAATTTCCTTCCCTAAAAGGGCGAATCCAAAAAACAACAAATGAACAAACAGAAGTAACTCATTATCTTGTAATTTATTTGTTTTAAAAAATACACCTACCTTACCTAGTACCATAGAAAACAATTTCGAAATATTTATAATTTTTTCCAATCAATTAATTTTGATTAATATTTACACATACGAGAAATTGCAAATTATTGACAGCACGCAACAAAAAAACAATAAAATATTCATCGAGTTTCATTTATTTGAAATCAAAGGCAATGTGTTACAAAATTTATTAGAACAATACGAGCTCAGAAAGCGGATTAGTTCGCCTTTTATTTTTGTTCAAGGATTATGCTTAAGCATTAAGCATTACAAAATATTTATTTATGTTCATTTATTCACAATATTTCATAGTTTATTACTTTTTTATATTTTTAATCAAAGTACATCTCAGCAATCTTTATCCCGAAACTTTTCTTCTGGAATTGATTTAAGTGACATTCTGAAATGGTTACCCAATAATTGGTGTCAATTTCTGGCGATGCTGATGATTCTGAAAACAGTGTCGATTTTACTGATGCGGGCGTGGTTCATCCAAAAGGATAATCAGTATTCCGATTTTAAACTACAATAGTACTAGGACCGAAGTACGAAATAGGTGTGCAGAAGTATTCCATGAGCTTCTTGCTAGATTTTGAAAGATACTGTTTCGAGTTTTTAGCTTTGGGGCTGCCTTACTCAGATGCTTGTTGATTTAATGCATTGCCTAATATTTATTGTTGTAGTTGTACGGAGAGGCACTTCAATAAGGGACACCTTGAGAGCCGAGAACAAGTCTTTCTTTATCACATTGAATATACTGGTATATCGGTATAGGGAAAATGGTGCGAAACTTTGGTTTGCTTTTGTCATTTCCAGAGATCATTTGGAGACTTCTGTTCTGTTCTGAGAGCATGTTGTTGATGAGTGTGGTCAGCTTCAGATACTTGGTAGCCTTAAGGAATCTGTTTACAGCTTCAGACTTCAATCTCTCCAGACTGTGTCTTGTGTCACTGTTAAATCCAAACAGGGTTAACGGAGGTGTCGGACTCCACCTAGTAGTATCCGTCCTAGTATCCGAGACTAGCCCGAAGACGGAGGTAGGGCAGTCGTTAGAGGTGGCGGGGAGCACTAGGATCCGAGACTAGCTTGTGGGTAGACCGCACGGCGTTCACCCTTAGAACTGGTTGTTGTCTACCCAATCCCAGACCCGTCTGGGCAACGGATGACGCAATCAGAAGGAAATGTGTGGTAGAATTACACGCAAGTGTTTCTCGACGATGACTCTAAAACGTTGCGGAGGAAGCTCTGCTAACAAGAGGGTCCAGTGTGGGTAGTTTGATTCTTACCTGATGTTAGGGTCTTTTATGGAGCTAAGTATCCCGCTGTCTGACCTAGACGAATGAAGGAGAATCAAGTGAAGTTTATCTCCGTCAGGGAGTTCGATCGCTGACCTATGAGAAACTGCATGCCACCAAGTAGCGTTTCGGAGATGACAGTATGAGGGTCCGACTTTGGCTGTGCAGTGCCAGTCGTCGGATTCTCAGAAATCGTCTAGAGATCTACACTTAAAGGACGTGGACGCGAAGATACATAGCCTCTCACGTTCAAGACAACTTCACCTTAACGGGTACACACCGGGATGCTACTTTGATGGGTCCTATACAGTAGCCTCCAAAAGAAGCTCTGTCAGGGGCACACCAGGCCTGTAACTGGGAGATCTGAGGTTGGATTCGATCGGGCAGTGGCCTCAACTAAGGCTTGGTGAAAGAACCCTCCGGAGGGTGCAGATGTACCTAACCTAGGTTAGGGAATAGTCCTATTGACCCCGTATGAAAGAGGACGGGAGGGAACCGGCGGGTGAGCACGTATTAAGTTAATCGCTCCGGCACTAACCTGGTGAGTTAGTAGAGGGAGGGTGGATAGGCAACCTCGCTCCGACCAGTGAGCAACTGGAAGCAATTGCCATGCAATTGCGCGCTGATTGAGTGTATCTCAATTACTTCCTCCTAAGGTTGTCAGGTTCCCCATGTGTTAAATCCACGAAGGCCATTCCAATCTTCAGGCGTTTTTGAGAATCGGTCTCGATATTTGGGTCGATATCTCGATATAATGGTATCCTTTCGTTCACCATCGAGGACGATTGGTAGTTTAAATTAATGTTTTGGTTTTCAGACGTTTTTGTAGGTGACTCAGTTTCACGTGATTTTTGATTGTTGTATTGTCTCTTACGACACTCTTCGATTAAGTGACCCTTCTTTTTACCCAAATTTAAATTTAAAAATTGAAATTTTGATTATTATTACTATAATTTGAATTAAAATTTGTAGAATTACTAAAATGGTTTTGTTTATTACTAGAAGAAAAGTTTTCGTTATTATGCTGTGCTATATTTATAAACTTATTTTGATTAGAACGTGATTTTGATTTGCATTGATATGTATCGTGATTAGTTCTACCACAATTTCTGCAAGATTTTATTATGTTTAACGCGCGCTCCTCTGATAGAACCACAGTGTATGCTGAATTTAAATTTGTAAAACTTCTTAACATTTGAGAAATCTGTGTATTTGAATGAAAAACGAATCGACTGAGAGTAGTTTTATTAACCGAAGTGGCTAGAAATACGTCCGACGTGTACCAATGTATATTCACGTCCAATATTCTTATTGGCCCATTTTGTCACGTCATCGCGTTGACCACCTGATGCTGAGAATCGAGGTATTTGTGGTTACGTTAGTTACTGGAACCACCGCAAATAAATCATTAAAATGATTGAGGATAAAAGAAAGATCTAGTATCGCTTTGTTCAGTTTGCAACGAAGATTGTAATGTTAATTTGTAAACTACGGAAAATGAATTTAAACAAATGAATAATACAATCTAATTGATGTATAAACATTATAGTCATCAATTATTAAAAATAACTAATATTAAAACGTTATAATACAATATATGATATAAGATAAAGGTGAGGCAGGATAATAAATTATATAATAATAAAACATATTAGTAGTAGTTTTAGCAGTATTATAGTGGGTATATAAACGAAATAAAAGGACCTTACAATAACTAGGGAAACCTCGTCAAGACATGACGGTCAAAAGCATTGAAGGATTTCCCTATATACAACATTCGATGTGTGATTAGCTAGGTATAGGATTTGTATGCACTTAAAAATGCTGAAATATGCATGCACTTATGCACTATAAAAACGTGAAATATGCACTTAAATATGCACTTAAAAATCATGAAATATGCGTTTATTAGAAATTTTTAATAAATAGATGCACTTTCATTATTAAAAAAACACCTGTTTAGCGTTATTTACATTTTATTTACAGAAATTATTTTAATTAGACATCCTATGCAATAATTTAATTAATTATATTTTCTAAACATAGAGCGTTACAGTTCACAATGACGTACATTTTTAAATTTTCAAAAGTAAACATATGCCTATTATCCCTAAATATTGTTTTATATTTTGGGAAACTCCGTTCCACATCGCAAGACGTAATTGAGGCATACTTAAAATTGTTTAATTCTACAAGCGAATAATGTTTTAGCTCGTCTAAAATGTCTTGGCCAGATAATGAATCGTTTATGCTTTTAATTAAGTGAAAACCAGGATTTTTGTCTATAACGGATTTAAAGTTTTATAGTCAAACCCTTTGGCCCTTTTACTTTATTCAAAGAAACACCTAACAATTTTACATGCTCAAGAGATTCATCTAATGAATTTCCCTGAGTTTCTAATTTCTGAATTACTTTAGCTAAACGCACAAAATTTGTCTAAACAAACAATAATTCTGCCCTCACCTCCTTCCTATTATTAAAAGCATCCTGTGCGCTTTGTATGCATAGTGCATCGTGTTTATTAAGTTTATTTACAAATGCTTTAATAATATCAAAATAAGTTGCATAATATTCTGCTGCAGAAAGCCAAGTACCCTACCTGGTTATTACAGGCTCAGGTGGGAGAGGCACTTCTTGAGCAGTTTCCCTAAATATTTGTATGCGATATGGAGCTTTACAAACAATTTATTTTACATCTGAAATTATAGAGTTTACGTTAGGATATATTTCCCGCACTTTTTCCGCAACTCTATGCATTGCATGGGCAAGACAAGTTAAGTGGATCATTTTTTCATACAGAACTTGTAAGCCTGCTCCAGCCTTGATCATGTACGGTGCCGCGTCGGTGACGAACAGGAGTACTTTGTTGTACTGTATGCCGTCCGGCCACAAAATAGCCATCGAATCATTAAACAATTTTGTCACAGAACAATGATTGGGGCTCTTGAAAACGTCCATTGCTAATAGATAGGATTTGGGATTGTTCTCCGAATTTAAAACGCCAATTATAACGTTAGCCACGTATCTGAAAACAAAAATTTGATTTTTATTTTATCGAACTACATAATTAGTCGGTTACAAACAATTAGCGCAAACAGTTATTTAAAAGAAATTATATTTTAATCAAGCAAAAATATTGTTGTGATTAAATATGTAACTAACAAAATAGAAAATAAAACATCCGTAGATTGCTCTGCTGTCTTTAACTAGTAGAATTTTAGTAACAAAACGAAGGAAATGAAGTTTCTACGCACCTTCCAGTAGTGTCAGTAGATTCGTCAATGGAAACCCATATGTAGTTATTCGCTACATGTTTTCTAATTGATTTTATGGTCTCTTCGTATAAACGAGGTAAATAATTTTTCCTGAGTGTAGACTCGTCGGGTATTGGCATTTTTGAAATTTGTTCCAGAAAATTACGAAATGCTGAGTGATTAATTTTAATTAACGGAATATCTGCATCCACTAATGCACTACAGAGTTTTTTATTAAATTCGATCGATTTGCTGGACTCACCGCGCGGATTATTAAGGTACCCCGGTAACAATGTTTGTTTTTTTGATTTCAGGGCAACACACTTTTGATGTCGAACCGTGTTCAGATGTTGTGTAACTTGAAAGCGTTTCGTTGCAGTCACTTTATCGTCGCACACTGTACAATACAACATCTTATCGTCAGTTGTAAGAACACTTAATTCCTTAACATAACTTCGAAGTGTAACAAGACACAGACCGTTTTTCTTTACCCATCTTTACACTCTAAAATTTCAAACTGAAATGCAGTTTGCAATTTCTGAACTGTCTTAATTGAAAGATTACAAGATTAGTAAACAAAAGTACAGGCAAATTTTTCTATGAACAGGAAGTTGTCAAAGGGTCTTTTGAATCTCCTAATACCTATTTATCACAATACCGCAGGATGTAAGTATTTAAATTTTAGTTGAAACTTTTTCTTTCTTAGAAAATATTAACAAGTACACAGATGGTTCAGGCAGTAAAATATTTTAAAGCCTAATATTTAACAATAAGCTGAAATTATGGGTTTCCCCTAGACTCAACTAAGCCACCCTTGGTTGGTTGTCTAAAATGCTAAAATTATTTAAAAAATATTAGAAATTTCATAATTAAAGCATGTAAAACGCTCAAAAAGTGGTAAAATATGCACATTCGTTCAAAAATGCTAAAATATGCATGCATTTATAAAAAACACCTAAATATGCATTTATATGCACTTTCAAATTGACATATTATGTGATTCATATGTGGCTTAAACATGTAAAAATATAACTCTGCATATGTTTGCTATAAGCAGAAAAAACATGCAAATGCATAGAAATCCTATACCTAGTGATTACAATCATTTGGATTTTCAAGAGCGATTATTTAAATAAACGCAACCAAACATAACCAGTTGAAAATTCTAAGCCTAGCACTCCTCTCTCCCAGCTTACCCTCCTTCGTCCTACATATATTCCTCTCTGGCTTACCCCTCCCCAACTGTTTATTTTACAGAAATACATACATACCGAAATTCTACCTTGCGAAATGATAAAAATAAAATCAAAAATCGATCTTGTTTAAAACATTCTTGAAAACGTCTATTAGTACATATTTCAAAAACATGACATAAACATATTGTTGGCAAATTTCCTGCCTTTTATATAAACAATATGAAACTACTCTTAATAAGCAATTGCCATCGGCTATTATTTGTATAATTCGTCTGTTCATAATTTTCAACTATGGAATTCTGTCTACGCTTTTTAATGATGAAAGTGGACGGCTGCATCACCCTTTAAGGTTGATTCAGACCGGCGGTAGCGGAGCGGTGGCGGAGCGGAAGCGGATCCGCTCCCAAATCGCTTTCCTTAGTTTTAAATGGGATGATTCGAAGTAAAACCGCGCGCGGAGAAAACGACACAGCGGTGAGCCGACGGACTGAGAGCGGAGCGGTTTGAATCGATCTAGAAGCGATTTTTAGCAAGAAACCGCGCGGTTAGAGAAGGGTAGAATTATGTTTTTGGCTGAAACAGCGCTATTCAGTGCAGTCCATTAAGACTGCTGGTATTGCAAATTGAAAAGTAACAAAACACCGTACGTAAATGTAAATAACGTAAACATTTCATTGTAATTAGTTTTTTAATTATTATATTGAAAAGGACACTCAGTTTTTAGTGAATATTTAATAAACTAGAAACTACTTAATTAACTCAATATCGCTTAAACTTTATTATTTATTAAATATTAAAGGAAAGTAATGTATTCAGATATGTGTTATATTTTTGTGTCACATTTTTGATGGGTTTAATGAATGGAAAACTCTTATATACAGCTTTGCCTTCATTAAATAATACATATAACAATATGAAAAACGGATTTCACAGTATTAGGGACACATGCACGACTATGAATGTCTGCACTGCAAAACAGTCGCCGTCCCGCTACCGCGGACAGTATGAATGCTCCAAAGCGGAAACCGCTCTGAAACCGCTCCGCCGCCGCTCCGCTTCCGCTCCGCCTCCGCTCCGCTACCACCGGTCTGAATCAACCTTTATATTTATAAGCTAAGAGCACTTACGAAACTCACCACCGTGGAAGGTGAAAGGGCGCCCCTAGTGAATGTCCGATTCGCCCGTCTAAAATTAAACATTTTAGAGTTTTCAAATTAAAAATATAAACATTAAAAAATATAAAAATTAAGTAGTGTTGACTAATCTACACAGCGAAAGCTTTAATTTAAAAAAAGAAACGCGTAAATCGGCCTGGTGGATCTCTCAAACGAACTGGAACAAAAATAAGCCTTGTGTTTTAAATATATAGATTGTCAGCATTTCATTACTTTAATCATTTCAAATGTGTCAAATCAGATCGAACAACATTACCATTATAAAAATAATATACAAGTAAGTATACAAAGGTTTAGGGAATAATCTTGAATATAGCCCTCTCGGTTATTACATACATAAAGTACAATAAAATCGAAGAATAACAATGAACACTAACATTAAAATTTGAAACTTGAACCATTTATGCAAATAACTCCCAATAGTTCCAATATTATGCAATACAATAAATTTCCTAAATAGATTCGTTTTAAAAAATATTAGGAATGTTTCTAAAAATGTGTCAACAAAAAAAACTGCTTATTTTTCACAGCAGGAGTAAAGTTGTCTATATTTATTTTCTTAAGGGGCTACACTGATTTGTAAGACCCTTTGTCGTCGACACCCCATTCGGGCTCTTAAATAATTTCAGACAGATTTATACGAAAAAACACAATACAAAAAGTTCAAGCTTGCATAGCTGTGGAATGTGTTTCTCATGCCAGGGTAAACTTTAAAGTGGGCGTTTAGGATATATTTTCTTTTAACACAACATAACAAGAACTTAAGAGGCAGGTATGAGAAATATTATTTGAAAAGAGGGTGCAGCGTTCAGGTGTTAAAAAGTTTATATATAAGTGCTAATTTTATTATCGTGTTCGAAATGTTGGTACTACTGCCAGATCGATTTATACCGTTACACAAAATTCAAACTCTCAAGTTTTTATAAGCAAAAGTTAATGGAGCAAAACTGTAGTAGTAGGGAAATGATCAAGGGGTGTAGCATGTATAAGTAACAGCTCTGCCAGTTTTGAATGACTAAGCAGTTTGTCGGCTGGTGGATATTGATTTTAAAATATTAAATACCCTGCTATACGTTGTTACTCTTTAACGTTCTCTAGTGCTACTACTTAAAAGATGGCTATTGTAATTCTATATCAACAACGACAAAATTCTTGGCAACAAACGTGGTGGAAAGCTTAAGGGGAATATTAGAATTTCAAAGTTGGCAATACGTGGTTTGATAGCTGTCTCGGGTATTGGTTTTTAACTTTTCTGCATATCCGCTTACATCCATAAATCAAAATTATTCTTGTATAATATTATTTTATATTAAAACGTAGGTTTTTCATTTATTACTTTTTCTACCAGTCATACGCGAAATGAAACAATTTATTACTAATTTATGCAAAACAAACTTAATAAAACCTGGCCTCCCTAGTATTATTATTATTATTATTAATATAGACAAAAATAACTCGGAATTTTGTTTTTTTTCTAAAAAGAGAATGCACAAACTAATAATAACGACTGGGTCAACTTCGATTTAGGGATATTTAACGTATAAATACCTCTTCGTGTCCTTGATAACCTATATTTAGAATTTAAACGTAAATGATGCATGGTTTTTATTGGCAAACTTATTAACCGGTCTATTTCCGAATTCATTTAAGCACGCCTCGTTTAGGTTGCCCTTTTAAAGTGTTTCTAATAAGGTTTAATTTCGTAATGGTTTTAAAATTCATTCCCCGCATAAATTTTCAAGGAAATCATTTTTAGGACAAAAAACCTTCAGGATTACAGCCTTAATCAATTTACTATTGATTATTGTTCGTTTTTTTATGGTTTGATCAGTTAGCTCAGTGTTTTTTAAAACGTGGACCGCGCTCCTCTGGGGGTTAAGAACTCATGAGGAGGAGGAGCAGGAAATTACTACTTAAAACACCCGCGAGTTTTCTCTGTCTACGATCTAATATAGTGCGCGAATATCACTTTCTGTTAGTTGTATCTACTTACACACAAGCAGCTAGCTAGGGGATAGAGCGCGGTCGTGGAGCATTTCAAGCCGACCTAGTAAATACACACGAACTATTAACATTTTATTCCAAACAAGATATTTATGTTTAGTAAATGGTTGACTTATTATTGATATGCGTCACGAATGAAAATTCGCTTTATGTTAGAAAATCACCGAAGCATTTTAAACTAGCTCATTAGTCCCAAGCAGCAGTGGCGGATTTAGGCACAAGCGTTGGAAGCGGCCGCTTCAGGCCCCACAAGTCAGGGGGCCCCCACAGAGGCCTCCTGCCAAGGACCGCACTGGACACGCGACATTGAGCGTACCTCAATTACTTCCTCTCGGAAGCAACGTGGAGATTAAGTCTAACGACAGGTGCTCTAAGTAAAACACTCTTGGAATCTTGGATACGCGACAAATAAAAATTATTGGCGTGGGAATTCACTTTTCGCAAAAAGTGAAACAAGAAACAGATCATATCATGTACAGGCTGGTAAAAAACGTGTACGGTTGACGCATTAGAGTTTCGTACGAAAAGGCAAGCACTCAGAACGATAGGTAAAATATTGTAACGGAGTGTACTGTTTCACAGCAGACCTGCAAGGAATGTATCATCTCTGTCGGTCCGAATGCTGGTCTTCTCGCACAATCAGCGCGGTCATCCGACTACTATGATAACTAATTTATTTACGCACAAGCGGTGGAAGTGGTAGTTCCAGGCCCCACAAGTCAGGGGGCCCCGCAAAGGTCCCTTGCCGAGGATCGCAGTGGACATCCGATAAATAAGAATTATTGGCATGGAAACTCACTTTATCGGCGCAATAGAGTTTTGTGCGAAAAGGAAAGCATTCAGAGGGATAGGTAAAATGTTGTAACGGAATATACAGTTTCGCAGCAGCCCTCCAAGGCTTGCCTCCAATGCCTTCTAGCAAACTCTGAGCGGTCGTCCGACTTACATTCGGGGAAGGGGAACTGTACCATGCTTTGAATAAGTGAAATTCCTTAATGGCATTTGTCAATTGACAACATTTCCCAATGTTGAAACAACTTTAAAAAAATCTTAACATATTGTAATACGTACCTGTGAAAGATTATGACCTTAGAATATTTCCCTTCTGTTCGATTTTTACAACCTAGAACGCTATAAGTCGGCATTGTAAAGTCTTTTAAATTGTCTTTATTACGTTTAAGCAAATAAGCAATCATTTACGCAAAAATTTGAAAATATTGATAAATTTGATGCTTTCAAAAAGCAGTGAAAAGTTCCATTATAAATGAACTGATTATGGAATAAAATGTTTTTCTGAAATAGTACATAAGTAGAACTTTTACGGACTTATCTGTCACAATGACATATGTCAAAACTGACTTTTACGGACTCATCTGTCATTTTTATTTGCATGTTTTACATGTATTTGACATATGTCGCACACAGTCACGTTGACTTAGTTGTCTACTCTACTGTTATTAAGGATGTTTGGGAGGTACAATCGGAGGTAAAAGTACTGAAAATTAGAAATTCATGAATATCTTCGTTTTACAGATCATTACGAAGTAAATTAATAGTTACAATGCTAAAAAAGAATATATTATTTAAAAGGAAAGATGAATTTTTACTAATAATGGTGAATGAAATAGAAAATAACGAATAATAAGGAAAAATTTTAAATAACTTCTGGCAGTGAATATGCTTTGATTTTAACTTGTCGGCAAAAAAATATTTGATTTAAATCTTTATCAATTATGAACATATAATTATTAATTATGCTTGAGTATAAATTAAAACATTAAAATATTGTTTATTTTTTATAATTGTAAATGATAAATATGTTTAATATTAATAATTCAACGTTCTATAAAATATAGAAAACGTGACAACAATGTTGATTTTATAAGTTGGTACCATAAGTATATCTTTCTCTTACATAATTAAGAGAGAAAAGTCTTTGGGCATCAGTCAGCAGTTGATTGCAATTATGGACGTATTTAAACTAGATGGACGGAGCTATTTAGGTATTTTCTGAAGCCTGCATGGTTTGTTTACACAAAGTACGAAACGATATGCGTGCTCCGAACGTAGCCGAATCTAATCCTAGTGCTTAGTGGTTTACTCGCCGCGACACGAGTGTTCCATCTTGGCTTATTTGTTTTCTGTGTGTTTAGTTTTTTAAGTTATTGTGAGTGTTTTAATTTAAATAATGGTGCGACAATGTGTTTTGTGCAAAAGATACGGTATGAAGGAAAATCAAATATCATTTAATAAGTACCTAAATTCTAAATTATTATAAAGCTAGGTTATGTCACATGTTTTGTATGTCAGTGCTGTAACGTCTGACGGGGGCACATAAACATGTTAGAAACAGAAGAGACCTTATCTCAATTGCATTGCAAGCAAGGAAAGAATTCAAAAATGTAATAAAGGCCTCTCCCTTTTTAATTAAAATATGTGAAACAGGAGAAGAAGTCTTTAGGTTACGTCAAAAGATTGAATATTTTCCTAAGTTACACCAATATAATTAACAAGTTAATACTTCAGACTATTTCATCCCAATTATCTTCATCTTTGTCAGATTACTGATCATCTTTATGATTAGAACTTAAGAATTATTATTAACTTATTATTAATTAATAGTAAATAACTTTTATACTACCTATTATATTAAACACTTGTATTAACTAGGTATAGTATAAGTATTATAATTATGTAATTATAATAAATTCTATAAAAATACATCTGTGTTTTTGTCATATAGTAGTGCAAATGAGTATTAGGAATATTAATATCCAGCAGAAAATTAAGTCTAAAACATTCCATGGTCTTTTTTTTATTATAAATTCCCGTTTGGCGCTACTTCAGTGGATTCCAATCCACCTTACTACAACAACAAAAAGGACAAATTGCTTTCATCGGAGAACTCGGGAAGCTTTAGCTGCAACTATCTTAGCTTTAAAATATTGTAATATTTATTGACTCCTAACAACAGGTAAGTAGGGGTCAATTTCTCATCTTTACAGATTTAGCTGCTCATTAATTCATTAATTTATACAGTTTCGAAAACTCAAGGAATGGGCACCAATACTTTTTTTAAAGCAGGTTACTCATAAACTTATTTAATTTACCACCAGTTTATTGTAATTCAACTTGTACTAAACTATTGTAATTACTGTTAAAGACCAGAGCAAGCAAGAACTACCTTCTACTACCTATACCAAATAAGTAGTAGAAGCTACTATTTTATTTATTTTTGGGCGAGGAATGAGGATGGCGGAGCATCCTTCGTACCTCATGGCACCGATGGCTATGATCATTTGGCCGACCTTACTAGAATTTACCCGAATCTGAGGGAATTGCACCTCCAGTAGGGATTTTTAACGTCAAACATCACATTGACACGGGACCTACAGTTTTACTTCCTATCCGAAAAGAAGGCATGTTTTAAATTTTTCTCCGCTATGAAAAATTACCAGCTCCGCCGGGATCGAACCTGCGATCCTTGGATTATGAAGCAAACATGCAAACCACTAATCCACCGAGGCTGACAGAACCTACTATTATTCTTGTTTTACTTTATTATAGCCTTAACTAAATTATGTTTACAAAAACCAAAAAGGTAGCAATTAGCTGTAGGAAATAGCTAAATACCAGCTTCATACTACCATAGTAGTTTAGAACAAATAATGTGTAGGTATGTAGTTAGGATTTTATTTTATTTATATTTGTAGTAATTATAACTACTACCACAAATTACAACTTTATATGCATCATTTGCAGTTTACATTACTGCTATTTCAGAGTTGAAGCTCATTGGATGTCTGGAATTTACAAGCCCCTTTTTAACAGCACGCCACTGCGCTCGACGGAAATTAGCTCTCAGCTGAGTACAGTGTTGCCGCATTTTCTTACACACCAATTAATTTAACGAGTAAAAACCAGATTTTCGGTTTGTTTATAATTCTTTTCTCAAGAACCGTTTAGTGAATGTTTATAAAACTATGCAAAATCGGTTCTATGGAGTTCAAGTTACGTAATTTAAAAATTTGGGACGCTTGGTAGCTTTTTTTCCTGTAATTGAAATGACTTTAGTCTATTATGTGAGCGAATCTCCATAAGATCACATGTAAAATTACAGTTACTTTAAATTGCAATAACTTTTAAATGACTTAGTCGATCGGATTGAAATTTTCACTGTAGTTTTAGCATTAAATGAGCAAAATTATATTAAATTTTTATTCATTTCGTAGCATTTTGAGATACCTCCTAAACATCCTTAAAAGCACATTTTGTATTTTAAATTTTCAATTTCATGATTTCAGAAAAAACGTAATGTACACCTCAGCACTAAAGCTGATTATTTATCACTCGTTATGGTTGTTCAACAATCTCCATATTCGTGATAAAAAAGTACAACCTTATTTGGTTTACAAATAACTAATTTATCTACGACTACTATAGAAAATTACACATTTCACACAGTTTAGTAACCATGAAAATGACTCATTGTTGAAATATACAAAATTATAACTTTTAGATAAAGATTAATTTATTTTTAAAAGTTAAAAATTGTTAACGTTAACGTTAAATATGTGTATAAATCAAAGACGGCATCCTAAGACAGCTGCTTCGATCTTTTGGCTCTCCTCCTTCAGGGCCAGCTCGTCTGTGAATTCTACACACATCATCCGAGCGTATATACTAGCTCGGAAATAACATTAAATCCATATAGAAAAAATATCAGCCCAGCTGGAAATTGAACCCTGGGCCTTCCACTTTCTAAGCGACATCTTTACTTCTGAGCTACTGTGTCGACTACCAGCATATAAAGTTATTATTAGCATATAAGGTTATTAAAAAAATTGGTATTGAATTAACGTAAAATTGATTTAAGGATATATCCTTCTGATGGCTTTAATCCATACATTTACAATAACCGGTCTATTACATGGAAATCTAAAAATATTTTGGGAATTTATTATTTAAAATTACATTCAAATGAAGCACTAGGTATTCAATGTATTTGTAAAATTGAGGTTATGATTTACTTACATTGACAAAAAAGAAGCGGCGGAACAAGGCGACGTCCAAAAATACATTTAAAAATGTGTCTATGACATTTAGAAAATTGAAAACACCAACAGTACTACTATTATTAATTTAAATAATTGTTCAAATTTCAGTATTAATTTTAAATAATAAACGATTATTACATTGAGTTATACGTATTTCCTAATTTTAACACCTGTTTTCCACAAACTGTGGGCATTGTTTACTTTTGACAATCCAGCATCTCAACCTCAAATCATATTCTAGGTTAAATATTTTTCCTAGCTTTTGGTGTTTTATTACGTGTTTGTGGTCGTAGATAAAGTATTGCGTGTAACACGTACAAAAACGCCAATTTCACACTTGTGTGACCGGCATAAGAAATCTTGATAATAATTATATGTACTTACTTTTTGATAAAAAAATAAAAAGTATATAAATTGTAGTAATTGATTTATACGATAGGGTCCCAAAAATTTGTATCGCTTCTGGTCCCTTAAGTGTTAAATCCGCCACTGCCAAGCAGAACGTATAAAATCTGTAAATAATCAATCTGTCGCATCATCAAACAAATATGCAGCAAGATTATACTAGCAGCCACTTGCGCGAGATTTAATCCATATCCAATTACTCTTAGCAAGGTTAAGCAATGGCAAGCACCACCTAACCATGCCGTACTAGCGTAGGCTCATCACTATGTACTCGATGCATGGTACTGCATTTAGGCTATATACAACAGCGAGGCAAAGAACCCGACTCTGCATCTAGTACGTAAGTTGTTGACTCTGCAACATCTCCTACACAACAACCTCGATACGTTGCGCTTGTTCAACAACCTTCGCACACTCTTCTATACTCTAACACACAAATGAAGGATCTAGGTCGCCGCGTGGATCACCACCAGGTAAACACATAAAATCTAAGATCAGATTTTAAGCAACACTGACATTATATAAGCTGTTAAAACTGTCAGTGACGTACGTTGCCCGCGTGATTCGCGATACGGTATGCAAGTTAGCCCTCGTGATTTCGGCGACCTAGATCCTTCATTTGTTTGTTAGAGTATAGCAACTATGTACGTGACAGAATTAATCATATTTGAGTCTTGAAGACCCCTTGGCAGTCTCGGGTTAGTGTTTAGTCAATGCTTAAGTAAGTTTAGTTTTAGGCTATGCAAGGGTTTTACTTATGGCATGGAGAATTACTATGTACTTTTATTATCTTTGCATTAGTTGGTGGCAGTTTATTATTATGTTCGAAAAATTCGTAAATTCTAGGCAAAAACGTGGGTTTTTTAGTTTTCCTCAATCTTAAGGGGGAGGGATAAAACGCATTTTATAACCCCCTATACGGGAGTCTAGATGGTTTTGCTGCAAAGATTAGGCCAAGTTAATTGAACAAATATCTGGTTCATACAACACAATTTTATGCAATAATTATCGATTATAATTATTTTACGAGGGTGGTCTGAAAAGCTTCCGACCTAACAAAGATACAAGACATTTTTTCTTTAAATTTATTTTTATTTTTCTACATAGTCTCCTTGTAAGTCTACACACTTCTCCCAGCGATGCTCCCATCTCTTTAACCCGTCCAAATAGTACTCGGCGTTTTTCTCTGCAAAATAATTGTTCAAGAAGGTGATTGCCTCCTCATTTGACGAAAGTCTCTGTCCTCGGAGCGCAATTTTCAGATGAGGGAACAAAAAGAAGTCGCTTGGGGCTAGATCTAGTGAGTAAGGAGGACGTTCAAGCAGTTCAAACCATAATTCGTGGATTTTCGCCATGGCAACCGCGGAGGTGTGAGACGGCGCATTGTCTTGGTGAAACAGGATTTTCTTTTTCTGCAAATGTGGCCGTTTTTCCACAATTTCTGCCTTCAGCTTGTCAAGTAATGATGCGTAGTATGCTCCTGTAATGGGTTTTCCTGTTTGAAGATAATCGATTAAGATAACTCCATAACTATCCCAAAAAAACAGTCGCCATCATTTTCCCAGCCGACATGACAGTTTTTGCTTTTTTTGGAGCCGATTCCCCCTTCGCAGTCCACTGTTTTGACTGTATTGTTGTTCCACTGTAAAGTTGATATTACGCAGTCGCAATAGACCGTTGAAAGTTTTTCGGTCGCAACTGTACAGTGCTGTCTAATATTCCAAAATGACATCGTGTAATTCAGGATTTCATGGGGTATGTGTTTATAACAGCTGCAGCGGAATGAAAGGTTTTTTTATTATTTTCAAATACTTGTTTAAAATAATTTATTTATCAGCTTAGAGTAAGTTATAGAAAATATAACCGAAGTAAATCGGGTCTATCGTGCACTTTCAAATGAGCAGCAGTGTACTACGTAAGATACGTAAAAATATTTTTTAGCTACATTCGTTGGCAATCATATCAGTCTCATTTATTTGGTATTTTGAAGACTTGAAGACAACTGCATTTACTTAAATTGGTATTTGTGCAGTTGCAGTTGTCCAACGTTGTGTTTGTGTCTATGCAGAATTGGACGGTATCTTCATAATAAATATTAGTCGTTTGCGCACACATTACTCTATAATACATATTATGTAACCATCAACTGATAGCGAGTTTATTTATACTCCTAACAACTGTAGCTCTAGTGTGAGTAGCTGAAATATAGTTACCATTTATTTTTTGGTCGCTTAAGATAAAAGTCCCTAATTGGAACATTGGGATGTAATTTTTTATATGTAGTAATATACTACGAGACTCCATGAACTACAAGTTGTGAGCGTTGGCTGCGTTTAATGAGATTGTTTAATAAACGATACTAATCTGACCTTCGTTAACAATTATTGATAAGTTGCTCTAATTGAACCCACTTATTTATTTGGTTGGCACCCACTTATGAGAAAAAATACTTTTATGTGTTTTATTTAACCATTTCTTGGAGTTACTTAATACATTACTAACATTTTTCCATGCATTTCAGATATTTTTGAATCGTATCAGTGTAATAGACAGAAGGCCCTCGCCAATGGACTTTCTGTTTTCCTGCGGAAGACGCATCCAAGCATCTACGTTATGCAACAGTATCATTCCTTCATTAAGAATTGAAAGATGTAGGCAAATGTGCCATCTAACTTTGTAAATTGTAATAGCAGTATCTTAGTCTCTATTCTATCGTAGGATCAACAAGTCTTTGGATCGCAATTACCATAGACTGTAAAAACCATATGCAGAATTATTTACTTCTACTGCCCGTAGTTTTTGTGAACTGTACAGAATAGCGCTAATGTATCTTGAGTAGATCTAATGGGGGTACAGCCAGCTGTGTCAAGAAAATATGACGCACTGTCACCGCTAAACAAAGCCCTATAGTACACAGAAAATGTTAAGTGAACGTACGCTATTATTATTTCTTGTACTTGCAGTTATTTTAAGTATTACTTACTAACATTTATAAAAAGAACACAGAATGGAATTTATTTGAACTATTATCTATTGACATGACAGGTGAAGTAAATGTCAAAAATAATAGAACTAAATAATTTCATAGATAGCTTGGTAATTTCATGGCATCCCTGATCCAAAGACTTTTTGTTCATACTATAGTTTTATCCGTTTCAACTCATTCAATTCCCTTTATAGTGATCTGTTGTTTTGGGTTGTGTTATCGTTTTTTCTTGATGAATTTCTTGATAACAATGGAATTTTCTGCGTTTGTCTTCGTTTCCAAATAAATTGCGTATTAAGAAACGAAGAGGAACTTTCATATATAGTCTGTTGACGGCAAGATATCTTTTTACTATTCATCTCCTGTATTTTAAGAAGATTAATAGTTAATTTTGTTTTTGTAATAATCTTTCGTTAAGGGTTTCGTTGTCTACCCTGAACAGCTGATTTTTGAAGCATTTCCTTCAGTAAATTAGTTAGCTGCATGGTTTGAAAGTCGCAGCGACTAGGTGTTTTGTTTAACAATTAAACTTTAATTCAAAACTGTCAAGCTTAAACTTCCCAAACATTAAACAGTTGCTTCGACAACTACTGCCAACCTTGCAAATAAATTATTTTACAATTCATAGCCACCCGTGACTGAAATAATTGGTGAACACATGATATGTTGTAACTAAAGTTTTGTGTACTGTTAAAATAATATAAATCCAAAGCCTACTCAGAATCATAGGGAACATAAATCGACTATAAATAAGAGCATATACCATACAAACATGTCTGAAAGACAATACAAATATAAAAAACTAAAAAAGAATGTAAACTAATTCTTATATATAATGCTCAGTAATTTTTAGGGAGACTTAAAGAACAAATTCTATTCTTCTGATTTTTTTTTATTTGCAAATCGTTTAATAATACTTTTTAAGTTCGATGCTTAAGCTGAGTTTCGATTCTACAAAGCACATTCGTAAGTAATTTGTTCGATTTTTAGTCAGTTTTTTAGAAAATAGAATACTGATATGTAATCAAAATTTATTTTCATCTAGTAGGTATTGCGGTGCACTGTAGTGGCACCAACACCTTTAAAATTGGCTTACATTCAGTAGTGCTATGGCAAAACATGTATCTGCCATTTTTATGATTTTACAAGAGAATCAAAAACAATTTTGTATTAGCATGTATCAATAGTACATAGTGATTTTCAAAAGTAATTTTTTAAAAGTAACTAAAGTAAAAGTAACTAAACTCTTTGATCAACTTAAAGTATACTTTGTAGCCATTTAATGCCAAAAAGTGCATTTTGAAAAAAAAATGCAGATAGCATGTTTTGCATAACACTACTGAATATTTTCTTCAAACTGTCAATAGGTATGAAAGTAATACTTTTTTTCACGAACTTACAGTATAACGAGGGCGAAGCCCGAGTTTATCAAGCAAATGAGTGAAAAAAGATTTTCATAACGTGTTGTACATGACATTCTTTGCATATTGTAAGTTAAGAAATTTGTCCCAAAATGTATGCATTTATGCAAAATTTTAGAAAAATCAGAAAAACATAATGTTCTTTGACAATAATCTCCGGGGGGCGGAAAGATTGAAGTTTATTTTTTACAAGCACAATTAAAAATAATTTAAAAAGTGCTTCTTTCATTACGATTTTTCGTTCAAAAAAATCAAAAGTTCATAATCGATGTTATTGTTCAACTTAGATCACAAGTGTGTTATGTCAATTTAATCGTCTCTTTGCCAGCTATCTTTCTATCTTTTTAGAATTAAGATTAGCGTTAATTACATACATATGCGTCATGACGCCCGCGTTGTGCGATTGTTTGAGTGTTTTGTGTTTGTTTTTGGCTCAAACATATAAAAGGGCTCCGGAAAAAACAATTTTAGTCGATAAAAGTCATAGGGTGAATCTATGTTCGACTCATGATCGAAGTCTAAAATAAAAAGTTAGGTTATGAAGTTTTAACCCATATGTTTTGTTAGTAAACAAACGTTTATATCATATGTGATTTGAATATTCACCTGTTATATAAATCAAAGAAGATTTATTTTTACTTTCCAATACTATTATTTGAAATTGTGCTCGATTTATTATTTAACGAAGAATATAAATTTATTTATTTCCATTTTAAAAATTCGTATGGATTTGAGTTATCGACTGTTATGGATTTTTAAGAACAGCTGATTGGAATGAACACTGTTTTACCGATCGTACAACATTTTGAAGTGGATTTATTGACATTTGGACGGTCAAATTTTATATAGAAGGTTGGTCGTAATAAAAATTGTTACCCAGTGGGAACAAAGTTTGTTGCTTTAACAACAATTTTAAAGTTTATTTATGTCATTTGTAAGTAACTGATTATTTTATTTTTTTATAGTTTGTTTAAATGAATACGGCTGCAAATCACATGTAAGTTTGATAGTCATCAAAATTTCATTTAAACAAGCTAAAGGAAGATTCTCCTTTTATTTTTTTAAGGAACTTGTTATTTACCTGTTTGATAAATTTTTATTTAATTTTTAAAAAATAAAGATCTATGGTTTTTAATTTGTAAATGTGTTTATTTTATTTGATGTGGATGCAAATATAAAGTTATTTATACAGAGTTTAAGGCTGCTGTTTGTTCAGGTGCGGGATTCCAAGTGCAGTGGTAGTAAGTTTCTCTTTCCAGATACAGGTATTAATAAGATCAATAATTTGTTTATCTCATGCTCAATCGAAACAAAACTGAGTCAGTCTATTGGGTAAAAGAAAAGCTTTGGGTTGTTATATTTTCTTTTTATTGATGCTAGCCAAAATTTAATAAAATATCTAATTTATTATTATTATTATTGGACTTATAACACTTCAATATATTATGTAGAGCTGAAGTGACTTTATGCGGCTCATTTGTAATTTGTAGACAGGAACGAATAAATTGCTAACGCTAGAATAATAGTAAGAAAGTAAGGCGAATACAAAAAAAAAGTGAAGGACCATGTTATCAAGCATTAAAGAACACTGTACCTTACACCCAGCCTGTAATGTGTTGTAATGTGTTTGTAATGTGAATATACCGTAACTCTAATATTAAATGATTTTAAATCAATAATCTGCAGTTGCATCATTTCTTTATCTTTTGAGCTAAGTTTTTAATATGTATAACAGAATGAGCGTGGATTACCTACTTTAAAGAAAAATTTGTGTGGAAAACAAAAAAATATGTCAAGATTCACTTTGACAGTACGAATTTTCTGTTATCTTGAATATTTTAGGCCTGTGAATACTTGGATTCTCCAAAATAAGATATCGTTTCTGGGCTTTCCATTATTAATATATAAAGAATGAAAGTGATAAGTTTTTTGGGCAACATCAAGGTTCTAAAATATTTCAGGAACCTGCTGGATTAAAGTTTCAAATAAAACCTTGATGTATTAAAATATAATTAAAAATTCCAATAGGCTGCCCTGCGTTTATATCATGCGAACCTCTTCGGAATATTTCAGAATATTATTAAACCATATTAAACATTTTTTGTAAATATTTTCAACAAATTCTTATGATCAGAAATAACAAATATATGTCTGGAATTCAATATGTGAGATAATAATTTAAAGCGTATGATGTTAATACATATAAAATAAATTAACGTGATAACTTCTGTGTTATTTGCATAAATAATTAATTTTGAATGGATCGGTAATATTCAATGTTACATATACTCATGTGAATGTTTCATTATTATTTTCATTAATTTGTATTTACTTAGGTTAGCTTTACAGATTTAACTACAAAAACCTCGCATTTTAAGGCTTACAAGTCACACGCCACTTCCACACTTCACATTCCTAAAATAAATAATAATTTGAATTTTAAATTTTAATTTCAATTTCAAGAGTAGGCTAAAGCAAAGTGTATAATTTACGGTTAGCAGATTAAGTTCCTTACTTTGTGTTTAAATAAAAATAACCTTTTTTTATGGAAGAATTTTATATGGCGCTGTCATCTATCAATTGTTTTTACAAAGATATTTCCTCCCCCATTATTTTGTCGTTCAGATTGATAGATAGTAAAGTCATAAATATTCATAACCAAATTACTTTTTTTAATTAGATTTTTCTCATGAATGAAAACGAAGACATTATTTTTTCTAAGAAATTGTTGATTTCTGATTTACATATTACTAACATAAACGGATTGGCGGCTATGAAAACGAGGGTGTGGTAGTCCTGGGAATTTTAAAATAATAGAACAAAATTTATTAAATTATATTTTTATAAAAGTTTATTTCTGACTTTGCAATTGTGCTTAAGAGTGCTTAATCTTCATTTCTATGCAATTAGATTAAATCATTAAGGAATTAACTGCCATAGTTTTAATTACCACGAAGGCAACGTATTTAGTATTAATGGATGTAAATAAGAAAAAAATACAGCAACGTAACAAGCTAAAGATAACGTTCTCTTTTGTTAAATAAATAATTTTTTAACATCTATTTTGTTGACATCTGGAATCTACTTCATATAAAGAGTATTGAGGAGATATAGTGGTCCCTTGGTTACACCCTGAAATAGGGAAATTCTATGCAAAGACACTTTAACTTTGTAGGGAAAACGTTCCTGTCTCCAGGAGTGAGAATTTTGTGTTGGAAGTCATTTGATAGCTTATTAGTTTTCGGACAGTCGTAGGCCCCTTTTGTCTGACCGAAACCACCCCTTCTTATAATATACTGATTTCAAAGTCAGATATTCCCGATTGTAGGATCTAGGTTCCATAGTGTAGTAAACTATCCGACAAATTGATTCGCACGCTAAAATTCCATTCCTGTGTAGGGTAACGTTTTCCCTGCAAGCTAGGCTAACGCCCACCACAATTAAAGAGACAGTATTGAGCCCTATTTTCGTTACAGGCAGTCGACCGTAATTCGCCCCGTACTATTTACAGAGTTAGACGTAGTCCTACTTTTAAACAATGATTTACATAGAGCATTTATCAAGAATATTTTTTAAATAGAAATAACAAGAATGACAGATAAATAGAAATTCTTTCAAAAATAGATTTAGAAAAATAATTTTCTACATTTCAAATTTTCTGCATCTTGTTATCTACAAAACGGGGAATTTCTAATTGAGAAATCGGAACTAGTGTGAGGACAAGATGTGTTCTGCAGTCGGTACCAATAGACGACTAAAATAGTTACAGTCTATTACAAAAAATATCTTTAAACAACCACACATTTGCGACTACTACGATCTTCAGTTATTGTAGATTCCCCAAGATGTTGATATGAAAATCTTCTAGGTGTTGAATCGGAAGGAATGCCACCAACTATGATTACGTTGCTTAAGAGCGGCAATAGCAAACAATCAAATCCCAAATAAATAGAAGAATAATATACCGAATGATAAAAAGAAAAACAGAAAAAAAGACTTACAATAAACAAACCAATTACCAAACATGCACATCACAAGTACCTCAATTGAAAGGCGGCCTCGAAGAATTGCCAAACCGCTTCCAGAGTCGAACTGACCAGCGATTACTAAATGAATCGTGCATAAAATAATACAACTAAGAAATTACCGTAGTAAATACAGCCATTTTAGAAACCTTACCTATAACTGTGGTGAAAATAACACTTTTACGAAAACGGCTTTAGAATATGTTTGCTTATATTAAGCAGATATTCTGCTGACTATTAAAGTTGGAAATGAAATTTGAAAGATGAAAAATTTTATATAAATGCGTTATCGAATAAGTCTGTAGTTTTGGAGATATTTTTAGAAATTGGCTAAGAAGATGGCGAATACGAAGTAAGAGAGCTATTATAAAAAAACAGGTTTAAATTAGCCTAATAAATCTAACCTGAATATTCAGTCGCAGTTAACATATTCAAAAAGTACCTAGGATTACCTATTACCATTCTTCCTGAACATCCGATATTTGACCAAGCCACACCTAGTGGAAGCCCGTGTAAAGCCACCCCAACCCCCCGCAAAAATTACCGCAGACCTCCAGACTCAGACGGCTTCGAACCTGCTTCAAGACACAAAAAACCTAAAGCAGAAGTTGCAGAGCCAACCCCAACCTCCAATAAGTTCGCTTTGCTTGAAAAAGACGAAGAAAAAGAAGAATCTGCCATGGAAGAAGAAGCGTCTGTACCAACAACAAACCAGACCAGCAAACGCACTCCTCCAATTGTCCTGCACTCAAAAGAAAAATATTTAACTATCATGAACGCTCTCACTGAGCAGAGAGTAAAAATTAAGGAAACAGTTAACATCAAAGATGGAATAAAAATGTTTGTAAATACAGCAGATGATTACAGAGCTGCTACACACCCCATGCGCGCTGGCAGCATCGCATTTCACACCTATAAATTGCAAGAGGATAAACTCCTACAAATTGTCCTGCGGAGCATCCCGGAAACTATTGAAGAAGATGAAATCGATCAAGAACTGGAAAGACTAGACTTCAAACCAGAACTTCTAAGAAGAATGACCTCCAGCCGAGACAAAAACCTATTCCGTTGGTGCACATTAAACTGATTAAGAACTCCGTCAACAAAGAGATTTACAACCTCAAGAACTTCCTGTTCCTGAGAATCCAAGAGACCACAAACAGACGTTAGTCAATGCCACAATTGCCAACGATTTGGACACAACAGCAGAGGCTGCAATCTACCAGCACGTTGTGTAAGATGTGCAGGACCACATAGCATCTCCGTCTGCCCCACAAAGAACCAGAGAGAAACGTTATGCTGCAATTGCAACCAGCATCATACAGCCAGCTATAAAGGTTGTATCACATACAAATCAATAGCACAAGCTGCAAGTCGGCAGTACAAACAAGGTCCACAAAAGCCTACATCCTACAATAAAGAGGGAAATGTCGTGAGACATGGAATCTCTTACGCAGCAGCAACAGGAGGATCACCCTCAACGATCAACCACACTGAGAACCGGACAATCATGCAAACGGACAAAACATCAACCGCAAAATCAACACAACCCATTAACTGGTACAGCCTCATATCCATGTTTTCCAGTGACCAAATCAACCAAATATTCAAATCTACCCAGCCCTACATTGCAGAACTAGCTACAGTAAAATCTGGCATGGAAATGCTCCTGGTTATCGCCAAGGCGATCCCACAAGTCATAGAGACGTTCCTCCATGCTTAGACACAGAAGTCCACCAGACTTCATCCGACTGACGTGAAGAAACGCCAACATCGTAATACCAAAACAATGATTTAATGTTAACCAGCTGAACACATCAACCAGATTCATCCCAAAACTCTACACATAGTCCAGCGCCAAGAAGGCGGCACGCAAAGTGCAAACTAACAACTACCATCCGAAGAAATTACCCGATAGGAGAGGTGTGGGCTTCAAGCCCGGTACTCTCAAAAACCCGGCATGATCAACGATCAACGACCTGAATATTCTAACATAATAATAATTATATTTATTGAATTAAGTATTAAATTATTTAACCTCAATGTTGCTTGTATTGTAGGGAAGAAATATTAAATCAATTAAGTTTGAATTTTGTAGGATACAGAGATGTTTTTTATTTGTGGTCAAACTTCCTTGTTTATAAATAGCTATAATAGTTTTTACATAATAAGATCTAGTTGTCATTATAAGAATTAAGATTTATTAAATAAGTCGAACTGATTTTCTAGCTATCACAAGTAAATACAGGTATTTACACTAATGGACCACATAAACCTGATTTGCATATATCAAACAGAGCTTTATTGTGATTATTGATTATAGAAACCCTCTTTTGGCATATTCCATTTATAAAATTGAATGTAAGATATTTTACGCACCCCGTCTTATATACCATACTTTTATTGTCATTTTTCATTAACAATTCCTTTTTTGTACGGTTCTGCATTAGTAAAGTAAAGTTTTATGCTTTTATACTATTTATAATGCATTACTGTTTCCGTCAGACAACATTTATTAAATTTTCATGTAAAAACAAAAAAAAGTCTTTATAATAGAGGGACTTTTATTACGTTTTTATTTCTAGTTTTATGAACTAAAATAAATCATGTACAGAAAAAAACTATAATAATAATAATACCATGAAAAGAAGAAAATAGGATTATTGAAGAATATAATATGAATTTTCAATTTATAGAACTTTCTTGCTGTTTTTATTGAGCAATCTACAAGGAACGAATAAATTGTCTCGTCCTTTTAATTTGATCTCTCCAAAACTAAAGAATTTTGCTCTTTTAATAAAATAAAAAAAGATCATTAATTTCAATTTTAATTTTAAAAGAATACAAGGGATGGAATTGGGCTAGAATCTCGACAAGAGCAGCTACGTTGGCTTCTTTATAATAAGTGTAGCTTATTATAAAGAAGCGCTTTTTTGTTACTCTACAGAAACTCCTATACTCATAATATATGTACAAAACATAAGATACGTCGCGCGATGGACGTCACTGTAACACTAATAAATTCAAAATACTTCCACAAGTTGCTTAGATCACAATAAAAACGATACTTACTGTACTTTAATGTACCGACTTCAGATCTCTACTGTCAAATTATCCTTCAGGGCGTAGGTCTAATTTCCATAGCTTATGGATTGTAAAGAAAAATAAGGTTTGTAGTAATAATAAGGATTTGGGCGCCATTTGATTGCAAGTCATTTGAATACATCGTCAAAATCCGCAACCAAAAAAACTTATGCAAGTAAATGGTCCAATATCATCACAACTGTCTTTAATTTAAATTGGTTTAATCATAAGTGAAGAAATAGTATTGTTTAATAACAATAAAATCATAGTTTATTTACTGTGAAAAGATGTGATTACATCTTTTCATAGTAAATATCATTACTTATAATTAAAATGATTCTTTTAATTATAAGGAAATTTGTTAGGATAATCAGTACTTACAGTTTGAATGTAATGGTGGAATATAAACAATCTTAAAAGCTACAAAAAACAACTTACTTAGGTAGTACTGTTTCCTAATTAGTACTGAATAGGTGTTCAAATCTATATAGTCACTCAAAATCACTTAATTTCTATAGCAAGTCGCCCGTGGGCGCAAGGCCTGTGACGGGACTTACGTCACCTCACTCGGTGTGTCACTCTTACCACATGGAGAGATCCGTCTACAATCAAATTTTCGAGGATCAAATAACCCACGAAAGAAATATGCCATCAAACCCTACACTCAACCTAAGATGCAAGACTTGCCAACGAAGATTGAATCGAATGCTAGCGGAAAACGTATATTGGAGCCGTCGAGAAGTCCTTGAAGCAGTTCCATAAAGCATCGAAAAAGATGGAGGAATCACGCTTTTACAAGTTCTAAGAAAAATAAACGAAGCTATTGTCAAAGACACTTACTCTTAATAAATGGAATTTTAGATAAATTTAGGTTTGCAAAATTATATCTCGAGTACAAACTTAATACTGGATGTTTTAACATCGTATGCCTTCAACATCGGACAACAAACTGATCGCCACCTTTACAGTACCAGGAGTGGTACTTTTGTAGTTTTGAGTTATGTTCGTTAGATTCATTCAGAAGTAACTAAAGTTTCCCAAATCAGCGAACCTAATATCAAGAAGGAACTTGTTGTGGCTTCCAGATTCATGAATTTATGAAAAATGTATTGTCAACAATGGAGATGTAATATGTCAAAGTACACTTTCCTTACACTTTTTCCCAGACAACTGCCGTCCTGAGAAACATTTTCCGTCAACACATTTTCAGTACCCAGACTTCCTCTATACTTGCTGATTACTATTGGTCCATTACTAAAAAAAAAGTTTTCTTCTTTTTGGAGTTCTGGTTTTGGAGTTTTTGTTTTATTTAGAACGTTGACGAGTTCTCTCTTATACTTACGCTGCGCCTTTCCAGTAAACACAAATGTAAGGGCACCCTGCTGTTTTAGGTGGGCTCCGAACTGCCGAAGACCGTAGAGCTTGAACACTGCGATAGATGAAAAGGAGACGTATTTAACTCAGGTAAATCACCGCCTCTGCTGTTTCCATCAAAATGGCTAATTTCATGTTAGTAGCAAATATTTGAATGAAACTTCTCCACTGTAATTTGTGTTCATTTTTTGATGTAATTTAGATGGAAAGAATCTTTTCGATATAATAACAAGAGATTTCCCAGTAATTTTTGAGAACAAGCTTCTCTTTTACAACAAACATCATTATATTTATTTATCTTCAGTGGATTGCGTGTAATATTCACAATCTAGGTCAACAAAATGAATTTTTCGTTTGTAGTTAGTTCTTGACAATCCATAACATTTTTGTTATTTAATATTTCTATATAGAGTTCTACTATACCTTCTGTTATAGAGTTTTTATATACATACTATGCTATGACATCGACTTATTAAAGTAGACACTCAACGAGGAATTGATTATGGCCAAACTTGAATTTTTACACTAAAACGTTGACAAGCATTCGCCAGATAAGTGCATGATAGCTTTGGTCTCGGTATATCCTGACCTTGACCATAATATCCACATGCACTGGAAATAGCACATGTGATGCGAGGAGCTTTTTGAATGAATTCAAATTTTGGATTTTGAATGGTTGGCGTTTATGTCTAATTTTCAAACTGCACGAAAGTTTTCAGCGAGATCATAAAGAGTTATTTCCATCTACCGTTTTTGTTTTATCTTATTGTAAAGGTTTTGTACATTGAAATTTATTTTGTCTACAAAACTGCAAAATACAGGCTTAATACGTTATTTACTTTTTCTGACACAGTCCGGTGTTTTATTAATCTTCAGAATGTCGTTAAAAAATAAATTCAACATCATTTACTGTTCGTAAGGTCAATGATCACATTTATAAATATTATATTCTTGCTTCCATCTGTTATAAAGCCTTCAATATGCGATAAGTTCACTGATTTAGAAATAAAGGTAATTTCTATAAAGTTCCAATTTACTGTCGATTACCTAAAAAATTATTAATATGGTTCGTTACCCCTAACGTGGTTTAAAGTCAGTTACTGTTATATTCGGCCCATGTCAAAGTGCACATTCGACACGAGGTATAATTTGTTGAATATTAATGGCCCAGGGTCGACCGAGGGTTGCTGTAGCGTGTGGAGGTCATGCCATGTTTCATGATATCTAAGGTCTGTCGTGTAGGCCACCCGCGTTGCACGTCGGTAATACCGTCATGCATACTGAAACTGCCAAACATAACCGGAACAAATAGCATCGTGATCGTATAAATGAACAACTCTATTTTAATGTTATGCAAGTTCTGCTGCTGCTGATATTGCATACGACCAACCAGCCAACCCACCGACGCTACTCGATAATAAACTCTCCATACTGCATGTATACTAACTGGAGTGCCTGTTGCGGTTAAAACAATGGAGAGGACTCAGATGCGGAACCGGTAATTGGCAAGAGACTTCCAGGGAGAGAATATGTGATTTTCGTACCTCCTGGCTATGCGGCAGTTCGATTTAGGTCTATTATTAGAATGCTCGCGGGGGGGTTGCTAAACATATTTCCTATTACATTTTTCATATAGATTCTATTATTGTCTTAAAACGGGAATGAGCTTCTATATTAGATATGTGAGACAAATACAAACTCAATGTTAATAACTGCAGTGTCTGATTATAGCTTTCTGTGGGGAGAGATTTTTTTAAAATACAAAATGCACGTGACTACATGACAATCTGTAATCCAAGAGAATTCTTCCGTACGGGATATGTTGTACTTTTGTGTGTGTATGTGTGTAGAACGAACCACCAGGGAAGAACTTTAGAAAAGCACGTAGATGAGCGAACGTAAAGGTCACGTTCATCGGGAACTAGACAATAACCTAACAAAATGACGAACTCAATTCTGCGCGACTCTCCCAGCTTTCACACGTTTTATAAATAATATAACTGGAAATATCATTTTCGTTCATTAGATTTAAAACAGAATGAAAGCATTAAAAGTAAATTTCAGTCATATTTCTCAGGAGTGAATCCATTTAGGGAGAATCTCTGGTGGTTGGACGATTAGGAGATAATGACTGTCATAAATATAAGGTTTGGCTTTCTTTTTCGCAATACAAGAGACGTATAAAATTGAAAATAAAAAGAAAGCAACGATGCCTTACATTTAATATAATATATTCACACTTGCACACGCTACCAACATAAATCTGGCGTAATTATTTCAATTATTTATAGTATCACTGTTATTAATATTTCAAATTCTGTAATGCAATTACAATCCAAAACATCTGAATTTAATCTTAAATGAATTTGGAATAGCTCTCTGATAAACTACATCTTAGGAAATCGGAATTAAAAGCAGTATCAAATGATTCCAAAATATACCGGGTGTTTAATTGGAAAGATAATTGGCAGCATTTATGACTAGACTGCATCTGTGCATATATACATATATTGCTGTGGATTGCATTTCCAAAATTTTTAACTTTTTAAAACTTTATAAGATATGATTTTTCGAGTGGAAAATGTAACTAAAGTAAATTTCAACTTTTAAAGTGAAATAAGATGTATATAACGTTGCTTGTCATTTATTATTCATACAGTATACTTTTTGTGAAAGGTAAAAAAGGTGTTTTTGTAATCATTACAGTGTAGTCATAAAACCCTAAGAATACGTAATAGTTGATCCATCGTTAAAAGTACATTTGAAAATGCTTAAGACTTTTGCGAGGTAAATGCTTTTAATCTTAGAAACGATCTGGTTATGTAAGGAACTCAGAGGTTATAGTTTTCAAGTTAAGATCTTAACTAGCTTAATTTCTACTGGAACTGTTTTAATGCCTTATCATATTATGTGAAAAAAAGTTATTACCTACTATTATAGAAACCGTTACAATCACATAAGTATTAGATAAGGATTAGTAACTTATATTGTATAATCATTTGTCACTGGACATGCGGGCTTTTGTATATTCTTGTACGGATTAGATTATATTTGTTATGTACTTACTTCAATATAAAGTGTCGATTTCTAATTTTAAGGGCAGTTATGTTCAAGTTGCAAAAAACAAAAGTTATGTTGGCAGACAATTACAAATAATTAAAGTTATTTTGTAAAGTTGAAACTAAAAAGTATAAAACTGAAGTGTATTTAAATGTTAGACTGCGTTGTGAATAATTTTAATTTATTGTAATAAATGTGAGCACATCTTACAATAGTGGTCTTATTTATTCGCTTTATTATCTTCTTGATCTGTAAGTCGATTGCAGCCCCACAATGGGTTTGCATAAGAATAATAGAAATAATCGCCCCTCCCTCCTGCACAAGCTTCATGTTCATAGCTTCTGGGGCCTGGTTTTCAGGTTATGGGAAGTAGTAATTATTATTATTTAATTTCATTGCTAGTGTTTGTTTGACGGTTTGTTAAAAAAGGTGTCGGTGTTTTTTTGTCACTATGGAAAAAAACGAAGATTCGTACTGTGATAAAACTTGTTTTGGAAAATAAAAGAACAAGTAGGCTCTGTTTTACTCAAACGTTCAGTTTAGAGCATAAAACTATGACATGTAGATCGAGGAGTTTAAATGAGCTAGTTACAAATTTGAGTTTAAACCACTCCGAAATGTTCTTCATATATTTGAATTAATCTCGTCTAGAGCTTTAATACGGTACCACGCACAGTCCTGTTAAGCTCACGGTTGCCGAGATAGACTGAGTCAACTGCTGCTACAAATCCAGAAACTTTACATCGTCATTATCAAAATCAAGAGAAGAGGTGTGGTGCCAGCTAATACCAGTGTTACGATTGCGATGGCAACAATTCACGAGATGGAATTCGAATTGTTGTCACATCTACTTGACTTGGCAAATTTAGTCCCAACCGAGTTCTACCTTTTACCAAACCTGAAAAAAATGGTTTGGTTGAAATAATCGACGCTGTAAATGGCTATTTGGTAGAATTCTATAAAGCTCTTTTATAAAAATGACATTATTATGAAAAATGAAGTGTGTCGTAAATGGGAACTACGTTGAAGAATAACTATATTTTAATCTAATAAAATGTTTTTCTCTTCCTCGTTTACTACTTATCAAACTAGTCTGGTATTAGGTTTTATAAAAGCTGCCTGTATTATTAATATTCACCTTTTGCGAGCCTTTCTACTTTCGATTGTAGAGTGCTGCCCTCGTATCGGTCACATTCTCTTATATACTTTTTATTGATGGTTGTTATATTTTTCAAGTATTCTCTTATTTATAATTAACACACCATTTAGAGTACATTTTCATACAGAGTACATAATCTGGACCAACATGGCAGAAGTCGAGTCTCTTGTACTCTCATCAGTCGGAGTTAAACGGCTGTAAATCTTCCACGCACCATCTAGGCTTACATAGCTAGTAGCTTAACATTAATCTCTAGAGATGGTTAATGCGATATCTATAGAGCGCTATCTATAAAATGTCAAGGGAAATAAGGTGGTCAAGGGTTTAGAAACCTAACACTATATAAATAACTAACTCAAAGTGGGCAATAGACAATTTAAAGATATACAGATATACACATATCAATAAAATTTTATCATGCTAGCAAGCTAAACACCAGCTTGGCTGGAGATCGAACCTGCGACCCTTGCATATGAAGCAAACATGTAAGCCACGAAGCTGGCAATGTGGCAATGAAGGCAAATGCTTCGACTTTTTTAGTAATTAGAACTTCAAATATGAGAAATTTCTTTTAACGTTGAAGACTGTCTTCATAACGCACTAGAATATTTTTTTATGTTTTAATAAAATATATTTTTATGTACCCAGAATTTTTATTATGGTTTTCAGTAACTCTTAATGTCGCTTTCGCTCCCATTACGTTCAACTCCATGTGTCACAAAGGTTTTTTCGCCAGAAAAATATTAAAGCTACATTTATTTCTGAAAAGAAATGCACTTTCTTGATTAACATTGACCTGCTGGCGCTTTTCCGTTTCTAAGCTCTTGGGTAAAATTATTGTTTAGTTTCTTTTTTTTCACGGAGGCACCCCTTTGTTGGGCTGTCACCATGTTTCGCATTTCTTGATGAAACGAACCATTAAAAGTGTGAAAGCATGCATTAGCACTGCTTTTTTAGACTCGAATTACTTTCATTTTACTGCGTTGGGATTAATTAATGGAAGCAGTGATTTATGGGCTTATATGTATGCGTATATATAATACACGTATACATATATCTTTTATACATTCGCGGTTTTGTGTTTTTCGTTTTTCCTTTTTTTTCCTTTAATTTTATAATTACATGGTTTTAATCAATGCTGATATCGTTTTACTTAATATATAGGTAGTGTATATCCATAAAGAAATTACTGCATTTACTGCATCAAAAAGATTTCCATAAAACTTATGCAGTAATCAGAATTTAAATTGGATTAACAATTTTCAATTTCCGAGCACCGAAATGGAATTTAATTTATAAAGTACTCTAGTGTTATTTGGGTTGCTGCATACTGTACTTAACATGCATGGATAAATCTATAAGAGAACTGTATTTGAAAAAATTAGATTGACCATTTCAACAGTTTTCGATCAATTCTTTATGGTACTCGTAGTTAGTGTCCACTTCTTACAGGCTTATAAGGATCGTCTTCTTGCATAAGAACAGGAGGCTACGTGTTTAACTTTCAGGTTTAGAGAGCTTTATATTTTTTTATTAGTTTCACTATCGTCTCCACCCCTCGGCATTTAGCTCGTCACCGGTTCAAATTTCAAAAAGCTTTCCCACTCTCGTCTCGGTCTTGTGATTAGCAGAGACGAGCAAAATAGCTGGCCTTGCAACGGAAACCTTTTTTTTGACGTCATCTTCTTTAATTCTTCTTGTGAATTTCGATAAGATAAAAGTTAGTATGATAATATTGAATTAAATTCATTAAAATCGTAGCCACGCCAATGAATATTTATTTCTTTCAAGGTAGGCAGTCCTAAAAAACATTGCTTCATTTACGTGATTAAACACGTTTTGGTGCAATTTTTTTTGTTTGGTAACAAGAGCCTGGCATTGCCGCAGCTTATTCCCTGGTTACAGTTAACTCGTTACCCAGCTGTTAAGAATAGGCGAGATTTAGCGTTTACCAGGTGACAAGATTTATTACCTGGTGGTTATAAAATACGGTTTTGTGCAACTTTTGTTCTTCAGTAATGAGAACCGTCGACGTCGCAGCTTATTACCTGGTTAGATCATTACCCAGTAGTTAAGAATATGCGAGTTCTAGCGTTTATCAGGTAGATAGATAGTGAGATAGGCATAGGTAATCGCTCCGTAATGAATTCAGACTTAATCCGCAACCACCCATCACAAAGAGCTGAGGGCATTAGACCAGTTCAGATGAACGAAAGTTATAATTACTGTCATTTTTATGTATCGTTAGGTCGAGTTGGGATACCTTACTTATTATACAACAACCTATAGTAGTCAAACACTATACAAATAATAAATGTTTGGCTTAGTTATGAATTCATCTGACTCAGTTTATATCTGTTGCCTTGAATACTAAATCAAGGCATGTTAAACCACTACAGTACCAAGCACTAAAACAAAAAACTGTAGAAACTGCAAGCATCAAAAGATCAAAACTATCAATCCTGTTCATGTATTGTATGCATGCTATACTTCTATTGGCGTTTTGCATTCGTAAGGTAGAAATCACTTCGTGTTGGCTATATGACACGCGAATGACATCGAAACAACAGTACCCTAACAAAAAAACAGTAGCAGATTCGTGATCTTCATATCAAAAAGCTATAGAAAAACTATATGAAAACCTCTAGTTTTTTTTGTGTTGTACCGTGTAACTATTGAGGACTGCAAACAAACAAATTTAACCTTAATCACTAAACAAAACATTAAATATGTAACACATTCAATTAAACAACCTTGAAAATCAAAGCAAAGATCTAAACAGTTGATATGCCAACTTAAAGATCACTTTTTCTTACGTAAGTCCGATGGTTTCTTCGCTTGTACCACCAGTATGCTTATTCAAACTTTACGTTACTTAACGTTAATTGAATTTGGTTCTTGCAAACCTCTTTTCAGAAATGCACAGCCAATCATTGCAAAAAAGTCACACATGTATTTGTCGGTAACTACAGCCCTGGGAATACACCTGCACATTTAACTGCAGTCAATTCTATCGGCTTCCGGTTAACTAGTAGTGATGTCATGGTTCTCACCAGATGGCCTTTCTAGTAGGCGCCAAGTAGAGACCCTTCAATTAGAGTCTGGCCAATGCGTTGCCAAGGTGCACGCCATTTTATATCACAATATTTTTGATATAATATTTTGATTTTGACATCCTAATTATAATGTAATTTTACTGTTAAATATGTTTTATATACACAACCCACTGTTTCGTGATTTTTAATTGAGTCAAATACTGTTTACATGCGTGCCAATATTTGGTCGTGTAACTATTTCTGTACATTTCAAATTTGGCGCCACGCGTTGTGATATAAAATGGCTGCCTTGGCCAGACTCTGATTAAAGGGTCTCTAGCGCCAAGGTTTGACTTTAGTAAGAGTCTAATTCAACGCCAACAGTACCTATTGACATATGTGACTACTACCAATGTGGTGTGCTATTTCCTAATAAAACGTACTTGCAAACCTAAAAGCTTCTTGAGCAATAATAAAACGTCTATAAACACATAGTTAATAGGCCTCAAATAAAATGCAAATTGCTTTGTTGCAAATAAATCTAAATTATAAGCTGTGTAGATTATATAGTATCAGCTGGAATATTCAACGATAGCAGTCCTTAATTGCTAACTTAATTATTAATTAATTAAAAGAAATAAATAAAGATTCATAAAAAGTTATCCACTATGCGGCTCGGTGCGTCCGGCACCACGACACCGAAAGGTATAAGGAGTTAAAGATTATGTATGTACGACGGGAGTAACAAAAGTTCGCTTAGTTGACCAGAAAAAAAAACAAAAAAATTCTTTTCGTATTTATTCTTAATCTTCGTCTTTTTTTATCTTCGCTGCATAATCGCCATTGATTTCAATGCATTTCTTAAGCCTATAGATCCACTTCTCAAAACAGTCTTCAAAATCTTGCTTTTTAAGCTTATCAAGTTCAGCATTAACCGCATCAATTATCTCCGCGTTACTGTTAAAGACCTTTCCCCTCAAATTTGTTTTAATTTTTGGAAATAACCAGAAATCACAAGGTGCTAGATGCGGGGAATATGGTGCTGGTCGTATTTCTTCGATGCCAGAGATCGCAATAAAGTTCCGGTTTTCCAACAAATTTTTGAAAACTTTTGGTAAGCAGTCTTCGGTATACCATTTTGCAGTTACCGTCTGACCCTTTTCCAGGGGAATAGCAGCTACAATTTTTGATCGGGTGAAGTAAACTGACATCATTACTTTTGTTGCTGATTTTTGTTGCTTAGCTTTTACAGGTGGGTTTGCTCCTGTTGGGCTCCATACCATGGACTGCTGCTTGGTTTCCGGATTGTACTTATAGAACCAAGATTCGTCACCAGTAACGACTTTACTAAAGTTGCTAGACTGCCCGTTTTCGAATTTATTTAGGAAAAATTTAGCAAAACGCACTCGAGCTTCTTTTTGTGCCTCATTTAAAATTCGTGGAACCCATCGAGCAGATTTCTTCGTGTATCCCAGATGATTATTTAAGGCTTGAGGCCAATTCATCAGCAAAGATTTCTTGTGTCAATCGTGGATCTTCGTCAACTTTGGACTTCAACAGAGCCACAGTAACGTCATCAGTGGAAGATTTTGGTCGACCTTCTCGGGGCTCGTCCTCTACAGAAAAATGTCCCGTCTGGTATCTCCGGAACCACTTGGAAATAGTCTGTAGAGACGGTTCAATCGTTCCATATGCAATTTGGCATTCATTGAATATTTGTAGTGGCTTTAGTTTACGCCGAAAACCGAAGAGAATCACATAGCGAATTTCTGTTTGCGTTGGTGGTGGAATTTCGTCTGATGCACCCTCAGCTATTTTGCGTTTTCTCGTCTCCATTTTAACCGATCGTTCTGAAATTTTGAAAGAAGTCTCATAAAACAATTGCAAAGGATTTGGTATTTTTGTTTTTTTTTTAATATTTAAGAGTCGCCTACTAAGCGAACTTTTGTTAGTCCCCTCGTATGTATGTAATAAAAAGTTTCACAAGATTTATTGAATTATAACCTGACAATTGTTTGCTGTCAATATCAAAGGTAATATAAATATAAACAGACATTGTATCGTTTTATCTAGTTATCTATTTTTTGTATTTACCTTGGCGGCGTTTTTGTGTATATTCATATTACCTTTGATAATGACAGCTTAGTTGAAGAAAAAGATAATATTATCGTTACCGAAATACGTATTGGCATAATTCAAATTCAATATGTCGTTTTGGGATGCCGTTTAAAATATAGTGTGAAGACTGCAGAGAGCTATTTAGATCTCATCGCCCTAAAGAAAGTTTAAACGGGACACTTATTTGCAACTCTAACGGTTTTCGTTTTAGATACAAAAATTCATACCAACTAGTATAATTTTTCCAATAATACTGTCAATGTATCAGATAGAGAAAGGTGTCCCATTTAAACAGCGTTTAGAACGATATAGCATAGCAATCGGAAAAGAAATGTTTTCAATGTTAGCTAGAGATTCAATTATCTCGGAAGGTACATCAGTTAGCTGGGTAAACTGTTTTTCCTTATTTTCTATTCGTCAAGGGTGTTAAACGACACATATCGCATTTTGCTTTTTTGGGACCGATATTTGCTTCTATAACTTTTCGTCTAATTAATCTCTATAGCAACAGTTATAACTGACTTTAGTAGGACTCGCTGTGTTTTTTAATAATAAGTTAGATTCAACTAAAAAATTTACTTATTGATAAATATTTGCATGAGCAAACAGTCTAAAGACGTAGGCTAACGTCTAAAAGAGAATAATTATTACTTTTTTTTTCTTGGCTATTCTATTATTCTTTAATATTAATTTGTTTGTCTTTACATTTATATCTTCAAAAAGCCCCTATTTATTATCAATTAGTTAAAAAAAAGTTTCCTGACAATTTAATTGTTCAATTTTTGATATTACAGTGAAACTTCTTTTTAATGAACTTCCGTTTTAGGAAATGTTCTGTTTAACGAATTTTTTAATGGGATTGTGCCGTTGAGTAATTCACTATATGATTTTTACCCTATTTTACGAAGTAAAATTCTATATAGGGAACTAAAATATGTGCAGGTTTCTATGAAAACTGAGGATTTTTTGTCTGTATTGAATTCTTGGAACTTCATCCATATAGCTTTCAAACTAGTACTCAACTAATACCGTTATAATCCAACTTGCAAAGGATTATAGTCCTTTATTTGCAGATTTTGAAAGTAGACACTGTACATTTTTGTCATTGTCTAGTTCTCAGAATTGAAGAGAGTGTAATACCTTTTGTTATTAGATTCCAATATTAGGCTTCCCAAAGTTAGACATAAAATTTAAAAAAAACTCCAGTTTTACATGTATTATCATTCTGTGCACTTCTTTTTACAAAAACATGTCTGAGATCAAACGAAAGCAGAAATGCTTAAGCGTTTTAGAGAAAAAAAATATAAACTTTAAATAAAATTGATAGTGGATGTAAAAAGAAAAATGTAGTGTTAAAATATAAATTTTTTTAAAATATAAATTTTTTTAAAATATAAATTAGTTACGTAAATTATGTACGGCAATAAATTACTGTTGTAGATAAAAATTTGTTTTAATTTGTTTTTATTTTAAAAATATCCGAATTTTATAGTCTTAAATGTATTCCTTGTATTGGTTGTGTGATTACAATCCTTGGGATTTTCGTGAGTGATTATTTAAATAAACGCCACCAAACATAACCAGTTGAAAATTCTAAGCCTAGTACTCCTCTCTCCCAGCTTACCCTCCTCTCTTCTGACACATCTTCCTCACTTCTGGTTTATTCTATATACACACATACGGAAATTCGAAATGATAAGAATAAAGTAAAAAATCGATCTTGTTTAAGAAATTAGTGAAAACGTCTATTAGTACATACTATTTGAAAAACGATATAAAAATAGTGTTGGCAAAACGGAAATTTCTTTTTGTTAACTTTTCATGAAAATATTTCGGGAAATTTATTGAAATGGCAAATTTAAAAGAAATGTTGATTCCCAAAGTGTGTTTCGTGCAACCCTGAGGTTTCGTAGAAATATTTTGGGGTTCCGCGGGACCAGTCGTAATATGACAAATATTACTGTAATATAACAAAAGGATACAACTGGCAAAGCTTTAAATTTTCCTACAATAACGGCCTTATATAACTATTTTATTTGTTGGTGCCTTTTCCTGCCACATCTGTATGTGAAATACAAAAACAAAGTATTGCAATAAACTGGATGCTCTTGTGTATCAAAATAAATGTTTTAACTTTATTTATTTAAAAATATAAAACTTAATGAAATACAGATATTAAGTAGTGTCGACTAATATACAAAACGAAAGCTTCAATATAAAAAAAGAATCACGCAAATTTGTCCAGGGGAACTCTCAAACGAACAGGAACAAAATCAGCTTTGTGTTTTAAATTTATAGATAAGCGGGAGAAGTTACGAAACTCGCCACCGTGCAAAGTGAGATGGCGCCCCCAAATGAATGTCCAATCCGTGCGTCTCAAATTAAACATTTTATATTTATTTGAATTAAAAATATAAACATTAAAAAATTTGTAAAAATGAAATACTGTTGATTGATCTATGCGGCGACAGCTTCAATATAAAAAAAGAATGGCGTAAACCGTCCCAGCGGAACTCTCAAACGAACTGGAACAAAAATAAGCCTCGTGTTTTAAATATATAGATATCTTCGAAAAAGCTCCTATTTATAATATTTTTTCTCAATTATGTTATTATTCAATTTTTAATATTTGCTTGCTCTTCTTACTTTGGTATCTTCCAAAAGCCCTATATTCATTATCAAATATTAATCTTTTTCTTGACTGTTTTAGTATTCAATGTTTAATTGAATATTTGTTCTTCTTTTATATTTATTTTCAAGATATTCCATATTTATTATCATGCAAATGATAATAAACAACAACAAAGAAAATTATAAAAAAGATTAATTATATAGGATTTTTGAAAATATAAATGTAAAACCGCGCAAGTACTAAAAGTTATAATATTCGGAGATCTTCAATTTCCCATGCAATTCTGGTCTGTCTCAAATGTTAGGCTACTACACTCGATATAAATTTTCGAAATGTACAATCCACCATAGTTACGTTTGATCTCATTGGAACAGGAAAATTAAGATTTATACATTTCAGCAATGTATTTTACTTATACATATATTCAGAAAACGTCGTAGTAGTACTTAGAGAACATTGTAATTATTCGCATTGTATTGTTTTCTGTATCTAAGCGAAACCGTCGGTTTCCTTTCGAAAATCATTGCTTTAACATTCATTCGCCCATTTCGAAAGGGAATTTAAACATCTCCCTATTCAAGTAACTTCTAAGATAGATTACTATCGGAGCACCATTAGTTTAAAGCTCTAGAATTAGCTTGTTCTGTCCTTCGTACCGTTTCTCTCCTCTCCTTGGTGAAATGTGTGCGCAACTCCCTCTGTTATTAATTTTCCCTCTCTTCTTGCGAAGATCACCTGCAACAACGGAAATCGAAAATCATCCTACTGAACGCTTTAACTAATCTAGATATCCATCGAGATTCCAGTTTAATTGTGCCTGAAAGCCTGAAATTTATTCGAGAACTTGCATAATTTATGCTAGTTGGGAGTAAATCAAAATTAGGAGGCTTAAATTGTTTTTGAAATTTTGGCGCGGTTTTATTTCTATTAATATTAATAATTAATAAATTTTATTGCTGACTTTTCTAATACGTATCATATAATTATATTATAATAATTAAAAAGAGACTATCTGCGTATGTGTCTGACAGAGAGAGCATGATGGAAGATGAAGGTTTTAATAACGATAATGGATTATAATCTACAACAATCAAGTTTAACTACTGCAAATTTCAACAATGTCACATCTAGTTAATGAAGTGGACAGCGGGTAAGACAAGAGGAATTTATATCACACTAAATTATCTATTTATACGTGTTGCTGTCGAGTTTAGCAACTGTTTGTTAGATAATTTCTGTGATCTACAAGGTGTTAGTAGTAATAATTTATCTTGAGAATGAGGTTAGAAGTGTTTGGGTGAGCTAAACAAACATTTATTATTACCACCACCGCCTTACTAGTGTAGAATGTTTTAATAAAATGGCAATAACAAAATATATTTGGCATTAGTGTGTTTTGACGCTTCCATCTTTTTCACGCCAGACACATTTCCGCACATCCCTGAAACTTCACCAGATACTCTGACAGAGGTTTACCAAGCCGTTAAGTTTTGTCGAGTAGTTAGACAACACATTGGGGTTTGCTATCAAAACAATATAATCAATTTGACAATAGTCTTTGTTCTAGAATATCCCTTAATTCGTTTTAATCTCAGTATATGTGTGCAGAAAATTCCAGCTTGTAAATCGAGGGTGTTTAAAACCAACACCGCTGAATTCGTAACGCTTTAATCTAGATACTAATTAAAAGTTATTTATGCTATTACACATATAATATTGTTTCCGAAAATGGAGTGGAGTGAAATTTTCAAGCCTTTTTGCTATTTTCTGTGCGAAACTGCAAAATGTGTGCGGTAACTGAAAAGAGACTTTATTACCTTTAAATTCTGAATAATATAAATTAGGCTTTTCTCTACACATCCTTTGAAATTGAAAAGGCTAATTTAATTTCATTTATAATGCGTATTTTAATTTCGAAATAAAAGTTTACTTATTAATTTTTAATTTTTGTACTTTTTTATTACTATTCTACTATTAATAAATACCTTAAGCCAATTCGCTAATATATTTGAACGGAGAACGTTTAAGAATGAGTTCTTGTAAAATAAAATCTAAATAAATAAAATAAACATACAGTACTCCGTTTTACAAATTTTTGACCGTATATTTTATATTGTTGTTTTAGGGTTAATGGAGTATTGATAAAGAGCTTAGAAATAAATGTATTCAATACGAATGAATATATGTATATTTAGCAATATGTTTTTTAACAAAGGAAACGTATATATTTTAACAAATATATACAGTGTACTGGATTTAAGTCGCGTTGATGTTTATTTCATCTACAATGAAATAATTTTATAAAGTTTATTAAAATTCATTATACGTTAAAGGCTATGTAGCCCATATACAGCAATCCCCCCTTTACTCATTGTAGTTTTCTATCGTTTTTGCCATAATTAATGGGTGATGTTAATAATACAAAATAATGTAAACATAGATTTAATTATAAAAGAAATGTGTTGTGAAAAGCTACATATTTTTTGTAGTCTCATTTAATAAATCATCAAATCAAGTTTACCTTGGCAACTAAAATAAAATAAATTGCATATAAAAAGGACCAAGTAATGAAAAACAATTTTGTTGGTGGTGTTTTTGAAAATTATGGAATTGATAAAAAGTAAAATATCTTCTTGGTGTACCAAAAATTGAATTAATTTAATAAAGATTTTAATACTTTTGAAGATATTTATTTGGAGGAAGTTTACAAGCATTACAATTACAAAATGTTAATTTGCACATGGGTTTAGGTTTTTATACATATATATGCGCTGCAAAGAAAATCAATATTATTAATACTTGAAATAAAATTTTCAACATAAAGCAAATACCTAAATAAGCTCAGATTTATCGAGCAGAGTTTTAGTGGCAAAAGAAAATCACGTTAGCTATACAAATAAACGTACGTACTCCAATAAGTTAAAGTAGTTTCAAAAGCTGTGTCTAATAAAAATTGCAAAGATAGTACATCCAACATTACTCCTTTAAAAATAAACACATATGTCAGTTGATATGAAATGCAAGCAACAAACCTAATGAAGTGACATATAGTGTATGCGAATTGCAAATCAAACAGTACTCAAACAAGTAAAGTTGTTTTCCTCCTCAAGTAAGATATATGATGCGAGGAAATGAAATTATTATGCAGCAATGAACGTACAAATAAAACTAGAAAAATCTCAATGTAAGTATTATAATAAAATGAGGAATATTCTAAGACATGAAGGATTTTCTATAACTTTTACCTTTTTCGTTTATGGATTTCTGAGGCTTATTAAATAATAATTGGGTCTAATTAAGAAGAGTTCTTTTTTTAGCATTTTTACCTTATTGATATTTTTTTATATGTAAAAGTAAAGTTGGTGTAGAAATTTAAAATTGAATATTGTTCATTTTTTTATGTCAGAAAGTGGGTTGATGTAGAAGGTATAGCAATTTAATGCTGTATATTAATTGAAATGAAAGCTATAATACCTGAAATAATCACGAAAAGAGATAAAAATGAAAAAAGATCAGGATCAGATTGAAAAAGATTTCAAAATTCTCTCTGTATATATTTTGTTTGACGACAAAAATAATCTTCACAAGTCAAATTTTAATCAAAAATAAAACATTTAATCACTATAAACACGTATATCCAATTTTTAGTGTAACCTTTATAAAACTTCTTAGTTTGTTTTGTAGCTAATGAAAAATAAACTTTACTCGTTCATATATTTATGTGCTGATAATGAACTTTATTTATCTAACGCTCAAGACAAAATTTCTAGCTTACATCTAACGTATTCCTACTAAAATGATTACTTAACCTACTATATACATAATGATTATAAAACACACTATACTTGTCAACTAACAAATTTATTACATAACGTGTTACCGAAAGTACACATAAAATATTACATAAAAATATATCGCCCAACAAAAATCTATTTTACAATTCATAATAGATAAAATATCTGTACTTCTTAAATTACCTACTATTATGATTAATACAATTATATAACTCGACAAGATAATACAAATTGCTTAAAAAAAGCACTTTTATGCACTATACATTTTCGGGACACTGTATATGTGCCACTAATTTTAAAAAGTGCGTTCTTTAATCTATTATCATTTTTTCGATCGGATTTTTTATCTGAATAGCAATAAAAGTTATAATAGAAGAACGGAGTACTATGGACACTCTCTACAGTCTTTTTAAACAACATTCGATTACGGCCATGTCTCGTCAGGTGTGAGATCACGATACATTTAAATATGCTAGATTTACGAGAACTTTTCAATGGCTTTTATCTGGCTTTTTTGTATGATCGAATAACTGAAAGACTTTAATTTAAAAAATAAAATGAAAATTAATTGAAACTATAGAATGTAAAAAATAATTACGTATAGGGTCATTCCATGCGAAAGCGATCACTAAAATGAGTCGATCTCACGGATTTCAATGAAAATCACTTATGAGGTAGCAATCAACTAAAGAACATAACTTTTATTCCTCAATTTGCTAAATTACGCAGAACTTCGGAAATATTCAAACTGAAAAAATTATCAAAACTGCTTGCACGCCTTTAAAGAAATATAAATATCTCGAAAAGTATTTACCCTAGAACAAATATTTTTTTGTATATTGCTCACTAGAAGACGGGCTTTTTGGACAGCCTAATAATTTTTTGTTATCAAACGTATTTTTATTTCTTTCTAAACGAAATATTTTAAAAATGCAGAAAAATCGGTGTGGTCACATTTTTAAAAATCTGAAAAATTTTTTACAGATTTTTGAACATTTCTGTATTTAAATGCCAAATGGCAAGCTGGACGTTTTAATAGTTTTGGCAGGGTAAATTTTATAAGACCGCGCTGCAGACAGCCGGCGCACCATAGATCACGGTCAACCGGCGCAACCCGCATTCGCTACCTTCTAGTTAGTAATAATACCGTCTATATTTCTAGCGGTCGATCTTAACTAATGTACATAAGATAAATGTATATATGTGTGGATATGATTATACTTCCTGATTAGTTAATTACGTATGTATATAAATCGATTTCTTCGGGTGTGTTACATAAAGCATTTTTCTTGCGGCCATCAAAGACCCTAAAATATTATAATGTAAGCTTAAATACCATTTTTGTTTACAGAAGATGAGTTGTTTTTGATCCTAAATTTAAAAAATAGATGTTCACTGGGTTTCAGACTGGGTGCTATTGTAGGTAGCAACCAATTACCAGCTTACGTTGTATTATATTATTAAAATCCAGTCATCGAGCTAGAGTGTCAAATTTATTAACGTTAAAAACTATAGACTGAGCTATAGGATCATTGCAAATTCAATATTTGAACTTGTGGCACAGGTGAGTTAATGATATTATCCACTGCAAAAATTATCATAATAACTTACTTAACTCACTTGTACCATAAATAACTATGAATTTTTAGTTTTATCGACTTTACCCTATACACTCTTCCGACTGCGATAATTCCTGAACTATTCCTACTGCAGCCCTAATTTTCTGGAGACATTTTAATTAATATGCTTAGGGCGTCCCAGTGACCCAGAACATATTATAAATGTAATGTGGATATCAAGTATAGACGATGATTCCATTTACCCCAATTTATTGGGTAACTGGAACCACCGGACATGTTTTTAAAAAAATATTTTTAAATGCAATAGTTGGCATTAGAGCTGCTTTATTTTTACATTTTCTTTTGGAAATATATTAAAGTTACTATAAAACAAGGTCCTAAACTTATACTTCGCGATAAAATATGAGATAAAGAGTTTGAAGCAAAAGAATTGTATATATATGGACCAATTACCCCAACTGGCCTTAAAACTTAAATTAAAAAAGCTGTTGCATTATATTTTATGGTCTTGGGCAGCCGCAAGAAAAGTACTTTATGTAACACACCCGAAGAATCGATTTAAATACTTAAGTAATTAACTAATTAGTAGGTATAATCATATCCACACAAATATACATTTATCTTATGTACATTAGTTGAGAGGTTAAGGTTAAGAGTTAAGCTGGTAATATGGACCGTATTATTACTAACTAGAAGGTAGCGAATGCGGTTTGTGCCGGTTGACCGTGATCTATGGTGCGCCAGCTGTCTGCAACGCGATCTTTAAAAATTTGCCCTGCCAAAACTATTAAAACGTCCAGCTTGCCATTTTGCATTTAAATACAGAAATGTTCAAATAATCTGTACAAGACAAGGGTCTTTGATGGCCGCAAGAAAAATGCATTATGTAACACACCCGAATAAATCGATTTAAATACATACGTAATTAACTAATCAGGAGGTATAATCATATCCACACATATATACATTTATCTTATGTACATTAGTTAAGACCGACCGCTGGAAATATAGACGGTATTATTACTAACTAGAAGGTAGCGAATGCGGGTTGCGCCGGTTGACCGTGATCTATGGTGCGCCTGCTGTCTGCAGCGCGGTCTTATAAAATTTACCCTGCCAAAACTATTAAAACGTCTAGCTTGCCATTTTGCATTTAAATACAGAAATGTTCAAAGAATCTGTACAATTTTTTTCAGATTTTTAAAAATGTGACCACACCGATTTTTCTGCATTTTTAAAATATTTCATTTAGAAAAAAATAAAAATACGTTTGATAACAAAAAATTATTAGGCTGTCCAAAAAGCCCGTCTTCTAGTGAGCAATATACAAAAATATTTGTTCTAGGGTAAATACTTTTCGAGATATTTATATTTCTTTAAAGGCGTGCAAGCAGTTTTGATAATTTTTTTCAGTTTGAATATTTCCGAAGTTCTTCGTAATCTAGCAAATTGCTACCTCATAAGTGATTTTCATTGAAATCCGTGAGATCGACCCATTTTAGTGATCGATTTCGCATGGAATGACCCTATAGGTATTGTATTTTATAAATAAAAAGTTATATTCTCAACAAAAGCTGTATCAAATATTTATAATTTTCCATTCTCAGTGCGAAATGGGAAATTAATTAAAAAACAAAAGCTTTACATATCAGGTTATTTATGTATACGAGAAGAGTCGATCAACTTTTGCCTATTGAATATTCATATTTTCAGTTTCAGGATTTTAGTTTTATTTTTGGTTAAAAATTTGTATATCTGTATTAATGAAAATCAATAAAACATTTTTAAATTCAAATACAGAGATAATTATTCCAAAACAGCAATTAATATAAAATTCAGTGCTTCCCTGGTAAAAATCATTTTTATGATTTTAAATTTATAATTAGAATATTTTCAGGTCTTCATTTATACATTTATCCATGAAGATTAAAAAGGATGTTTCGTCGTAGGGAAAACAAACAAAAATTATAAAGCCGAACATATTGAAATAATCTTGTTTATTGTTTCCAGCCTTACTTTGTGGAACTCCATAATCCATAATCCTTATTGAAATAAGATTTTTAAATAAAAATAAGTAAAATGAAAATATTAAAAGGCAATGGTTCAATAGTAAGTTTTTTATTTTAACATTTTAGACGTAGAAATTGATAGCAAATAATTAAAAGGACGTTGATTGCTGACCCACATCGAATACCATATTCCCAAGAGTTCACATTTCATTATTTTATATTACAGAATGCGAAATGCCATAAACAAATGTCAAATTTTATTAAGAGAAACGGTGCAATGTAGCTCCAACAACGTCTGGAACTCACGACTTTTCAGAAACAAATTGAAATGGACAGTTACCCGACGTTTAAACGGTGGTCTTGGTGGAGTAATAAGACTTCTTTTTTGCTTGTCTTCTAAGGTACTTGCACTCTATAAAATAACAGTAAATGTTCAAATGTTCATATTAGTATCCTGACAGATCACTTTGGTACATTGTTTCATAAAACTATTGGAAAAGAATGTTACTTTCCTCGTGTGCGAGCCTGTTGGTGAAGTTGTTAGGACGATATACGCACACGTATTATTTCGGTTGGGTGAGTTCTTGATATCAGAACTACGGTCACGTTTAAACATATGTCACCTGTCGTGTTAGAAACACGGTCTTTGAAATCTCAAAGAGCTTAATCTTGTGCTTCCTCCTTGAAAAATATAGAAGACAATGGATGTTTTCTGATGTCTTTATAATAAATAAAATCAAAACTGGTTCCTTCGCTGTTCGACATATTTGATGTTATGTTAGATCAGATTTACCGTAAAATCTAGGGCGAATTCTTATTGTGCAGTACGTGATTTGTATTTTTGATGGATAAATCTAGACTTTGACAAGACTTAAGGCTTCGGCAATGTAATGTGAGGAATGAATGAAAAGAACAAATATGTAGCAGATTATTTTTAAATTTCCTAGTGATATAACATCATGTATATGTAATTTGGTTACCGATCCTTTTGAAAAGTTAAAGCGACACTGTCAGCGTTGGTGAATGTTAAATTAGGAGAATACCTTCAGCTGCGGTGAAGCCGGCGTACAGCCCAATAAACACAATTTTATAAAACTTATAGTAACCGTAGATTAACAATTTTCTATAAGGCTTGCTATTACCTCATTATAGAACTAATATTTGTGGAGTTATATAGCGGCGATGTTACTTACTTTTACAAATAATAGATACTATAATAGAAAATGGCTGCAATATGTCATGTTTTTGTCATAAGCTTAATTATTTGTTGAATGGTATAATTAAATAATAAGGATGGTTTATTAAAAAAATTCTTGAAAAATTAACTACATCAGTACATTTCAACGGAAAGTTTTAAAAGATTTTTCCTTCTTTATTTTTTGCAGAAGCCAAAAACACTGTATCCTCCTTTCCCCATGCTGAAGACGCAATTTTAAATGGCATTATCAAAAGACCGCACAAAAGATAAGACCAAAATTTATTAAGTTTAAGGTTAGGTGATCTTTCTATGTACCATAGGTTTTATGATGTGTAGAATAATTTTTTTTTCACACCTACACTACGGGGAAACCAACATCTAAGGTCATCTGTCCCCCATCTAACATGCAACACGAATACACACATCCGTAGTTGAGGTGCCGGAATTTTCCAATTAGAAAAATCCCGCCGCCCCAAGTGGGATTCGAACCCACGACCCTTGGAACACGAGTGATGCACTGGCACCACTCGTCCACCGCCGGTCCCTAGAATAATTTTTATTTAACAGTTTACTGTTAATGGAAATACATTCTAGAAAAACATAACGTCGCCATTTTTCTATTCATACTTTCAATACAATATGATTCTTTGTTTTACAATTCTTACTGACCACACTCTACTTTGCCGGCAATACCTGGACTGGACTGACAATAGAAATTACAGTTTATGACTGAAACACAACTACATACATACCTATAGTTAGTCAAAGTGAGAACTGAGAAAAAATGAAATCAAAATACTGCAATAACAATACTTTCAGCAATGTTATGTCACTTGAAGGTATATAGTGTTACTTAAATCTATCTATAGGTGATATTAGGTTTCAGTGTTTATAAGAGTATAATTATAACACTATGTGCAAAAATGAAAGAAACGCTTTAATTAGCATTATCGAAAATTAAACATTTAACTTATTATAAGAAAGTTGAGTTTAAGATGAGCATTCCCTTAACGTATTGTTATAGGGGAACATCTTTATCGAACTTTTTTAATGAACATTGTAAAAATACAATAAGATTTCCAAATCGCCGAATTAAAATATATTATTACTGGATATCTTAAGGACTCCTTTAGTTTTTATGGTAACTTGTCCATGTTCCCAGTAAAACAATTTCCAACAATAAAATCTTGACGTATATTTGTGCGAAAATTTCACGAACAAAATAGGTAGGTATTATACAATTATACATATATTACGTCCATTATTGTTATTTTATTAAATCGACAAAATAAAATGTCAACTAAGAATTTTAGAGAGAAGGTAAAAAAGTGAGACGATATAATATTAGAAATAAGTGTTCAAGAGAGAAAAAGATGCGATTGCCAGATGAAAATAGTAATGAAAGTTTGGTAAGAACTTTACCAACACTGTAACACCTACAAAGATTCATTTTATCACTAAAAATGCAGCTATTTAAGAAGTTATATAGTGGTAACGAAAACGTTTCTGTTACTGTAAGTTATAAACCGATACAAAACAAAGGTGTTCACAACTCTTATAAACTGCCGAGTTTTTAAGCTCTTTGGGAGTTTATAAAAGGAACAAAAATGTAGCCGTTACTAAATTATATAAATTAAAGTTATATAAACTTAGTGATCATAAGAGTGTGGTTACTTTTATATAAACAAAGATACTTATCGGAAGCAGACACTTGTGCATTGCAACATCAAACAAAACCACTTTAGATGGTGCTGGAAACTGTAAGTTTGGTGTACCTGTGGGGCATAATCAAAACAATAATGCGTTATACCTACATAGAAACATGGGACAAGAGATCCAACATGCGAGGATTTTGAATAGTTACATTACTGCAGAATTCGTTCTAAAAGTGCCTACCATGAGAACAAAGTTAAGCTTAACTTGACCGCCTTAATATTACTTATGAACAAACGTCATCGTTATACTGCTTGACGACAGTTTAACGTCTTTGCAATTGCGATGTGCGGACAATCGTTTAGGCAAGTCCAACTCTTGGTGATTAGCAAAGTTAGTGATAAGTATCATTTAAAAGATTCGCGATTTTGAGAGAGAAGGATTGCTTTAACCTGAAATATGTAGGTTGAAAACGTTGTATTGATTAGGATGAGTTTCAGACAAACATTTTTAAGTCGTTTCTCCTCACATCCATTAACAAACTTGAAGAATGTCCTCTCAGAAAGTGTGTTTTGCACGTGTTTCTTTTCTTACACTTGGTAAAGTTTTTGGTTCCCTATAAATATTGTCATCATCAAAAACAAGCTCTTCAGCAAATATTCACCTTTCACCTCGTTCCTCGTGTATTAGATTCATAAAAGAAGTATAAATTATGATGTAATAATTAACAACGAAGTAAATAAATGTTTATTACACTCTCAGTTTTTTGTAATTTTCACAAATCTTTAAAAACTGATTTTTCGTACAATTCTATTGTTTGTTAAGATAAATTATAACTTCCAGCTAAGTAAAAGTAATTTTAGTCTACAAAGATTGTTTACAGAAAATCTTCGACTATAAAGGCATTAATAATAGCCAATATTTAGTTGGATGCTTGTAAAGTAGTTAGGTAAATGTAAAGCAAAATAGTTATGGAACAAGATATATTCGTGAGTACGTTGCCGCATTCCAAAAGGAGCTCTCCCAAAAAGGAGTAGGTTGATATGTCACCCATTCATTCAGCACTCAATGAATGCTCTATGTATTATTCTATAGTAATTAAAGAAATTTGTGAGGATGTCTGATATTGTTCATAAAATAAGAAAAAAACCCAGAGAATAATACAATCAGCAAAAGACTGTCTCATATCAGTTTAAATTAAGTAAATACATATAACATCACATGTTAAGTCGAGCCGGATAAGCACTGAACGCTGCCTTTTCGAACAGATATGCATCGTTTTCAACAGGCCCGAAGAACACTGAACGTTAGCTTTTCGTAGGTCTGGGCCACGCATGCTCTCCAGGCAAGCACTGAATGCTGCCTTTTCGAACAGATAAATATGCTGGCTCATTACAAACACCAAAAAATGTTAGTTAGGACCAGAAAAGCACTGAACGTTGCCTTTGAAATAAATAAATTCTCGGTGTACACAAAGTTAAAGAGAAAGATATATCAATTAGAGTAATTTAAAAGCATTCCAGAATAATTGCAAGAAAAACAAGAGTTTTATAAGACTTTCTAACCCTAAGGGTGAGGTTCTCAATAAAATTATAACTCATACATGACATAACTCACGTTCTCATTAAATCAATGAACTCACTCCCCAGTCATTCCCTAAAAGATGGACAAAATTCTTGTAAGTGAACTCACCAATTAAGTGTCGCAGTTGTCCTCGTAAACAGCGGCGGATATACCATTTTGGACGCCCCAAGCTAAACATTTTTTAAGCCCCCCTCCGCCGTATTATCAATAATAACATTTTAATTACGAGAAACGGTTTCAGGGAATACTAACATTTTTGACTAAAAAGATTTCATATTTTTATTATAAATTTAACATTTTTAATCATATGTAGACATTATTTTCTTTAAAAAAATGTTCAGAATTTTAACAATAAAAGTGCAATAACAAAAATAACGTTTTTTGTCGAAAACGCTTGTTATCAAAAATCGTTTTTTTGTTTCCGTATTTTTATTATTAAAATTATAAACATTTTTTTGAAAAAAATATTGTCTACACATGAAAAGTGTTGATTTAGCGAAAGAAATTTGACGCTTTCTCTATTAATAGACAAGAACGCATAGTTCGCTATTTTTTCACATAAATCTTAAATAAAACGCTTTTTTGCCTTAAATAACATAATAACATAACATAATTGATAACATAAGAACCGCAAGGTTTCTTTCTAACCCCTGCAAAAATCTCATACATTTATGACAAATAGTTTCTGAGAAAAAAACTAGTTAACTTACTTTCAATGAAATTGTACCTAAAAATGGGTACGTTTTACTGCGTATCGTTTGATAAAAACAAAAGTATACCAGTTAGAGATATAATATTTCACTGTTGTATGTAGAAATAAATTTACTATTGGCTCGTTTTTAAAATATTTAATTTGGTTCAGTAGTTCCCGAGTAATACGCTTTCAAAGTCAGAGGACTCTAGAAAGAAAATGGATAGTAGGTGATAAGAATAACAAAACAGATTGTTATGATGAGATATTTATTACCCAACACCTACAATGACCTCAAAATAGATAAACAACTTATATAATGTATTTGTATTTCAAAGAAAAAAAAGAAAAACAGATTTTCAGTTAATTTTACTCAAATTGTTTATCGAGTTTTTTTTGGTTAAATAGTTTTTATTATTTGTCTAAATTTGAACATAAAAATATACATGTTGAATATTGTTTATAATTTTTTATTTGTATTTATTTTTGATTTAAGAAGATTTGAACTGAAGTTTTTTTAACAAGTTATACATTTAGAATGAGTCACGTTTTATATAATTGTATTATTCATAATAGTAGATAAGTTAATAAATAACCACCCTGTCGTACTGCCGGCTAATAAATATAATATATTTGTTATTGTTTAGTTCATAGGCATGTATAATATATTTCATAATTGCTATGTAATTAGCTTATTAGACAATAATTTTAATAGAAGTGGTAGGTAGTTGCAAGTGAAATAAGGATTTCACCTTGAAAGGAGTCAAGTAAAATCATTCCGTCATTAGCAGTAGTCATGTAAAGTTCTGTCTTGAATGGAAGATAAGTAAAGCTTAGCATTCGTTTAAATACAAAACGCTGTAAAAGTTTTAAATCAGTTAAAATACAACCTGAAATATATATGTGTTTATTACTAACCATGATGTTTTTACACTTCGAACGCTATCCAAATATAGATTTTATAACAAAATTAGATAAAGATTAGATAAAGAATTAATTAGTCTGGACAACTGAAATGAAGAATAATCGAAAATTCTGTCCTCTAGTCTTGAACGGGAGTGAAGTAAAGTCATTCTGTCATGAGCAGTTGTGAGGTAAAGTTTAGTATTTGTTTAAAAAAACATTGTAACAAATTTAAAAAATAAGTTACAACGAATATATCTGCTTATAGTGATTGAAGTGTTTTATTTTGTTGCAATAATATAAAACAAATGAAATCAAAAACCTGATCGTGTTCTCGTTAATGTAAGTTTATTAATTTATTTGAAAGAAAAATAATATAAAGAATCTGTGCATTACTGCATTAACATAAAAGCATCGGAAAAAGCAGTGTATACTTTACAACGCATTTTCAAAATGTCCAAGGTAATTTGGCATTTTTCTTATTCAATTAAATATAAATATTTATTAAGACGTAAATAAAAATGTAACAGGTTTTTCATTTGACAGAGATTTTGCGTGTGTGTTCCAAAACCAATCAAAAATCCTTAGGTAGACGAAGTTCAAGATATCTCCAAAATAACCTTATTTTGTAAATTTATTATACATGCATAAGTATGCTGTTGAAATAATTACTACATAGTTCAAAATTAATTATAATTTGAATGATGGATTGTTCACTTTTGCTATAAATATTTATCGTATACAAAAACGTACTAATTTCAAAAGAAAAAAGAAAAGTAATAATTAATATTTTTGTGATAAAGCTGCGAGTATTGTTAGAAGAGTGGTTGTGACGCATTTCCTCCCTTTTTTAAGCGATAAGACTTTGTTCTATTAACGCTAAACAATAGAATCCCATTAAAAGTTAAAATTATTTTGTATAAATACAAAATGGAAGTATGTTTAGCAGGCAGAATATATTGATTAAAAAAGGGTTTTTTTAAATATTTTTCGGTGACAATCTAGAGAAGCAGCAAATTAATAAATAGGTAGAGTTGTGAACTACATAAAACGTCCATTAAATAGTGATGAATGTTTTATAGAACTTTAGCGGATATTCTAGTTAAAACTAATGCATTTAATAATAGAGCTGTTATTTACTACAAATTAAGAACGTATGTTGAATTTAAATGGGAATTGTTAATTAATATACGAACTTCTATATTTTCTACCGTGATAGGTATTTTCAACTAATCAATAAACTTTTTCAGAATAGTACCGATGTATACCTGGCCGAATTCATCGAAACATTTTTCATTAATTAATTTATCCGTTAACACCAGTTTCCTAGTTTAAACTTTTTCATTGCAGCAGTATTGGTGAATAGAAATTTGTAATACAAAACGCTAATGCATTTTACCTGCAGCGATTTAAACCTTTCAAATGCATTTCAGTACAGGTTGAAAATGTGTATACATATCAGATTACTAAACTTCATGCACCACTCGGTCGGTCTTCAGTCTTAAATAAATCTGTAAAACGTGCTGTAGTTATTTTTAATTTATAAAAAGCTGATTAATGTGAAATAGTTTTGTTAGGAGAAAAAAGTAAAGAGAAATATGAACAATGAAAAGATAACAATTTCATAATCTAGTATGCGAGAAAAGTTTGAGGTCAATTAGATAAAATGCTCATAGAGGAGTTCTAGTTTTTAAGCTAAAAATAATCTAATATTTCTCTTTTTAAAATCTATTATTTTTCTACCAGATTTAAACTTCTCCAGAACAACAGTCCGCAATCAAACATCTCTATCTTCTTAGGGTAAGTTTTCATGATATATTTTTTATATTGATTTTCATGCTGATTGTTATTTAATCTTATTTGCCTTTATGCCTCAACTTAGAAGTTAAATTCAACGAAAGTTGAATTTAATTTAGTGTTATTATGGAATAAGATTCGGGATTATAGGTATAACCCAATGGTATAACTTTACTTTTTGTTTCTCTCAATGAACAAGTACCGCTGTTGAAGGAGGTTTTTTTAACTACATCAGCATTAAAGATAATTTAATACTCAGGTTAAATCAGGTTATATTTATAAATTTTTCTAAAATAAACTTGGTGTAATGCTTTCAGTGTTTTTCCTTTCATGCAGTTTTTTTATTATTATATCCTTTATTAAGAATTTTACTTGATATAATTATGTATGTGTTTTTCTCGTAATTCTCGATGAAAGACTTCGTAGTATTAAGATTGATTCCAATTATCAAGTCATGTATTGCTTGAGAGTAGGTACCATTCATTTATTTCAACTAAATCCATCACGTTTTACTTCTTGCCTTCTACGTTTAAAAAACTTTAAACCCTTACTTTTTAAGTTCTATAATATTTTTTATCGATCATTCAGGTAAAAACTTCTTGTACCTAACAATTTATATTGACTTTTAAAATTAGTACACTAATCGTCTATGATAAATGGAGAAAATTCGTAGTAAATATTTTTAATATTTGTGTTTAATAATTTAATGTTCACAATTTCCATAAATCTCCATTTTTGTTATTAATATTTAATAGGTTATTCTAAAAGAAAGCACTCTGATTTTACGGTAGTTACCAATCACATCAGCTACAGCAGCGTTGATTTTTTCTCGTACACACACGTAAGTGCTTTTGTGCAACTGTCTATGTTCAAAAAGGAATTGCTTAATTAAAAACTTTAAGTACTTTCTGAATGTTAATTTAAACCTCTTTCTAATAAAGTTCTTTAATAAATTAAAAAGAGCACGCATAGACTTACACAAAGCTTAAGACTTTTTACTGTTTACTAAATTACTTCCTGTTCTTCTACCCCTATTTGTTTGGACTTATTCTGACAAATCCTAATTGAGTTTGTTTTTTAGTTCCTTTTTAAAGTTTTCTTTGCAGTATTGTTGCCGACTCGAAACGTCTTGATAAGCTAGTAGAAATTATAATAAGCGCTTATTAACTTTTCTTCAAAATTAAAGAGTCCCCATAAGTAAGAAGGCGCAACACGATGACAACAACAACTTAAAACTTTTTGGGAAGTACTTACATCCTCTGGGATGGCGAAGAAACGTTAATTCATCTGTGCTACCGCCGCCGCCGCCGCCCTTCGTCGAAAGTTGGTCGGAAAAGCGACGTGCAATCCTTACCTCAGTAATCCGAGGACACTTCGGGAAAAGGAAATAAAAGATTCCAAAGTAAACTCTCTGTTCTGTATAGAAAGGGAAGGTATAATACAACAGCAACATTGAGAAATTCTGAGTTGTTCAAATTTAAATTGTTTTCAAAAATGAAACTTTTCTAAAGGTTTATAATTAAATGTAACACAAGGAATAAGTATAAATAAATACAACAAGAAAGTTTGTTAACAGAATAAGTTGAATAATGTAGTTATCGGAAGTTTTGTTTCTTGGACCAGAAATAATATTTAATTTAAATGAAAGAAAGTATTGTCTTGATTATATTAAAAATTGTGTGTAAAAATTATATTAATTGACTGTTAAATGGATGAAAAAACTACAGATTACTATTTCTGTAGAACTGAAACGAAAGGTTTTCTCGACTATATAACTACAATAAAAAAGGCCCCGCGATTGGGCGATAGTGAAACGAATGCTTTTCTGTACGATAAAATAAACAAAACTTAAACTTTCAAACGAAAAGTTCACATTACTTAAACTAGTTTAGAACACAAAATACGATACTTACTGTATATAAAATGCTCAAAGTTACCGGCTTGAGATTTAGTTCTTTCTTACAAATTTAAATTTCAGGTCGTAGGTATTGGTTCTGCAGTTGTCTAATTATTAAAGGAATGGATAAAGGTTTCAAAACACAATAACATACACTAGAAGGGCGCCATCTGATTATGAAGCTTAATAACAATAATTAAATAGATCAAATAAATCTAATAAATCTGTCTGAAATCACTAATCAGAAAATGAAATCAGACCGATATAAAATTTAGTGCAAAATATTAGTTAATTTCAACAAAGTCAAAAATTTAGTTTAATGATGATATGAATAAAAACTTTCATAATTATATGGTTCAGTCTTACTCGTTTTCATTAACTTTAAAATCATTTTTATTTTAGAAAACACAAAGAAAAATAAGATATAAGAAAATTACAAATTTTAAACTCAAAAATTCAAGTAATAATTCCCTACCTAAGAGCTCTTGACTATTAAAATTTTAATGAATAAAAAAAGTGTATACAAATTACTTATAAATAAAAAACAAACTATAGAAATATTACAAAGATCCAGAAAAATTCACATAAATCTTTAACATTCAAAAAAAATAATTCATAATTCACAGTACCTGTAGTTAACGGTAATTCGCAAACCAAATTAACGCTAAATTGCACAAAAATGACTTTTGCACACACCAAAACAATTGCTGCTGGATGAATGGAAACTGGAATGTTCGTAGATTTCTGGTTTCAAGTTAAAGTAAAAGTTTAAAACAGAAACAAAAGTAATGTTAGTCGACAGGAATATCCTTTGAAAGTGAAAAATTAGCAATTAGAAACGTAACAATAACAATAGCTCTCGTGACCTTGTGTGTTGTTCGTTATTTTCATTTCAAGCTATAATGTAACCAGAAGCAACTGAGTTGGCTTAATCATTTTATTCAGTTGAAAATCAATTTGTGGGTCAGACTGTGGGCCAAAAAGCCGTCTTTAATTTCAATCAATATAAATGCTTCATATTTCTTGGCATTTTAGAACTTTGAATAGAACTACCTATTACGCTGATACTGAATAAAATTGTAAACATAGCCTGTTGTATTTATTGGTGTTAAGTTGGTAAGACAGTGCTTATTTTTCATTTTAATATATTGCATACTATACTATTGATTTCATAATGAACTAGGACAGCAAAGCTAATAAATAATAAAAAATAGCATCATATTAGCCGCACGTATTTATATTGCTGAATAATAAATTGCTATAATATAATCTTTTAACATTATTTGTAGTAATTATATTTTGAAAGAGATGTAAACGCTTCGTAAATAAAACTGTTGATTTGAATAAAAATCGGTTTGTGTATTTTCGAACAAAGTTTAAAAAATTATTGTTGTGTACTTAATGCAAAATTGATAATAATAATAACAATGTTTATTTAGGAAAGGAAGCACTTTACATAATTTATATGTTACATAAAATTGTAAACAGCTTTATACACAATAAACAAAAAAATCAAAACCAGAAAAATGGATAATATACAATTAAAGCCCGTTTTACAAACTAAATAAACTGAAAATCCGGTGTAGTCGGGTACTCGGCGGAACTTATTTTAACATCCGTAAAATAGAGAAAAACAGCATTGTGCTGTAAAACTCAAAAATAATTTTGTAACGTATAGGTACTTTTTATAATGATTTGAAATTCTAAAATAACATTATGGAGCCAAATACAACAAACAAGTGAATATCTCGGTTCGAAATGCCTCGAAATCAGTTTCAATTCAGTTCACATCGACCTAGTATCTTCGAAACGAAGGTCTAAATCGAAAAACGTATTCTTTATAAAATCTTGGCCTATCTATGTAGAAAACACTGAAGAGTGAATTATATTTTTAGGAATAATTGTATGGCACAAATAGTGCTATGCAAGCTACATAAGTAAAAAAGTATTGCAGTAGTTTTGATAGTGAAAAGAATCTGCTTATTATTTTTGCACAATTTACAAACAATGCACTTTTGCAGAAAATGAAATCGTCATACCTTCTTCAGGAAATGCGACAACATTAATTAATTTCAAAGTTAATTCCCAAAATATGATAAAGTACTATTAGTTTTTTGGAGCAAATTCAATATAATAAAATAACGAACACTGAAAAATTTGAACATGTTCATTTAAAATCATGTGATTGAGTGAGATGAAGCTGCGCACAAAGTGAGATGGATCTGCGTAGAAAGTGAGATGCTTGCTAGTGACGCGCCGACTGGCCAAGCGTTAGCCAGTTTTTCGAAAATTTCTAAAATAATATAATAATAATATAAAAAATAACTATTTCTATATTTAATTGAATACTTGCTTTACAATTACTCGTAAAAATGTAATTCACTCTTTACTGTGTTTACTATCTCTACGTAGATAGGCCAAAATTTTATTTTGACCTATACTTAAAACAATACTTTTTTCCGATTTAGACTTTCGCTTCGAAGATAGGGCGATGTAAACCGCAAATTTGTTAAAATTGAAACTGATTTCGAGGCAGTTCGAACCGAGATATGCACTTGTTTATACTATTTGGCCCCATAAGCGCCAATGTTATTTTATAATTTCAAATCATTATAAAATGTGTACGCTACAAACTTATGTTTTAATTTTACGCAACACAATGTTTTTTTCTCTATTTTACGGCCATGTACATATCGCGAAGTTCGCGTTTAGTGCCCTTTTCCATGGTCCAATTTTGGAGAAGTTTCGGATTTAGAACCATTACGACCTAAGCTTCATTCGGTATAATCTTCAGCTTGTAACCCTCCACAGAATTCATTTTTAAGCGAGTTAACTATTGAGGACCAGTTAGGTGCGCACGGGTCAGATTCCAATAGGTCTGCCACCTATAAAAATAAATTTAAGCGAAAGAAAAAAACGTTCAATAGCTGGGGGCTCCTATTTATTAAATTATTATTATTAAATTCAAAAGATAATCTTATTGTTACTGCAGAGTTTTGTTCCTGCAAATTTATAAATAAAAGATGGAATTTAACTAACTGACGGAAGATTGTGTACTTCTAATTGATCGTAAAATGAATGGGAAAAATTACTATTTTTCAAATATAATGAATAAGAACTTTTAAACAGGAAAAACAAAAATAATCCTAAGCGACACAGAACGCCAGTTTTCTGAAAAGACGTCGCAAAAATGAACAATTAGAAATAAAAAAAAAAACTTTTAGAACGAACCACTTCAAAGAACAAGAAAGATTATGATCCTTAAAAATTGAATCGATAAGCACAGTAAAAAAGATTGGCAAAGAAACGAGCAGCAGCAGCTTTATACGAACGAGCCCAGTGGAATAACAAAACTTGAATGCTAACCATTGCAAATAATAAAAGAAAAAGATCAAAAACAGAACACCATCCGTGGGATAAAGGAAAGTGGCTTTAACAAACAAAAGAAAAATATTTTTGCTTCCCTCTAATTGATACAGCAATCAATGCTGTACGAAAAGGTCGTAGTCGAATCGATTCAACCCAGGGTGGTAAATTATGTACTTTCTTTTGTAAAATTGTATAGCCTTGTGAAATGTGGGCACTTAAAAAGAAAATGGCGGTTAATAATTCCGAACATTAAACCGTTGACGTATTCAACTTCCCCCTAAATTATAGAACTAATTTTTATTGGGGCATAATTATACCCATAACTCGAGGCATTTTGTAATCCGTCAAAAAAGTAATGTCTGCATGAGACATGCGAATCATAATAGCCCAGGTGTGGTATACTTAATTCCCATTTTATATCGTAATATTAATGCAAGGGGGCCCTTTCAAACAAAATTACCCCTTATTCAGCGTGTAGAGGACCGCAGTAAATTTAACTTTCAAGGTTTACGTCTAGATCCAAATTTTGAATCTACCTATCCGGCAAGATAACACCACTGTGTAAACACATTCGGGAGTATTTGCACTTGGGCACACATTCACGCTGCTTTGTGATTCGACTTTCTGTATCAGAATAGCATTCGCAGGTCCAGGCACCGGGTAAGTTAAACAGCTGCATTTGCATATATTTCTATATCGCATACATCAGGACCTACTATACCGCCGAGTTCTGAGCTAGCTGCTAGTTCATCGAAAGACCCAAAGCTCCTTAGATTCCGACATTTATATATTACATACATATACCTATATACACACACTGCATGTTAGAAATGTCAAAGTTCAAACTACTATTAAAGTAGCAGCAGGAAGTTGTAACTTGCTTTACGCCAAATTGCTGCGCATCGTAGACTAGATCAAAGAGATCTTGTATGTATATCCACCTACAACTGCTTAGAATTTATGAATCTATAATTGAAATTTTGCATATATTGCGGCCAAAAACAGTGTCTAAATTCCGCACAAGAAAAATGTGAAAAACGTTTGAAGTCGAAATTACACAAAGAAACAGCTGTTAAAGGAAAAGTAAAGGATATTAGAGGGTAGGCAAGTCAAAAGAGAGAAGCCGGGGTGCGGCTGCCTCGCCCTCTACCGGGCCAGTATCGATCCCTTCAGCCCAAAACACAGCAGGAGCGACACACTCTCATTCCCGACTATTGCTGCAGTTGTAGCTTTATTGAAAATGTCTAGTATCTAAAAAGAAAGTTAAAACTCGTTCGTTATAGTGTCTGAAGAGAAAATAGCGTCATTTTTAGTTCCGGCATGGTTTTACCGAAGTAACTTATTGTTCGGACTAGATAAACCTACGAGACAGGAACTCAAACAACCTTAAGCCTGTATTCTTTCCTTGAATATATAAACTCTCTCAAGTTTTCCCTTTGGAGATAAGTATGCGATAAGTTGGGGTATTTTCTGAAATTCTTGTTCGAAAGTAATTAGTACAGGCAAGTAAATTTGAATTTCTGGAAATAATACAAAGGGAGGAGCTTGTAATTATTTAATTTTGTTTGAAAGAAGTATCATTTTAAAATTTCATATATGTACTTAGACTTACGTTAATACATTTGATAAATGGCTAACTAACAAAATTAGACATAAACATTAATCTAACATTTTTGCTCGTGTAATCAAAGTAAATAATAAGAGATTTTCAGTCAGAGAGAAAACCCCTCTTTAACAGGAATGCTCAAAAAGGATTTTGAATAATTAATGACGTGAAATAAATGGCTACGGTTTACCTTTTGGCTTCTCCTTCTTATTGGCGAGTTGCGTTTTAAACAACGCCAATGTTATTCCTCCCTTTATACTTATAAGCATTAATGTCTGTTTATGAACGACTAATAATAATCAGACGAAAGAAGAAAGCTGGAATTACAAATTTCATTATCCACAGGGAGATATAATAAAGCGGAAACTCGCTTTTTAGAAGTTGATCAAGTAAACGAAGGCATTAAAAATAAGAACATCCCAAACCCAAAAACATCTCCTTCTGGATTTTCAGGACTTCCAGCCGACGCTTCCGATAACCAGACTCTTATCTATACCTAAAAAATGTCTACCCCTAATACATACTTAGAGATAGTGCCCTAAGCTATCTCGCAAACTATTAGCTAATTAGATGGGGAAGGTACATTTTGATATTATTGGGTGGTGTCTACTATCAAGGGGGATCTACAGGCAGATTTAAAGATCATTAGGGCTTTTAGTTGAATGCCAAATTAATAGATAAAAGTAATTTTAGATATAAAAAAATATATAAATAAGATGGATCCGCAAATAAAGGTGGCGCAAAATATGACGTAATTTTAAATGTCTATATCTTTTTAGACATATTTGTTTCGTTCTATTATTATTTATGCTTACAAATCTCATTATTTAATCTCAAGTGCGGAAAATGATGTTGGCCAAATGTCCTTCTCCAGCGTTAATGCAAAGTTGAGCTCTTTTCAGCGCCTTTTAATAACTTCTCCTAGAACTTCAAGCATTATCTGGCCTGTTTTCTGCCGAATGTTATTTTTCACGGCCTCCAGATTACGTGACTTGTTTACATAAACTAATGACTAATGAGGTAGTGCCAGAAAAAGAAGTCTGAAACGGTCATATCGAGCGACCGTGCTGGCTACGGCAAATCGTTAAAACGATGAGACGACCAGGAAAAGTGTTCCTCAATAAATTAATGGCCTTACGTACTGTGTGTGCGATGACACCGTCTTGCTGGAACCACATGTGTTCCAACTCTAACTCGTCTAATTAGGGTATTAAAAAGTCGCGTAGCATGGCTCTGAATCGCTTATCTCGAAATTTCCAATTGTGTAGCTCGTTGATGTTCTCGGGACTTTTTCAACACTTCGCCTTACAAGCTCAATATTTTTGACAGACCGGAGCTAGTGCTTGCCCTAACTTTTGTTGATCTTGTCGCTTGCCTGACGCTTGGGAAACCTTCGCCTAAATTTCCGTTGCGCTAGAACCACACTTGAATTGTTCCACAAAAGCATTGAGATAATTGAGATATTGAGTTGCGACTTGTCAAAATAGCCGCCTATTTTTATTAGGTCATACATTTTGCGACACCTAGTATAATAAGGATGTCTCCGTGATCAATGTAAACTGGCTAGCTTTAGTTTTATTCACTTTGAAATAAAATCTTACACACATCTGGGCACTCGATTAATTTCAACTTTTGCTCAAAAATATATTTTGTAAATGCTATAAATATATTAAAAAGTAATTAACAATATCACATATACAAAGCTAATTTCTTGAATGCTAGCAATCAAAAACAGTAATTAACACCCCTGACCTTGACCATAAAACGTGTGCTGAACAACTGTAAGAATTAATCTTTTTAAAGGAAGAAGATGGTTTGAATCTATTCTGAAGAACAGTTGCAGAACAGAAAATTAAAACACATTCCTTCTTCTCGGATAAGAATTAAAACCGTAGATCCTGTGTCAATGCCACGTTTGGCACGATAAAAATCCTTACCTGGGGTGAAATTCTCCCAGATTCGGCTAAATTCTAATAGCGTCGGCCAAATGATCATAGTAATCGGCGCCATGGGGTACCGATTCATTGCCCAAAAATAAATAATTAAAGAACATGAAATATAACAGAACAGAATATGAATGTTTTATGGTTTTCAAGTTAATCAAAATAGCAAGCACCTATCTAACATCTGGATATTTTGAGTCAGCCTTTCGGGAACAAAGCGGAGCTTTAAGGCATGAACAGAACAGTGGTTCAGGAGGAAAAGAGCTCGTTTGTGAATAACCAAGAGGCTAGCAGGAAAAAATGTGCAATAAATTACAACCCTTCTGTTAAGTTTATTAAGCAGATACTGCCCATCTTTCTATTTTATCAGTCTTTGAAAGTTACATATTGACATGCTATTTGGCGTACAATATAAAGAATGTACCTACCGATAGGAATTTTCAAATGGGACGTTAGATGGGTTGCCTAACTTCACTTTCAAAATTATTATTTTGAGGAAATTATTTTTTAAAAAGCTATAAAAGGATTTATTCTAGTTAACATGCACACTAGCACACACTAGGCACTAAAAGGATATTTGTAATGCTGATTTTCCTTAGAATTTAGGTAACTTTCTTTAGTTCAGCTAACGATATGCGACGTTTTTACCTGATAAAGCATTTAAGTTAAGTTCAGGCCATATTTAAGGCAAGATAATCTAAAACAGACAAGGTGTGTTGTAATAGAGATATATACTGTATTTACTGCCTTACATGAGTTTATTTGTAAGAAAGAATTATGTTTCAATTTAACGAGATTTTCATATCATTAATTTTTCTTCTATGAGAAAATCTTTACAGTTGTCGTGTAAATGTTTTGATGCAGGATTGTGATGTAGTTTCTTTAGCACAAAATTGAAACTATCTTGAATGTTAAGGCTGCATTTTGCAGATGATATCAGTGGAATAAAATACAAGTATGAGCGATTATGCGTCGTAGACAGAAATTATGTAGAAATTAGGCTTGAATTTTCATTTTTTTGATATCTGAAAGTATGTAAATAATGTTTGTATATAAGGTTTAATTTTGTCAAGATAGGGAGGTGTAAAAAGATAATTTTAAATAATTAATTCAATTTTAGTTATATAATAGTTGTGTAAAAATGAGATGTTATCGACATTCAATGGTGGCCTTATTTTGCTATTGGAACATGAATGCAATATACCAATGGATAGGGAATTTTGTAGCTACCAGTTTATCTAATTGAATAGTTAAAATTTATAAACAATAATTTGGTAGTCTTATAAATCATTGTCATAGTTCAATTGTTTTTAGTAACAAATTCTCTTTCATTTTACAAATTCGAAACAGTGCACATCTGTTGAGAGCAAAAAAGTTAAATTTTAAGGTTATGTTGTTAAAAAGAAATGTAAACAAACATGATGTCATAAATTTTAGGTTATAATTTTTGTTAAAACGTCAAAGTGTTTAATATTCATCAAAGTTCAGTGAATACAAGTGTTTTTAATAATATCATATAATTACCATCATAACAAGTGCATTTAATTTTTTTTGACATTTAAATATTTTTGACAATATAATCATTTAAATTTATGGACTTCTACAATTTAAACAAGCAGCTGGATTTTAATTTCGATCTAGTAAAGCTTTTTATTTGGATATAATTGAAGGAAGTGTGTTTGGGCCTTTTTCCTTCATTTTATTGTACAACCATATGGAAGCAGAGATTTGCTGATTTATAACGAAACAGTTGGCAAATTGTTGGCACCAAATACTTGAATATTTTAAAAGTGAGGTATTTAAGTTTAGTTTATTTAATTTTAGTGATTCAGAATTCTGTTGATGCCAGAAATATTACTACTCAGATAAAAAGCATTACACTATTTTGGCATTGATATTTCAAAGTTTATGGTATCCAAAGTTTATTTTCTTTTATTTTAAATTTTTGTTTGTGTTCTTAATTAATAAATTCCTGTCATTTTTAATTAGAAAAATTGTTTTGTATTTGTTGCATATTACTAGTGTTCCTAGATCTAACTATATAATGTATTTAGTGCCCTATTGAAGCGAACCGCCTGAGAGTAAATTTTGTGAAGAGTTTAATGCTTCACAACAAATCTTAATTAGCCGGAGCAATCATATGTTTTAATAGCAAAGGTAGGTGGGTTATATTTTGTGCGCAACGTCATTATTGCAATCGCCGTCTGTGTTGTATTATAATTTTATGTATAATAGCAATATGTACATCTCTACTCCTGATACAGATAATTCTTCATACGTCGATCATAAGTCGAATTTTCCAATCATACTAAGAGAATGTGGAGTTATTTTGGTTTGTGTGTTTTCCAAGCATTTAGGAAAATATAAGATAAATATTTTTTAAATAATTTTGGGAAACTCGTCACTGCCATACAATTTGTCACTGGAATTATTTGTTAAAATAATTTATCTTTTATTGGCGATAATGACAATGAAGTATCTTAGAGGAATAAAGTGTGATAAAATAAAACTCTCGGTTGATTAGAAAGCGCTGTAAGTTCCTTTACTATTCTTCTATTTCTAAACGTATTATTCTTCAATAATTTTGTAGATAAATTTAGAAATTCTAATAAATGATGACGTGTCTAAGTTTTGTTACGATTTCTGTTACATTTGTCACGAAAAAGGTTACTTTTGTTCAAAATTACCAATGAAGAATTGAGTTTTTCAAATTGAAAGCAATTGCTTAGTTTTAATGTAGTAAGCGGGCAAGGCCTGGGGACTGGTAGCGGAGATATTAAATTTATTTGAAATATTTGAGTGTTATATCGAAAAGTATCAAGATCCGATCATGAATTATGGGACTTTGATTAGTGAAGATTTCTTTTGATTTTTGTCGCTAACACGATTTTGTGTTAATTTTTTTATATTTTGTTGGAATTGTATCCCCTATTTCTTAAATAAGTCCTCCTGGAAAGCAAAAAATGTAATATTTCCTTTTCTTTCAGTATTAGCTGTTCATAACGCAACATTTACGATTTATGTAATCCCGTACACAGCAGTCAAAGTATAAACACTAAATTATTACATACAATCTGAAAGACACGTACGTGTAACCGTGTGTGCTTATTCAGCTTGATTGTGGCACCTATTTCTTGCTTGATATTTAAATAACTGCTTTATAATGTCTAATCAAGTTCTAGGGGTATTCTGCATTGCAAAGTTTATTAAACCAGTAGCGTTTGTGACTGTGTATTATACTCTTTGAATACTGTTTTATTCCAATGAATAACTTTCAATTCGAAATTAATCTAGTGTGTCAATGATGCGTTGCATGTTTGATGAAGTATCCCTTGTTTCAAAAGGAAATGCACGCAAACGTGAAAATAATTTCTTCCTATTTTATTCGCTTTAACCACTTACACTAGCTAATTACATTATCAGAGTGCAATCGATTTTAATTCTTTTCCAGTTATAAAAGAAAAAAGAGAAGCTGAAAATTGCAATTTTCTTCCAAAGAAGTTTCTTCCTCTTATTTCAGTAGCCAAAACAATTTTATATAAGTTTCACTTTAGGATTGAGACAAATGGATTAGATTTTTTACATCCAGTCTTCCAGGCAAAAGCTGTCCATATTTAACTTCAATTTAAAGCTTTGCAGGTTAAGATGGTTCGACCTTATCTTCCTTCAAACAGGGAGAAAATTGAAAAATAACACACTTTAAATGTGAAGTTTTTAAATTCTTGTTGTAAAAAACGCCATTAATGCATGTTCGTATAAATTTAAATTGTATCAGGTGCCTGCAAAACACGAAACTGTAATATATTTTAATACATGCCAGAGATACAAGCAAAAACGAAATCCAAATAAGCGAGAATAGCAATTGAATACAACGAAAAAGAGATTAAGCGCGGCACAATCAGAAGATTGATCGAACAACAAACGAATTGTCGACGTTAACAACAAACAACCTAGGCACAAGACGAGCTTACGTAATTGAACAGGTAATTGTGGCATTTAGACGGCTATGGATTTAGAATGGTGCAGCCGAGACATGGTCTCAAAAAGCTTTGAGGTATTAGGGGTTTAATTTCTACAACGTTCCTCAAAAGACAGGAGGAGATTAAATTAGTGGAATATACGAAGGCAATCAAGGTGTGTGGATAAGCTCCACCTGAACGCTTATTTGCAAATTAGGTAAATACTGTCAGCCCTTCCTGCAACTGATTAACGAAAACATTAAATTAATTTCCGTTACGGAGTTCGTGCGCTCGTAAAATAATTTTTTTTCTCAAACTCTAAACACGTCAAGTGTTTGCTGTCAAATTTAATTTGCGCAATTTAAAGTCACTCACACTACATACATTAAGTTAATTACACGGCACAATCTAATATTTTAATTGCCTGTAATTTATTTACCCAATTAATGTCTCTGAATTAAACTCCAACTAAATAATACTGCAAGCCCTCTTTTTTAAAGAAAGGGAGCTTCTTTGTTAATTGAATTGAATTTCTAAAATTAAACCTTTTTAATTTACAGATGTGAGATTAAGAAACTAAAAAGTGCTTAAATCTAAATCTTAACACACTTTACTGTATTAAGTTAATGAGCTGTTGTACTGTATTTTTCCAACTGAAGCAAAACATATTTCCCTTTTGCTTACTTTTACTTTCTGCGAAAATGTTGCTACAAATGAATATTCGCTTTATTTAAAACTATTGAAGCATTTGATCAGTCATTTAAACTAGAATGTAATGAATGCACTTTAAAACCATAGAAGAGCTACTACCATTGGTATTTTTAAAACTTGAAACCTGGTCGGATGCAACTGCGCTCTGCTTAATATAAGAAGTTGACAAATCTATGAACCACGCTGTTCTAGAAGTACAAGTATAGCCCAGTACGCAAACAGAATGTAACAAGCTGACACAACATTGGTGTCGATCGTAACTCCCTTAGCGATCATGGGGTGTAATATAAGAGACAGATCCATGCGTAGGTTCAAATTAGGACTTTAGATGGGAAAAAGGCAAGTCTGTAAGGTGTAGCTTACATGAATTAAGTTCCTTAAATTATTAGCAAATAGTAGTCAAAATATTTGTTCTGATGTTTACAATTACAGCTATAATAATTAGAGTTTGTAAACCGAAACTGAAATCTTTAACCTGAATTTCTGCAATTTTATCACTGATACATAAGTCTAGAACTTTTAGATGCGCCAAAGAGTGTTTTTGATGTGATCTTATCTCTCTAAATATTATGGCATATTTAGCCAGAATCAGGAATAAATGATGAAGCTTGTGACGGTCGCATTTAAGCAAATACGGCTTTGATCTCGCTTGGCAACATTTGCTAGTTGCTGTGTCGTTCATTTTAATTTCTGCGTATTTCATTGGATTACATAAACTTATATTATTATGATCCTTTTTTTTTGTTAATTATATTATTTGAGAGATTGGGGGATTTTTTGTGAGATAAGGGCTATACGCGACAAGGAGAATCATATGCATGAAGGAGACTACATTCAGGGAATGAACTGTAAGTTCTTTTTTATTGTTTTAAAATATAATTACATTGTTCCTTCAGTTTTAAGAATCTTGATATATTCTGGAGAATGTTTTGTTCAATTGCTATTTTGAGAAACCTTTATTTTTGCGAAGGTAAGTAGGTAAGTCAGCATCTTATAAAATCTTTCGTAGTTCTTATAAAATTCATTTGACCGAATTAATATAGCTATAATCTTGTTATCTAATCTACTGATTTAACTGATTTGATATTATTTTGATAATTCTCTTTTCTTACCGTGAAGCGTCATATACCCATTTAACGCTCCGGATTTCTTCTTCTGATTGTACTGAAATCGCTAAAGTCTGATGACAACTTGTGGTGCATGTTATTAAGAAAGCTTCTCAACTAGAAGGTTTAATGGCGGGAGTCCTGGCATTAAAGAGCTGTTCGCCTTTTGAAGAAATTTTTTGAATAACGTAACTTTTTAATTACATGATAGTTTGCTTTCATTTTCTTACGGTTACTTTAAAACCTTTATATAATAGAATAGAAAGTCACTATTTGTCTAAATCCATGCTAGAAAAAGGCATAATGTTATAACCTACATATAAAATTTAAAATCTTATTGAAGAAATGAAGAGTACCACCGTTACGTTATAATCTGTCGGTATTCTATGTATTTAATTCAACTAAATTATATTTTATCTTTCTTGTTTCAAGAAATTTCGTTGTAACAGTCCATTATCTAATAAGTTCGTTTACGTATTGCTGTGTTATCAGCAGTTAGAAATGTTAAATAGGTAATTTGGGTTGCCTATCTTTCAGGCGTTCATAAACGAATTAATGTTAAAAGGTTTATTTTATAGTTTCAGAAGTACGGTTGAAGCCAGCTAAATACAGGAGTTAAGATAAATACATCCTATTTGCGATAATTTCTTGTTAAAGTTACATTTCATGCAAGGTTATTTAACGTTCCGATCTATTCATTACATAACCTCAATTTTTGAAAATAATTTTCAAAATGGGTTTCTTTAGTGGAATAATTTATTCATATTATGTTGACATGCATAAAAAGTTTTATATTTCAACAAAAGGATATTATTTAAGTGTGTATATAATTTAATAATTGTAATTTTTAATACAACGATTGGTACGTTGAATTATTTTCTTAATCTTCCGTCAATAGCTAAAATTTGGTAAAATGCACCTATAATTAAATAAAACGGGCTATTATGAGTAGATTTGCATATATAAAAGTTAAATTTAATTAATGTAGGTTCATGATGTTATTGTTGAAGTTTCATTGGATGACATCTTGGCTGTGTAAGTTGTATAAAGTTTTTGTAGTTCTTTGTGTGTTTTTTCAACCAATTCAATTTAAAAATGTTCACAGACCTGTGCCGATATTAAAATTCATTTTGAGTTAATTTTGTCTTTTAAGTATTTGTTTTTGATGTAAAACTATTGGGAAAAGTTAAATAATAATATTGTGTAAAGATTAACTAATTAATTAAGATTAAATAATTTGTTTAGCAGCTTGTTACAATTTTCCCAGCCCAGGTGTCATCATTACAGGTGGACCCATTGATATCAGAATTTGGCAAAGTAAGGTTAATTTATGTCAGATAAGAGAGATAATTGTCGATTGCTCAACCAAGGTAAAATTTGAGCTAGTGATGGGGCAAAATTGTTATTTATAAAAAAAAATATATTGTAGTGATATATATATATTTATACTATTATTATTATTATTTTTATTGTATGTTACCGCAGTATGTATTTATGAATTTCAAAATAAACATGTACAGACTGTAAACCTATTTCTACTCCTTTATAATTCATAATATTAAAGCCTTTACTCTAGTTATATCAAATAAATATTTCTACACTACCAAGCTTATAAAGAACAAGCCTGAACGCCCTGAACTGAGGGAGAAGATACATTTTCTAGCGTAGGTAGAGCTGTTAAATTTCAATATTCATGAAAGTATAAGTTCTTTTGCGATTAAAGCGCCAAATTTCGCCTGAAGCATCTTTAGTTGTACCATGAAATTAATTTAAACAACAAAACAGGACTTGATAAAAGGATAATACAAAAGTTTCCGCTCTTTATACATTATCTAAATATTAATTAGAGGTATCAAAATGTAAAAATGTTAACACTCTTGAAATATTCAGAAATGAAAACCTCCAAATATCAGGCAGAACCATGACATTTTTGCATGTTTTTAACTCCTAGCAAGGTTGTCAACGTGTCGGACACAAAACAAGATTATTCAATTATATGCTGAGCAGGCCTGACGCCACACGGAGTTTTTAATGTGCGCCCCGGTTCTTTTTGCGGAAAACCAACAGTTTCTATTTCAAAAGCAGGAATGTATAAAATTGAATAAGGGCATAAAATGACGTAGCGCTATGGTAGTGGTAGTAGCAATAGAAGAGCTATATCCGTTTTGTTGCTGCGTCTCCGTAAGTGCACTTAAGGATTTCTCTCTATTAAATAAGTTTATTAATAAGCGAGTATTCGATTTGTTCGAGAGCAGTTTGAAAACAACATCAAACATTCGAAGTGGAGTTCGAGAAACTATAGAAAAACATAATCAGACATTGAGAACACCCGTTCCTCATTTTATTAGATTTAAATGGCGCTCGCTTTGATTGTGTATTTATCTGAAAACTGAAAACCTGCACGGTTATTCGTGTATTGTCTTTTGTGTGTTTTATCTCGAGTTTATTTCTGTATTATAATTATAGACTTGGTGGGTATTTTTACACATGTAAATGAGATCAAATTGACTTTGATAATCTTTCTGGGAAAGATAAATACTAAAAATGTAACATTGTATGAATGCAATTAAGAATATTTCAGTACCCAACGGGAACTTCAATATCTCTCTCCATTAGAATTTATAATATGCAAATTTGAAATTCATTACTTCGTTTACTGTAAAATTGCAGAGCTTCAGGAAGAAATAAAATAAAAGATTTAAAAAGCTACACGGGAGTTGAAAATTTATAATGTAAATTAGTAACGTTTTAGACTTTTTCTCATGTTTATAGCTGTCTAACCATTAATATCTACTCATTTACGGTTATTTATTGACGGGTTAAATGAATATGAGTTGTAATGAATAGTAAGAAAATATAAATCTTTGAAGAAATCTTTGTGTAGTACTCTTCATGGACGCTTAAAAAAGTATATGAATAATAACATAAGTTATGTACATCGTTATATATACTTTAACAATACGATAAAGATAATTTGCATATTAAAAATACAATTAAATCTCTTATTAAAAATAATATTTAAGAAAAATGTAAATTAAATGAACACGAAATCTCTACCTCAGAGGGATGTGAGAGTCTTAAAGTGATTAGGTGATTCAAATTTAATCAAAAACTATATATCTAAAACTAATTATCAAAATATAATTTGCTTTTTCTTTTTAACTAAAGTATTTATTAATTTTCATCCTGGAGGATGGATATCCTATCTTGAAAACACAAATAACAGAATTCCTTACATTACCTACATATGCCTACATAATAATAATAATCGCCTCCTCCCTCCCGCACAAGCTTATAGCTTCTGGGGCCTTGGTTTAGGTTATGGGTTGTAGTAGTTATTATTATTATTATTGTTATATTATTACCAAATGGATCCTAATTAAAAGGATCTTTATTTCATAAAAGCTTTAAATACTTAGATTAGATATTTTTAAGATTTTATGGCTGCACACCGTATGTCTGAGGTTCTCGACCTTTTAATATGTAGAAACCAAACTTTTCATATCAAATGCGCCCCCCTTCCAATGATCTTTTTGAAGCTCTAGTATATTTTTTAATAGCTTCTTTTCTTTTGCTGCTGATACGCGACAACAAGGCTAAAGTTCTTCACGATTAGCAAAACTACGCCGCGTTTGGCAACACTTGTCGCCCCCACCGTATTTCTGGATTCAATAGATAACTTATAATTATCTATTGAGTAAAATTTATACTTCGCAATGTTTTATCGCTTAACACTTCCGCAGCACTGGCATCTTCATTTATCTTAACGTCTTGTATCACCTTTTTCTAAAAACCTCCAGCTTCAATGCATCTTCCATTGAGCGGTTACCATCCAACAAATAATCACCGATATGTGCAATCCAACCAAATAGACATTTTTACATAATTTTAATGAAGAAACAGGTAGCGCCGATGTTTCCAGGGAAGAAAGTGAAAACCGGTCTATTTGTATAAAAACCATATTAATTTTTGCATAAAGATTTAGAAGAAACCTGATCATCTTAAGTAATTTATTTGAACAGACATTGTTAGATTGACTGTCGGGGCACTCCCATAAAAGGGACGTGTTTGAACATGGGAGTCGATGCATTTTTCCGAATTTTTTCCAAATTTTTAACAAATTCTTCGCAGCTCACTTTCATATGATCATTTTCTGGTTAGACGTTTCGCAACTCCGCAAAAAAGAGAAAATCATAACGTTACGTTTTTTGAAACTATTAAAACTTAAGGAATCCCAGTACAGTCCTGGCAGTTTAGTAAAATTCAATTAAGTCGGAACTGCAAATATTACATTAAGCTAAATAATGTTTCCTCCAAGTACAAAAGAGTCACCTCGAAACATGTTCGTAAGCAATCTATACTAATATTATGAAGAGGAAAGATTTGTATGTTTGTAACGAATAAACTCAAAAACTACTGGACCGATTTCAAAAATTTCACCATTAGAATGCTACATTATCCCTGAGTAACATAGGCTATATTTATTACTAGAAAAAATTAGGGATCTCTACTAAAACTTAAATAATGTATCCCAAGGTGTACAAATATTAGCCATAAAATGCCTTTCATCGCATGCGCTGCGGAAACTATTGATGATAGAACAAAGAAATGTTCTACAATATTAAGGAGCATATCAATATCTACAAAAAACTTCGCGATACCGTATGTCCACTGTCTATTGTATATCTATTGTAGTTATATCACTATAACTACTTTTTTACATTTTAAAAGTTGACCGAAATGGCGACCAAAATCAGACCATGTTATCCATACCTTTGTATTAATCCTTATCCAAATAAATCATTTCGTATTCAAGACTCTTTCAATACCTGTAGATTCCTTTTTGAATCATTCAAATAGGACATTCCATTAAAAGATATTACGAATTTAAAAATGTCAATCTAAACAAAATACTAATAGTAAAATAAACGCCACCGCGCCGTGGCCGGTGTGGCCCCACGCAGAGCAGCGGCCAACACGGCTAGGGAGGAGGCACCGGAGAGGGGCGTGTACATATAAGAAATAGGTATTTCGACTTCATAAGAAAAATATAAATAGTAATTTGAAAAAACTACTTATGTCCTGCATAAAGATACATTTACTCTACGTTTATCCCAAAATGTTTAAAAATAAATGTCCACCCGTGCGAAGCCGGGACGGACCGCTAGTATCTTATATTTTAGTAGAATTTCCATTGATGCTAGTGTTTATTTTAAGGCGTTCCCACATTAACCAAATGCTCATTTTCCTAGAAATAGAATGTTCTAGAATATAAATTGTTTTAAATTCCGAGCTTTTAAGGGCTAAAAGCTAATATTAGCTTTAACAAAAATTTCCTTACGGTTAAAACGCATGAAAGTTCGAATTTACATCTTTAAAACATACTGGGTTGAAATCTCTTCTAGTAAACAAAATGCCGTCAAACGGGACCTTCTAGAACAAAATTGTCTAGACAGTCACCTGCAAGTATAATGTACAGACTCAGAAGGGAATCCCCGTAAGTTGAAAATGACGTAACCATACTTTATTGGCTAATGAAAATCCCGCTATATTTCTATTGGATTATTTAAAATTTCGCCCTCCTCAAAAAATCATTTCACCGCGAAATAGTTTTTAGTTTAGCAGAAAGATTCCAAAAGAAGGATTCGCAAGAAACACTTGAAAAAGTGCGGAACTATTAAAAATGTCGTACGGGGGTTGATTGCCGTTGGCACTTTCCAAATATTCAGTTGTGTGTTCAATTATAGATAAAAGTGCAGAAATTTAAGTGATGAATTTAGAATCGCTCTTAACGAATCCTAATAATTAATTCCGTACGAGTTATCCATTATAATCAAGGTGCAGTTAATATTTGGCGGCTACATTTCAGTTTTTTGAATGATTTTGTTTGATAGTAATACACTTACTATAACTGATAATTATATTTACCGAAGTTAACTTATCGTAAATTAAGTTTTTACAGGATTCCGTTTCAAAATAATTTAAAATCGGAAGTTTTAAAACTAAATAATTCTTAAAATGATGCATTCAATTGTGGCGTTACCTCTATTAAAGAAGAATATTTTTAATAAATAATTAATAATTGAACTCGTATGGTTGTTCCGGCTATTTTTTTTATAAGAAAAGAAGAACTTTATTTAACATTAGTTCTAATGAGAGACAGTTGTTGTGAGCTTTAATTCCTTAGTTCGAATTCAGTAGCGGCGTCAGTAAGGTGATTTCCATATTCCTTCAATTTCATCAAGCGGTCGAGTTTGGTGATTAGTGTTTGTTCTGATAGGAAAGGCAATATTGTTTCAATTGCTTTGTAAGGTGAAGTCGGATTGAACTATTTGATTAAGGTATTGTGACCTAATGGATTTTATTTTGTTAATATTAATGTAAGTTGAACGATTATTTTTCTGTATTGTTTATTTTTGATCATTATTTGTATGTGTATTAATTCCTGTCGTTAAGAATTCTTACGTTGGGTAGCGTTTTTATATTTAAAACTATAATGATGTTTTAATTGGAAACTTTTTTATTTTTTATTTTCATTTATCAATAAATTTACAATTAAAATTAACTAAATTGAATATTATAGGACCATATATTTATGAAAGTCTTTAAATATTTTTATTCAACCTAACTTTGACATAACTGATTATGACTAATATTTGAATTAAATTTAATAGACCTGATGTCGATTTCTGTTTGCGAGTATCAGGTTTCATTCGATTATTAGTATCTTTATAAAATTCCTGGACTTTCCTAAACAGATGGCGCTCAACAATATGCATTTTCTTGTGTCTTTAAACCTATAAACCATTTCTTCTAAAATTTGTGAGCTGTGGAAACAATACTTGCGACCTGAATTTAAATTTGTAGTGTAGATATCTCAAGCCGAGGCAATCTTGAGTTGTACAGTAAGTATTAAATATTTTGTGTTGTACAGTTTGCGTAAGATTTTTTGAAGTAATCTGTTTTGTTTTGTTCCGGAAAAATAACAAGTGTTTCACTGCCGCCCGATCGCGGGGCTTCGTTTTTGTGACGAAAAGTGGCGTTTCAATTTCCACATCCTAAGATATTTTTAAAAATCCACGATCCCGAAAATCAGATAGCATTTTTCTTATTCAGTCCGGGTACGACTGTCTAGTGTGAAAATCGAGAATATTTTTTAGTGTGGCTGGTTGTTCAGGTTTGCTATAAATGTTACTGCAATGCTTGTAAATTGTACGGTAATAGTAGTTTTACTACAGTAGAAGCTTTTGTTCTCCATAGTTTGTATCTCAGATTGCGAAATTAACCAATCCATATTATAATAACTAAGCACAATAATCAAACCTTCCTAAAGTTTTACCTTTTTTTTAACTATAGTTAAAAAAATAGAAACCAGACTGAACTAAGAGCTTATTTTTGAAAAGTATTCAATGAATTAACACATATTTAATAGTCAGTCTGGGTTACGAAGAACACCTCCTTCTGATATTCGAACCCTGCCATAAAAAATAATCTACAATAAATAAAGCTTTTAATTCTAAATAAAATGTAATTTTCATGTTAACTATCTTCATAAAAACAATTTATCAAAGTTACTTACAAGTGGGTCAATTACATAAATGGAAGTATTATCGATTTTGTCAATGAAATATAGTATTTGCATTCTGCACTGCTTCTATATTGCAAATCTTGAATAGGAAATCCTTTTTAATAGTAGTATAGTTTATAATAAGAGATTGAATTAACTTTACTGCATGTAAAATATGCATTAGAGACTATAAATTAACAAAAACCTTAGCATTTTGCAAAGCTGTTTATATTCCAGCTTAAAAAGTACTAGTTATGATATTCATAATAATGCTTAGGAGATGCATTTATTGCACCACTTTTCTTTGAAGTACGTACTAATGAGTTTATTTATAATTTAGAATCTAGAATGCATTCTAGCGTGCATGCAAGGCTCTTCCCAGGGAGCTCACTATAGCGTGCAGAAAATGCACATTATGAATTAATACATACCTAACAATACGACCTCCTGAACTTTATACCGAGAATTTTAAAAATATCCTTAATGTAAATTTATTTTCAGGAAAATCAATTTAGTTCAGAACTACATTTAACTATTGTGGAGAAAATTGTATTTTGTGTGGGAAGCAATTTATGATTGAATATGTTTTTTGGTTTTGGTAAAATGCTTTATTTTAAATTAAAAAATTAAAATGTGGGGCGCATCTTTATCGTAGTATCGTATTCGGTCTCACCGACCAAACCTATGGCTTCCAAAACTGAGACTCTCCACGAGAGTACCGTCGGGAGTCTCATTTATTACTCCGAAAAATTGTAATTATTTGAAGAAAATATTCATTTAAATTGTAGACAAGAAATCTAGATTAGCTTCGAATTTCGACACGATATCCGAGACAAAACGAAGCCTAATAATTAAGTTCTAATAGTCTCGGTGAGACCGAGGCAGAGTAAGTTTTCTACACTTTTCGAGACCAAGAGCGAGACTACCTAAATAAGTTTCGCGTACAAGAGTCGAACCGAAGTTTTAAGAATCTTAAGAAAATTGATTGGAACCATTTAACTAATTACAGTTTATCAACTACTTAATTATAAATGTTACCTATACCTAAACCAAAAAATGAAGGATCTAAACCGAGTTAATCTAGCAGGCGCAGATTAGCAGTCGGAGTTGATTGTGAGCGAGCCTTGTTCCCAAATTGTCAAATTTAGACAGTTTGAAAATAAAAATTGTCATTGCAATCTGTCAAAGTTTTGAAAGGTTTTTCACAACTCCAATTGTTACTTATTAAACTACTATTAATAAATATTAATTGGAGTTGTGAAAAATCTTTTAAGCAGCAACTAATGTCGTACACACTTTTGCTATCAGAATGTTATTTATTAATAGTAGTTTAATAAGTAACAATTGGAGTTGTGAAAAACCTTTCAAAACTTTGACAGATTGCAATGACAATTTTTAATTTCAAACTGTCTAAATTTGACAATTTGGGAACAAGGCTCGCTCACAATCAACTCCGACTGCTAATCTGCGCCTGCTAGATTCACTCGGTTTAGATCCTTAATTTTTTGGTTATAGTATAGTACCATACTAGGTACATATTTTAGGAAATGCAATACAGAAATCAGTAATTAATATAACCAACAGGGCAATGTGTGCAGTTTATTAATATCAAAGTAGAGGATTAACTGTAGAATAATTAGCGTGCATATCATTAATACCAACTTTAATGCATGCAGTAGTAAAACGTTTTTTTAAAAAGTTTTAGTTTTTTAGTGCATTCATATTATACTTAAACAATCCGCTTCCTGTGGTTAGAACTAGTGTGATGTGCCAAGGAATTTTGCACTTTTCAATAAAAATTGCTCTTTCATTTATTTTATTCAAATGTAAAAACATATGTAACATTTTTAGACTTTTGTAATATAGTCGCATTGAACACTCATAAGAAGTTAATTGAACTGTTTTTGTTATTAGTATTTGCTTCATTTGAATTTATCGTAGTAATAGGTAATGTAGCGAATATAACCTTGGTAGTGTAGCGATTAGCGTGCTAGTATCTCACCTGAAACAAGAGTTTTACTCACAAGAACACAATTTTATAAAAATGTCCCGCGATGGGCGCCAGTGAAACAAAGCTTTTTAGCCACGGTAAAATAACAATAAAAGGCCCCGCGATGGGCGCCAGTGCAACGACACTAAAATCTGGCCCGCGTTGGACCGGCAGTGAAACGATGGTTTTTTCTTACACAAAAGTAAACAATAAACTAACTATAAAATTATATAAAATGATTCATACTTACTTTATCAAAGAAACTCAAAATATTTGCCACAGCTTGAGATTTAAACTCTCTTACAAATTTATTATTCAAGTCGTAGGTATTGGTTTCACAGCCGTATAAATTGTGAAAAGGAGTAGATAAAGGTCTCAAAACACAAATAATAACTCAAAAAGGGCGCCATCTGATTATGAAGCTTAAAGTATTGATTATAAATAACCAATCAAAGATGTTAATTGAATAAGCTTTAAAATTTATTGAATTCATTAACCAGAAAATAAATACAATATTAAATTAAATCAAAAAGATTTTGTTTATATGAAATTTTGGAATAAAAATGGAATGAGATGTTCATAATTATATGGTTCCGTTTTTAGATCCTTAATATAAATTGAAAACATTTATTTATAATAATAATAATAATAATAATAATAATTCTTTATTGCCCAACAGTTGAACCATTTACAGGACAAAAATACGAAAACAAACTGACAAATGAATATTGTAACATTTACAGGAAAAAAATACGAAAACAAACTGACAAATAGTGTACATATGTAGCTTATAAGTAAGTAAATATTTACTACATTTATTAAATTATACAACCATAGTTTCAATGTTTGTCTTGTGCAGTATCGATTTTAATAAGTTATTATTTATATCTAACTCAGAAGTTAAATTATTGAAATTCTTACACATTGTGTTGATAGGTGATTTCAACCCTATGTTTGTACGACTGGTGATAGTCTTAAAAGTATTTACATATCTAGATTCTAATCTGGGTACATTGAAAGATATTTGTGATAATAATGCTTCACAATCAATTTGATTGTGAAGCATTTTATATAAGAAACACAAGCTGGCATTTATTCTCCTTGTTTCCAGAGATAATGTGTTAAATCTATTGAGTAGTTCCAGATGATCACAACCTCTATTAGGATAAATACCGGTTTGTTTAAAACTTAAATATTTTAGGAATTTTCTTTGAATTGTTTCCAATTGATTTTTATTTAATATATATAAGGGTGACCATATTAACGAACAGTACTCCAGTTTAGAACAAACAATGGAATTGAATAGCAATTGTAAACAATGAATATCATCAAAATGTCTAGTATTTCTGATTATGAATCCCAAAGATTTATTCGCTGCATTACATAACTCTTCCATGTGGAAGGAAAATGACAAAGCTGGATCATATATTATTCCAAGATCTTTAATTTTATAATATCTGCTAATAGGACTATTTTGAATATGGTAATTGAATACTATAGGGTTCAGCTTTGTTGTAAATGACATGTACTTACATTTACCAATGTTCAGGTTTAATCTATTGTTTGTACACCACTCAACAATTATATTAATTTGCTGCTGCAAATATTCACAGTCAGAGAGATCTTTTACAACTGAATAAATCTTTAAATCATCTGCAAACAACAAATTATTACAACTAATTGCTCTTGGAAGATCATTAATATATAATAGAAATAGTAGAGGGCCCAAATTGGATCCCTGCGGAACACCAGAAGTAGGAACAATTGTATTAGAGCTAAACCCCTTATATTGTAAAATTTGCTGACGGTCCAAAAGATAAGATTTAAAGAGTTATATCAAATCCTCATTAAAACCGTACATGGATAATTTTCTCAATAATACAAAATAATCGATTTGATCAAAGGCTTTCTGAAAGTCGGTGTATACTACATCAACCTGAAGTTTCTGATCTATCGAACTGGCAACATATTGTGTAAAAACTGTTAGATTGGATAAAGTACTTTGTTTCTGCATAAAGCCATGTTGAGTTGGTTCTATGAAGTTTTTTATTTGCATGAAAATTTCTTTATTCAGCAATGACTCAAAGATTTTAGCAAAATTACAAATAATTGATATTGGCCTATAGTTTGCTACATCGGATCTTGCGCCACCTTTATGAACGGGACAAATTCTAGCAACTTTCCATAAAGTTGGAAATTTACAAGATTTTATGATAAGATTAAATATAATGTTTAATGGACGAAGAAATATAAATACAATCTTTAATTAGAAAGCTTGGTATTTTATCAATTCCTGCAGTCATTGAGTTTTTTAATTTTTTTATGGAGTTTAAAATATCGTTATCAGAAATTGCACTTAAAGTTATGATTTCTGTAGTTTCAATTCCATTTAGATGGATATTGTTATCATCTGAATTTTTATAAACACTGGCAAAGTAACTTGCAAATACATTTACGATTTCCCGAGGATCTGTATATTCGTTATCATCGAAGGTCATAGAAGCTGGAATTCTAGTCGAATTTCTTTTCATATTGATATACGACCAAAAAGATTTTGGATCGTTTTTAATATTTTGTTGAATGTTAGTTAGATAAACTTTATAATCATTTGCGATTCTTTTTTTGCAATTTGTTCTAATTATTTTGAATTGGTTATAATAAAATTCAGTTTTATATTTTTTATACTTACTATGAGCAAGATATTTTTGTTTTATCATAAATATTAACTCTCTACTGTACCAAGAAGGAAACTTATTTTGTTTATTTTTGTAAACTGGAATAAAATTATCAAAACCTACTTCTAATATATTATAAAATTTTGTACATACTTCATCAACGTCATTATAATCATTAAGAACTGACCAATCTATATCAAGAAAGAATTGATAAAGCCCGTGATAATCAGCTTTACGAAAATTATAATTCTTTGAGTTAATATTTGCAGGAAATTTGTTTGGTTGATTTATTTTTAGATTAAATTCAATCAATAAGGGAGGGTGATGAGAATCAATATCAACCAATGCAGTCTCACTTGATGATACATTGCATACTAAATTACTTGATACTAAGCCAAGAATTCTATTATTTGCGTTTAATACATTGTTGAACTGTTTGTAATCAAGAAAAGTAATAAAGTTAGTAAAATGTCGAGTTTTACTATCTTGATTGTTAATGTTGATATAATTCGGTATATTAAAATCACCTACGATTATACACAATTTGTTATGTAACCATTCACATAAGGCTAATTGCTCTAAAAAGTGCTCAAAGTACAACAAGTCTACTGAGGGTGGTATATACACATTGATTATACAAAAAAAAAGTGTTATTTAAAGTTACTTTATAAGCAATTGTATCTATTAAGTTGAAATTGTTTGTAATAGTAGAAATATGAAGTTGGCTTGACGATAAACTGTCTTTAATTGCTAATAATACGCCACCACCTTTCGAAGCACCAGTAACATCAAATTTTCTATCACTGCGATAAACTCTATAGATATCAGGAAAGAGTTCTGAATTATTTACACTTGAGTTCAACCACGTCTCGGTCAATGCAATAATTTTAAATTCACCATCTGATATTTGAGAATAAAAAGAATCAATTTTGGTATTGAGACCCCTTACGTTCTGATAAAAGATGTTTATATCTTTTGAATCGTAAGTTGAACTAATAAAACTGTTGGGCGAATTCAGTTTTCCGACCTAATAATTTTAGGAACGCCGTTAATGTACTTTATTTTGATGTTTTTTCACCTTTATTCAAACGCTCATTTAATTCCTTTTTGACCGAATTAAGATATTCCATTTGACGTGGTGTGCGGTCATTAGCAAGTTTTATATTTTTGATATTCTGATGTTTTGCGAGATTCTTAGATTTCTTTAAGATAGCAAGTGCTGTTTGTTCTGAATCAAGAAGGACCTTTACAGGCCTACTGGAAGGCTTTGAAGCATCTAATTTTCCTAATCTGAATATTTTTATATTATTGACTTCGACTTCGGGTGATATCAGCTGTAGAATATTCTTCACATTATCTGCATCATTTTGTTTTAGGACATCCTTCGGAGATTCTAGATTTTCGAGTAGACCGTATATAATCACATTTTTCTTTCTTCCATTCCTTTCAGCTACCTCTTGCACTATTTCTTCAAAATTAAGCTGCTCTTTCTTAATAGTAATATCTATTTTGGCATTTTTTAGATCTTCTATCTCTTGTTGAAGATGTAGGATAATAGACTTTAAATCATTTATACTATCGCCCAAAGTGGAACACTTAGCGCATGACCAACTAATGTTTTTCTTGTTCTTGATGCTTCGAACTTCTGCAGTAGTTAGATCAGCACAGGAAGAGAATGGATAAGACAAAACAATACATATGAATAATAAAACACACACTCATAAATTTATTACAAGCATAATCAATATTCTTTAAATATTCTTTAAATAAGTAACTAACCTCTCTAAATTAATTATACCAAAGTAAATCAAGAGAGATGTACATAAGATCTTTCTTTAATCACCAAAAAATAACCAAAAAAAGTTTATTAGATTGACAAAAAACTTATTCAGTAAAATTTACTCAAGTATTAAAATCTATGTTGACTCGACTTCGTTAAAAGAATCTACAAACAGATATCTAAAGGATATTGTGCAGTTTAAATGATTTTTCTTTATGAAAACTGCACTGGTCTTAAAACCAAACGAAACGAAATAATTGTTTTAATAGTTCTTCACCATAGAGTGAAACAAAACTTTGTTTGCTCGCGTTACCAAATTATAAATTTTTCGAACACGATTTAGCGAGACGGAATTCCTTGTAAAACTTGCACTTTGCACAAAATAGCACTGAAACTGTACTGTATTTAGATTTATATCAAATCTAAAGGGTTTATAACTAACTGTAATTTGATAACAGTGATTCAAGATCAACCATTATTGATCGGAATTCAAACGGTGAACCAACACACCCCATACTAAAGTGGGAAAATCTCTAATATCGACCGCAATCGACCGCTTGCTGTAAGGGTGCCGTGGCGAATCTTTCTGCGTCAACCCCAGCGAGGGTTTTTATTGTCTCGGATTACGAATCTCGCGCGTAGAAACATATGTTTTTATACAATAAGGATGCTTTTTGGTTGACCTTCTATAGGATTCTCGACTTAAATGTAGAAAGTAGAACCTCAGAAATTGCGCGCCAAACTAATACGAAGTGGCACCTCATCTGGCGTCGAGACGAAGATTGCTACGCCTTAACCGGACTTAAATTTTAAAACGCAAATAACAGACAAAGAAAACTTTATTTTTGAATCCTGTATTCTCAGAATGTTAACAGAAATATTCCTTTTTCTTTTTGTGAAATTGATGACCAAGTACTTCCCACAGTTTTCTGTATCAAGGTCTCTCACGAAGTAATTGCTATTATGCCAAATTTCAATTTAGCAAAATACTAAAAGACATCATTTTTATGACTCCACGTTCTTTAATTATATTAAAGTAAAACAATCTTTTCTTAAAATGTTTTCATAAGAAATATTTACTTGACGAAGTTCTGGTTTAAATAAAGCGCAATCTTACAGGACCGAACTTAAGATTTTTAATGAATATAAATGTAAAATTCTACGTATTTGAAGCAGTTAGAAATTATACCGTTACACACCCAAGCGACCAAGGTCGAATCCCGGTGCCGGCAGATCATGTGCCTGCAACATAATTTTACAGACTGGTGCGTCCAGTACCCTACTCCTAAAAATAGTCTGTGACACGAAAACTCTTTAGAACATTTGTTACTTCCTAATTATTTAATTTGGCTGTTGTGGAAGCAAAATTAAATGAGTCGTTCTCATATAAGTTGAAAATTTCAGAGGAAAGAATTTAAATTTTAACTTTACTACAAATTAATAAACGCTTAACACATGGATAGTAGACGGATACATACATACATACATATATAATCCATTCTCCTTATACCGCATTTCGCAATGTCGGGGTTCCACACAAACTCTTACGGGAGTACAACGGAGGTAATGGAGCTATTGTAGCAAGTACATTACGCTCCCCCATACTTTATCACTCATACAACTTTCATACCTTAAGCTAAGGAGCTCAAATACGATCGTACTAAATTTTTAAAATTCTGTCGCAACCGAGGTTTGAACCCCTGTCCCTCTGAACGAGAGGTAGGATCTCTACCACTCGACCACGGAGGGCCATTAGTAGACGGATAACTAAATAAAAATCAATACACAACAGAGCACCATTTTTATTTTATGTTATTTTAATGCACAATAATGTCTCATAACTTACGTGACCGTCACATAAGTTACTTGAACAGAAATGAATATTCATTTTTAAAATTAATCAGAATTTTTTTGTTATTCATTAAGATCAGGCTTTTCCTCTAGAAATAATAACTAAAACTGACTGATTTGGTATTTTATTTCTATAAATATGTCAAAAAAAACTTATGGTAACCTGATTTGTGACAAATCAGTAACGTATGTGACGGTCCAACAACATATAATTTAAATTTACAAATTTACAAATGTAATTTAAGTAATAGTATTAAATGTAATCAAACAAATATCGCTTCTTTCAACGACATTAAATCTCTTCTTTGCTTAGCTCTTTTCTTCATTTTCCTTAGGTAATTTGTTCTTTTTTCAGAATCAGCATTTACTCCGTCCCGGTATCGCTTTTGTTTTTGAGCAACCGAAAAAGGCATTGTAAATATTCTGCAATAAAAAAAGCGTTTTTTTCTGTCACGGAAATGGTTAAAAGATCATTTAAAGTCACATAAGTAACCATTAGTCACATACGTTACTTTCAGCTTAGTAACTTACGTGACGGTAACATATCTGACATTTTTTAAATTAATTTGAAAATCTCGCTTTCTAGTTGACCATGCAGAACTTATTTTCCTCCCAAAAGCATTATAGCCTCAAAGTAATCATGCACTAATTTACTAAAAGAATATTGGTGAATCTTCCTATCAACATAGGTAACCTAGTGGACAAACAATAAACAAACTCACCTGGAACGCGCCAAACAAGCTTCTTTATAATATATTTCTATAAATAAATCAACAAACTTTGTATTAATTGCGAATAAACAAGGCTTCCTCACTGTTGCTTGTTAAGGGTAAACTAATTTAACGGTATTGTCAGGCTGAAAAATCTTTCGTTCAAGTTGAGGTAACCTATGTGACCGAATTTCTAGCGACAAGAATTAATCAACTGTTTGAATAATTGTTACAATAAAAATAATTGCATATGTGATTAAAACACATATAACGTAAACACATTGTTTTAACTTAGCAGTGGGGCAACTATTCATCTGAAGCTATCTATATTAAAAAAAACTGCGTTGGTAAAATAATAATCACGTTGGGGACAGGTAACTTATGTGACATTTCATAGCTATACATGTAAAAATGGGAAAGTAATAAGCACACTTTAATTTTTCTCTTGCTGAAATATTTAACGTAGTTAAATCTGCTACCGCATTATATCAAGTTCTTCGACTACTTATATTTTCAAAAGAAAAACACTGATGGGGACACTGAATTTCCAAGTTATCTGAGACATAGCCAAATATGTTGGGTTGTTTCATGGAAATGCCAATAGACAGATCAAGACGAAGATTTAAGAATGGATACCTGGATATGCTGTTTCATATACCACGCCAGAAATCCTAGTAATAGGCGCCAAGGTGGGCTGCTACCATCTAATTGATGTGTCAGAAATCTTTGTGGTCAGAAATTATGTGTTAATGAATCCTTCTCAAATCTTAATATTTTTCGCGATAAACATGATGTGATCCGGATAATCATGGGTAGGTAATAGAAGCAATAATGATAATTTTAGTGATTTTACCCCCAAAACAACCCGCAATTCATTCTTTGTTGTTTTTTCATACCATGTCCAAGAACCCAAGGACTGCGTGAAAGAAATGTGTAATTTGTAATAGGTATTAAACCGTTTGATACAAACTCTTCTCGTTTGTCTGTTCATAGAGTGCGCCAAGTTGTTGCTTTTGAAGTTATTGGGATAGTTATTGCTGGTATGTTGTATTTGAAATTAGAAGAAATGGTTTGTATATTCACTAGTGCGGTATTTCGTGATGTTCATTTCGAACTTGCTACATCGTTATCTACCAAATCATTTATGGAAACGCTTTGCCGTTTTGTAGCCAGTGGTCGTTCTAATACTATCTACAGTGAAAACGATACAAACCATGTTGATCTTGAGAACCTTTTAATCGGCTAGAATAGCAAAATATTATAACAGCAAGTGGTATAGAAAGAATAGTAAAGCGTAAAATATAATGTGGCAAACCTTTGAGAAAACCTACCTTCAATCTAAGGATTTTTCAAGGGAAAATGTGAAGTTTATCTTACAGACTTTTCCGTTTTTCCGCCCAGTTTTTAATTTTATCTAGATATGTGTAGCTAATACCACCAACGGCTGATCATTATTATAAATTCTGATTTATAAATTATGAAACTTTTTACATGCAAAAGTAATTGAAAAAAAGTTCTTTTTCAATCTGAGCATACCTGCACTCCGTTTCATTTACAGCTCTAAAAGCATAATATATTGGTGTTCTTTCTTGTAGCAAACAACAGCCCAAGGCATTTTCTGGGCAGTCAGTTTGTAAAACTATTTGGTTTTTTTTGATTAAATGGTATTAATGTTGATGACTCACAAACTAAATCTAACATCTTTTTGCAGAGCTTTTTCGTGATTAGCGGCCCACTAAGTTCACATCTTCACGGAGCAATCTCTCTTGTACATTCATGTTAAGCATTTTTTTCTTGTTATTTATTTAAATTCGCAACGAGCAAATTCCGTTTTATTAAAACAAAAAGCTTTCGGCCTTTTCTTTATTATTAAACACCTATTTAACAACTTTCATCAAATTCTCTATTTTAAGTATTTTTTTTCCATTTTCCTCTTTCACTAATTTCCGACTGCGCCATGTTTTACTCTCGTCTTCTGTAATACTTTCAGTTAAACTGTACTCTTCTAATTAGCAGTTTACTCATAAAAAGTAAATTTTGTTAAAAAAAAGTTTATAAGAGATTTAAATTGTTTTATTTTATTCAGTTCTTATATTGTTTGCTTGAACATATCTTATAGAAGGTAGATTTGCGATACAATTAAACTTTTCGAATTTAAATGTTTAGGTTAGTTGTAGTATCGCAAAGCTTGTACGATTCAATATAGTAACGGAATTACAGCTTTTACATAGGCAACACACATTACACTTAATACTATATTGTGCTTCTCAAATAGAAATTTAAATATAAGAATCGGGGTAAATATATATTCTATTGTTGTAATAATGTCGTTTTAAAGATTTTCTAATGTCTTAACTTGACAAGATTATAATTACATAATTTTTTAAAAGTAACTAGGCATAATTACTTTTTCTTATATGCTATAAGTGCTACTGGTTTTTGTAAAATCTAAAAAATAGGCTGACTCTCAATTAAATGAAAGATACTGAATGAATTAGTAAAAAGATTTATGGAAATTACTATTAATAGAATAGAGTACTTTAGGTACTTTCCGAATTATTTGAATTTAACTGCTGAAAATTTATATACAACTAATAATTTCAGAACGTGTGGGTGTTAGCGTTAAGCTAAAACTGATTTTTTTTATTCTAAATCGATTTGCCTAAAATCGTACATCTTTTGTGGAACTGTTAGGGACATAGAAGCGGATTTTCGATATGCTAAAAAGCACACAGAATGTATCCATACTGATTTATAGCTGGTTCTGTTCTTATCTTACATTTGTCTTCCTGAAACTTCTAATGTTGCTGAAATGTGCCACAAAGCACGGGTTTAGACTTCCTATCTCATATAAATGGTTTGAAAAGAAAACAACAAAATTTATTTACTATTTTTCATTTAAATCATTTTTCAAGTTTTAAAGAGAAACAGTGGGTTTTACTACGTAAAAAATTACTATCAGAAAAGGGAAAACCCATTTCGTTATCCTTTTCGACAAACATACCTACAGCAAGGAAATGCGAAGCAAGAGAGTTGATTATAGTTTTTTCCAGAAGCAAACAGTGCTGATAACAAGTGTAAACATGTCATTTATTAGTACAGATAAAGCACACGTACATTTATGAACGCCGTAACCCTTTGGCAACCAATCAACGTGCAAGTTGGTGTCATCAATTAGTAACGAGTAACGCGCCTTTTCCCCTCTTTCAGGCTAAAGTTAAAGCTCTGTGTGGTACCTACACAACTGAAATTATCCTTTTAAATAATTCTGGATGTGAATGAAGTCTAGCAGGATGTGAAAAACACATGTTTGTTTAATACCACTTGGTAATTAATACACAACACGTGGAAAGGATATGTGGTAAATTATTAATAATATAGTACTACCTACTTGCTTTTACTTCATATAATTTAATGGTTGAATGTGTTCGAGAAAATTAATGCTCCATGTTAAAATGCCAGCAATTACATCTTACTCTGAATAGTTAACCTGTTACAGATAATTAAAAAAGATTTGTTACTTATCTCCCAGGGAGAATAATCCCAATTGCTTAGTATGCGAATATATGACTAAATTTAACAATTGCTTCTATGTTTCTAGACGAATCTTAGAAATTTGTAATATTTCCCAGTTTAAAAGGGTTTAGTTGTTAGCGTCACTGTATTTTGAATTGTTTTATTAAAACCTCGAGGTTTATAAGTGAATGGTTTAATAAACTATCAATCGAAAATACTACATAAAAAATTTGTTAAATGGAAACAACTCACAAACAGCAAACAATACAAAATTATCATAAGTAAACAACATATTTAAAAAAATAATTCAGTATAGAAATATTTCAATGGAAAAACCAATGTTAAAGAGATATACTCTTTAGGAGTTATACTAACACCAAAATTTGTTTTTAGAGGCTTTTATCTAATAGTAGAGTGCAATTTGCATCAAATTAGGACTTTTGTGGGACTTCAAGGTAAAAATGTATGAATGTAGATTCTAAAACTGCAACTTGCCAAACAATTGTGCGGTGCAAAAGGGCACTATTCAAAATTTCGAGTTAAGATGGAAAATAGAAGATATAAGCTACCTGTGTAATAAAAAATTATGTATAATTTTGTACAGATTTTTATTGATTTGAAAGTCTTAATAAAAGCTTCCGGTTGGAAATACACGTAAATCCCATAAGCGAAAATTGAGAAGGTTTCACATTTATCCAAATTTCTCGTTTCAAGCACTGCACCAATCTATAGAAATTCGACTAGTTTTTGCTTTACACCGTTTTATCTCGGGAAAGGTAGGATTTAACAAAAAGTGTATTGTTGTGAAAGTATAACCACGTCTTTCCCAATTACGATGGTCCTTGATTTATGAATTTTAAATAAATATTAACCAAGATATGTAATAAAATGTAAGACACCATTATTCATTGTGATGACCCACCGGGCGCTGCCGTTTTTGCCTAAAAGTTGTAGTTTTAGAATCTACAGAACCAAAACTATAATTCTATGTAATTTATACATTTTTACCACGAAGTCTCACAAACTGTGTTTTTTGTAAGTTTCGTGGCTCCTTCGGAGGTGGGGGGGGGGAGACTCTACTATAGCCTTTAGATCCAGCTTAGATAACTTTTAAAATTATAACTAAAATATCTTGTATAGAGAATATAATGGTTGTTTCAATCCTAGAAGAAAACTTAAAATTAATGTTTAGTTCTATGATTTCACCGGAACATTCAAAACTAAAAGATCATCGAAAGTGCTGGTACTGTTGCATCAGGAAGGTTATACCGATCGTGCCAGATATGGATAGGCTGTCACACTACCGATCAGCAGCTCTGCACCCTTTTCTTACCTTCACTGGAATTGATTATGAAGACCAATGGATATGAAAATAATCGGACGTCATTCTGAAAAGCGTTGGGGCGTGCTATTCTGCTGTCTTGTCACTAGGGCGTCCGTCTTGAGATCGCTTGTGGGTTGAACACGGAGGAGCTGGTTCTGATCATATCCCGATTCATCGGTGAGCGAGAACTGTCTATGCACAAAGGAAATAAACACACCCAGAATCACAGCCGAATGCAAGAAATAACATGGTAAATGATCCCTCCAGATATGGGCGGTATCTGGGAACGGTTTATATCGAATCTGAAGAAAGCCGTCAGCGACATTCTGAAGCCCACTGCTGCTAGCGATAGTTAAAGAAATCGGAAATGTGAATTTTTCGGTAGGCGCATCAGATATCAAGAGTATAACGCCCAACCACTTCCTGCGCGGATAGACATATCGGATTGACCATCTCAGCGCAGGACAATGACCTAGACGAATTTCTTAGAAAACAATGACTGCTTGTGGATAGATTCTGACGAAGGTGAATATCGGACTTCTTCTCGAAACGGATTCGACGGGAAAACTGGTTGTAGTCAACTAAACCACTTCGCACGAGAGATCTCTGAGATAAGTGGCTACGAAGCTGCTGGTTAAGAGGCTTTATATCGACTAGCTTTCTTGGCAGAAATGGCTGGATACAATCGAGGAGCAGCGAACAAAGTATTAGTTGTAAAATTTTCGACGATAGATTCCGGATACAAAGTGCCTTAAATCTGAGGCTTGAAATGTCGCTGGCTAACGAGCAACCAACTACTTAGAAGAATGAGTACATACTCATAAAGTTAATTTAAGCGTCTCTCTTTATTGCTTTCTTTTTATTTTATTGTGTTCCTGAACTTGTTAATGTTAGTTTGAAAGCTGAAGCTTTGTCCTCCTTTCAGTTTGTTTTTTCAATTTATTGGTAATCATCTTGTTTTTGGTCAAATGGTAAAAAATAGCATTCATGTTCTGACATAATTATTTTTGGTACTGCCAATTTTGAAATCTAGAGCTGGCTAGGATAATTGTTCGTTAAAATAAATTACACTAATCAGTGAATCAGTACTGATTATTATTTGTGAGTGAGGTTGAATGATTAGCCTAGCGATGTAGTCGTCGTGTCTGAATTGCGTCTGAGAGCAACAGTGGCTCCGTCACTTCGTCCTTTAATCTGTATAAATTACAAGTTGGGTAGTGTTTGGTGCAAAGCTGGATGGAGCTAGGTGAAGTAGAGGGGACTAACGTAGCCGTCTATGTTAAGTTTGATTTCCTTCGATATCACTAATAGTTAATATCATAGATAATTGTCAGAATTTTTTTGTGAGATTAAATTCTATACACAGCAGAGCTAGAAGTTAATTCAAACTGAGAGCTAGAATTATAAAAATTGATTACGCAATAACATTAACATCGGTAGTAAAGACGACATCCATCAATATGTACCTACATTCCCAAAAAGGAATCACATTAGTAAAGCGTAAAGTTTTAATATCAGAAATCATTTGTGTACTTTAAATTCTTGGATTCTTCTATACAGATCTTAATACAAATACACCACATACACACATATCGTAAACTGAATATTTATTTAATTGGGTAATCTTTTGTCTCCACTATATAAAAGATCAGCTAGAAACTTCCTCAAAACAGTGTGGAATTATGAAATGCTTTCAAGTTTATTGGAAAAATTCAAAACTAAATTTTGTGTAAAGAAATCCAATATGCAAATGGCATACTATAGCTGTGGCAAAATTACAAGAATATATACGATTTTATATTTATATTAGTCGTCCTTTTGCTTCTGAACGTTAGATTTAGAAATATTCGATATACATATGAGTATGCAATTTGAAGTGCATTTCTGAAATGCATACCTGCATATAACGATTGCTAAATTATATGTTATTAGGAAGTTATGTAATTCACATACCAGTTGTGCCTTTATTACCTCCTACATTACCTATATAGAGTACGGCAGCTTTCGTCAAAATCTATTATTAACACCTCCTACATCCTACACTTATCCTCTTACATACATTGTACTCACCGCCCATATTCTAATACTGCAATATGCTTAAAGCTATATTCGGAATTGCAAAAAACTTACCTTATTTGATTCCTTTCTTTTATCATCAATATTAACAGATTTAACAACCACCCACTTTTATTATTCACTACCAATGCTATTTTCAACTTCAACATAAAATATCCAAAACTTGCTTCCACGTTATAGTAAAACCTGGAATTTAGAAACTTTGGAAATTTAAATTCTAAAATGGACGAAGAACTTTTTATAGCTGATCCATGTGCTACTCCTACTGAATAATAATAGTAGTAGAATTTTCTTTTTTTTTGTGTGTCCGGGAAATATCAGGAATGTAACTTCCTGTAATGATTAGCTTTTTTAAGTTCTCACGATTTGCTCTAGAGAATTTAATCTTCTCCCTTTTTTTCTGTTTCAGGATCGGTCACAAGAAGAATCGAGGGCAAATGTTCCGCGTAAGTAAAATTCACTTTCATTATTGCATTACTTTGTTGAAGATGTATGCTGAAACATACACAATGACACGATTCTTTATTTACTTGACTGAAGTCTTAATCTTAAATAAAAGGGATTACTTGCAAAGTCCTCTAAATCTTAGGATATCTTGTATTTGTGCAATCTCGTCACGTCTTCGAAGATAAACTTCTTGTAATACCGAAGGATATCCGAAGTCAGACATCGAGATGCTCGCATCAAGTCTTGTAACTTTAAAAAAGTTATCGAAATGACTTTATAATGTAGACTTATTGAAAGCCACCAATAGAATTTTCCATTTATTCAATAAAATAAAAGCATATACATCTCTATATTTATTTCTTTTGTGGAAATGTTTGTTGCATTTTCCCTACATAACCGTACGTGTTTCGCATAATTAACAACAAGCGCGTGACCTTTCGAATCGTGCATGTTCCAGAAGGGTCACTGCGTTCTCCCCTATTACCCAAACATCCACAGAGATATTTTTGCAGCAATTTGTATGTATTTGGTATCAATCCGGAATTGCTTTTGTCTTTATTTCCATAGCATTTTATCTAGTATAAAACCTATTTTGAATTCATTGCAACTCTTAAAATATAGGTCAGTTCCTTAAGAAGATAAATCTAGTTAAAACTATTAAGTTTTGTATTAAACTTGTCACTTGGATAAAATATTTATGGATAATTGCAATGTATTTTGTTTAAAAATCATTTTACAAATGTTATTGCCAAGTAAAAACGTTTTTTATTCACGTATTTTACACTTTTTTAAATGAGAGTATCTTATTGGGAATGAAGTCGTACAGTCGTAGATCTAGTAGTTTATTACAGTGGTACCTTGGTTTGCGAGCACGATCCGTTCCGGACATGCGCTCGTAATTCAAAGCACTCGTATATCAAAGCAAATTTCCCCATAAGAAATAATTGAAACTCGGTCGTTCCTCAACTATTTACTATTCATATAAAAATGATACAAAGCATTTAAACCGCGCTCTTGTAAAGTTGCTAAAAAATAGCTACGCCAGTATGCATTAACGGCGACGATTCAACTGATAATAAACAGGAGATTAGCTTGAAAGATTCAGTAGTCACAAACTGATCTTATTTAAGAAGTGCTAACATGATGCTTAACGTGTATTCGATTAAATTGATTTCATTTTCTTTATTTTGTACTGCTAACAGGTTATAAGTAAGAATTTGCATAATTATCTTTCTTTAAATGGCGGCATTACAGTATCACACTTAAAACGATCAAATCTTTAATTATAACCCGTTATTAAGGTGTATGTATTCATCGATGACAAATAAAATGTTCAAATGTAAAATCTGCTGACATTTTTAACAGTTGAGATAACATCAGATGCTGTTTACACTCTTATTTTATCGTATATGTTTACACAGATGTTGATGACGCGTTGACCCAGATTTTTCTATTTATTGTTAAGGATAATAGTTGTGATGACGTGATGCTCGGCAGACAAAGCGTACACGTATTAAAAATTTTGCTCGTATTGCAAGACATCGCTCGTTTATCAAGTTAAAATTAATTAAAAATTTTTGCTCGTCTTGCAAAACACTCGCAAACCAAGTTACTCGCAATCCACGGTTTACTGTACATACTTACAATTATTGGAAATTTCAAATAAAAGACAAAAATGTGGTTCTCAAACTCAGATATGGGTCTAGTGTTAGTGAAGTTAGTAGTGCCAAACGAAACGGCTAACGGTACACTAATCCGTATATATTAAATTATCGGATATTGCAAATCAATTAATTATTCGGAGAAGAAATTATTAAAGGCAAATTGAATCATTTAATTACAATTAAAATAAATGTATCCCTGTTTCTGAATTAAAGCTTTACTGCAGTAAATTTGATTTTCAGATCCAAATAATGCGAAAAAAATGAATGTAGAAAAATTAGATCCCTTTTGTTAAAAAATTTATAATCAATGAAGTTAAAAACTAATATATGAACACGTTTTCATGCTTTTACACACTTCTAATAATGTGATCGGAATGATGATCAGAAATGAAATGGAGTTTTAGTTCTTTTATTGCTTTCTTTGCAAATATCCACTTTTTTTTTGTCTCTAATCTTCCTTTATGGAATTATACGGTTTTACTCTGTAATATTGGAGTACGAGCTTCGAATAAAATGCTTCTGTATGCCATTTGATTAAAAAGAAAAGATCATGTAGAAAGATGATTACGTGGTTAGGGTTTGAATATTTAATTTAAAAGAACATAAGCGGATTATCAAAGAATACATTTGAGAGAAGCAATTGTATAGGTGCACGTATTATTACAAATAATATAGATGAAATAAATAAAGATTATTAAAAGTTTCACAGTTTTATTAAAATACAACCTGACAATATTGTTTCGACAGCTATGCTGTCATTATCAAAGGTAATATAATTATAATCAAACACGTCATTACACATTACGTCATTACAAAAATAAACATCCTGAAAAATCGAATTACGCCAAACACCTTTTAGAACAAAATCACACAATGACTCCTCAAAATAATATTAAATTCCTACATTTTTGTAATAACAAACGCAAATTAGACATATTAGAAGCCTTTGAGATATACAAACACAAACTCAGGGTACCTTTAATGAATGAACAACTTGAGTTCAGTAATTCTCCGTTACTGGAAGTATTAGATATTTAATTATGATTATTATTATTATTTTATCTAGTTACCTATTTTGTATCTACCTTAGCGACGTGTTTGTTTATAATTATATTACCTTTGATAATGACAGCATAGCTGTCGAAACAATATTGTCAGGTTGTATTTTAATAAAACTGTGAAACTTTTAATAATCTTTATTTATTTCATGATTATGGAGTTCCACAAAATAAGGCTGGAAACAATAAACAAAAATAATATAGAATTTACAATTTAGCCAACATTAACCTTTTTTTTAGAATAGGAGTTTAGCAAGTGTATACTTCCTTGATAATGTATTTTGTTTTATATTACTGAGTAGAAATAAGTTATTCATTTACTGCTTATTCGATTTAAGATTTAAAGTTAACGGAGATAACTCATATCTTAGGCGTCAGTTAAAAATAATCAATTACAAGAGTATAAAAAATGTAGTTGTAGGAAAGTTTAAACTGATAAATATGCCTAGAGATATTTATGACTACTTAATAGATCAAAAATAATAAAATTTGTGGGTGCAATACCAGAAACTGTAGCAAAGTGGTCTGCAGGTAAATATGATTATAGAACTTTGTTTATTTTGAAACTTCAAACGAATGTTTGAAGTAATACTCACCGTATTAAAAAAAGCTTTCTAAAAGCTATGAAAGACTTGAAATTTGCCGACAATCAACACTAAACAGGAAAGGTTTTGCTGTTAGATAGAGTATTAATTGAAGTGATTTTAGAACAACAAATGTTCGAATTTTTGTAGGTTCTATGTAATCATATGTAAAATTACCAATCGGAATTTCTGAGAAATTATAGAATAATTATTTTGAGATTAACAGAATTAAGCTGAGCTCTCTCCGAGAATATATAGCTTTCATACAAGTTTTAAGTGCTAAATAGGCATTGCTCCATTAGTGTAATTAATCTAGAACAGTAATAACGATATACCTAGTTAATAAATGGAAAATTAATCAAATACAAACAAATAAATGCTCAGAAGTTCTCCTGTTTAGAGATTATCTTAAACTTAACATTATTGATATTATTCTAACCGCCATATCCGCAACATTTGTACCTATAACTAATACAAGAAATTTAATTCTAGTATATACATTTTTGTGAAGATGCTAACCAGCTAACCAGTTGTTTAATGATGTTCTGTTTCAAGTTTCCATCTAGATAAGCTAGGTTGCTGCGTGGTTTTACTGTAATAATTAGATTGATTGTTAATTAATATTTGCCTTTGGCGATCGTTATTCACTCTAGTTTCGAGTTTTAGAATATCGTTTTAAAGAGTTTGTACTAGACTAGGAATGAATGTTACTGTTTCTTTTTGTCCAATAAGTATGTTACAGTACCTAATTACGTAGCTTTAATGAAGGTCAATAATACGATACCCTATTTATACATCTTCTTTTTTGGTAGCTTACAAACGATGTTGCTTTGGTGTTAAAATATTAATACAGGTTTTTTCCTCTAATAGCTTTGCATGTTGCATGGAAAAATAGTTTAGAGTGTCAAAACCTCGCTTGTCTAGATAGGTATGTGATAATACCGGGTGAGTACAAGTTATCCACGTTTTTTGTTCGCGTGCAGCCGGCAACTTTGAATAAAGATATTTTCGCTCATTTTTATAATAGAAGCTTACTTTTAACTATCATCTAATGTCTGTAATTAGAATTTCAAAACCGATGCATTTCTTTACGAGTCCGTATTGATTACAGTTCTTAATTTTAAGGAAAGTATATTTTCCTTGTGTTTTCAGGATTGTGTCTTCGATTTTGATAAATCCAGTTTTCTGAGAATCAACCCAATAAATCAGTTGGATTATTATTAATGGTCAAAAGGATAATTGATGTTACCTAACGTGATTAATTTATTTTTCTCTTTTGCGTGTATGTTAGTTTAATGTTATTTTTACAGATTCATCAGACAGGTTAGTTAAGGTATTTGTAGCTGATTTTTGATTGGCAAAGTGAAAAAGTTTAATATTCTTTATTTAAATACAAATTACGTTTGGAAAACGCTCTATGTTTTCGAAGTCTAAACGCAAAAGAATCTTATCCTTATGTAAATCTTCTCACACATACCTAAATATCCAGTCTGCTTTGGATCTCAAATGCACAGTAAAGAAAATAGTGCTCCACTTTACAATCTTCTTTTTGTGTTAATTTCTAAGGTCTTAAACAATATAATTGTGAGAAGTTACATGAGATACGATCAAAACCTGGTATTATTGATAGGGTTAGTTCCGATTTTCGCGGGACATCCCGATTTTTAAGAAAAAATAACGCGTCCCAACACGAGATTGTCTCCGTTTTCAGCACATCTTAAGTGATACATCTTAAGAGCCATTACTGAGTAGTCATCACCCGATGACTTTATTAACAATAATTGATATAAATTCGCGTGACAAGCGATTTTTAAATATTTTTACATACATATGTTATGAGTAATATGAGTATACAAATGAGGCACCTCTATCCCAGTCCCAGTCCAGCAAAAATTCTCAACGTACCGGATAGTAAAATGATTGTCCCGCTGTCCCCTCCATTTCTTACTTTTGTAGCTCATCTCATTTTCTGCGTCGGGCCTGCTCAGTTAAATATAATCAGTCAATTTGAGAAAGGGTTCTAACAGCCTTTCTCATTGGTGTTTTCTTGTAGTAGGTCCTCCTTTCAAGCCATCTAGATTCACATTAATATATACCATTTATGTCTTGGGTACAATCAGTAGGCGTCATTATCTGAATGAATAGATTTATTTCCTGAAGCTGCGTAGTTCAATAGAACTAGTCAGCAATAATCTAGAACACAACTTTGAGATAGAAACTGTGGAATAAGCGATCTAAGCTTCTACAATTAAAACAAGCAAAAATAGAGTTTCACGTTTTTCAGGAATTCTCTCTGTGAAATCAACTGTTACCTTTTATAGTCAACAGCAGTCAAGTTTTGTGAAACAATAAATTATTCATCCTGTTTTTCCGAGCTTTTCTGTAATTAAGTTATATAAAGGTACTTTAAATTTTCCAAGGCAAGTATTTGTTTTTATGTTTTAACAATAAGAAAAATAATCCTCTTCTAACTAAAAGCTTCAAAATAAAAATGTCTTAACAACGAAGTCTTCCAACAACTTGATTAGCTCCGACAAAAACCTTCCCTTTAGTAAGATATACGACCGCAATTTTGTACTTTCTAGTGCCATCTTAAGTGAAGCGTGTTGATTTAATGGCGACCACCCTTAAGTGCATGTGCAAGCCTAGTTTTCAGTTTTCCGAGGTCGATCAAGTACCGGAGAGAAAAAAGTCGGGAGACAGCAGAAAAAAATTAATAATTTTGTTGTTAAAGTGTTTTGTTTCATTTCATTTGTAGTCACAGGGAAGCCTATATTTGTCAGAGTAAAAGCTCCCTAGAGCTTTTTCCCTTAAATAATAGCAAATAAAAGTTGGACGATTGGCAATAACCTTCGTGAGGAAAGCCCGATTGTTCTACAGAGGCGGTCGATGGTGGCGCCCGTGACATCGCGGCGAAAGCAATAGATAAGGGTAGGCGTTAAACTGATATACAGGATTACCCGAATCTTAAAGAACAAAGACAACATTATAACATTTTCGTCATCGGCAATGGTTTTAATGCCAACGTATAAACGTTATCTTTTTAAGGGACACGTCGTAAACCTAATGGGCCGTAAAAAATTACCCGGCATAATATCAAATTTTGAAGATGCTTCTATCAATTTCTCTCTTAAGCTTAGTTTTTGGTGTGTATGTGTTTCGCGTTGTTCTCTGTGCACCACATTTCGCCCTCTTTTCGAACCCTGCCTATAAACGTTTGTTAGCGACTATATGGAAACATCTACAGTTTTATGCGTTCAAGTATGGCAGTATTGTCAACAGACAATTTTAGGAAGAAACTTCTTGTGAATTGCTCTACGAAACACGGAGGCGAAAAATATCTTATGCACTACATACACGCCCGTTTTGTATCAAGAGGGTTTTTGCTCAGGAGATTTATTCATGCGGTTATTGAACATTGTGTATGAGAAATGGAAACATCAATAGTTTTATTTCCTTTTTGCATATTCGATGAACCGTACGTAGGGAGGATATATGATTTGGTTGGTGTATTTACAAAGAAAATTACCTTGTTTTATGGCAAAACTACCAGAATCAAAGTCCTGGACCTTTATTATCTAATTTTTTATTAATGCAAATTTAATGTTACACATAAAATAATTTCGAGGAAGTGAGAATTTAGTCAACTATCAGCTTTACTCTAGGTATTTAAAATAGTAATCGATACATCCATAAAAGCTTTATTTAGATGTTTATGAGAATGTTATCTTAACGAAATTATAACGGTACAATAATAATGTAGATTAAAATTTTCGTGACAGTAAATTATCGATTTTAGATTTTAGAGGAAATAACTCCTTCAATGTCTGTCGTTATTTACAAAAACTTCGTATTAAATGACATTTTCATAGGAAATTATTCGTACAAGAAAGAAAATCGTCGATAATCTGTCTTATTTTCTTACCTTCTCATGCAATAAACCATATTTTATCTGGAATTACGAGATTTATTCATTTTATTTTAGATATTTCTACCCTTGAATTCTAGAATTTACCGTTTTTTGATCAAATACAAAATCAATGAATATGGATTAATATGGATATTAGATTTGACGAATCTTGAAATTGACAGAATTGTTAGAAAACGACGAAAACCAATCTATTTCATTAAATGTTAAATGGAAGTGATAATGATAAGTATAAGTATTAATACCACAAGTTTGTACATGACATGTACTCCTGTATAATATGTGGTCGCCTACTATTTTCCTTACACCCTGTATATGAAACTGATGCAGAAAACCCGATTCTTCTTGTAATTATTTTGTTTGTTAATATAAATCTTAACATCCAGTTAAGTAAAAGCAAGTTTATTCGATTATAAAAGGTTGAATGATATGTAGTAGTTGGATGTTATTTTCTATTAATACAGTTGAGTCAAAACGCTTCATGAGATTTTTTGGTTAACACAAACTCAAATCGATTCAAGATTCTCCAGGATTAATTAGGGTTTTAATTATCACTTATTACGTATTTAATTCCATTTATTAATCTTTGTTTATTTATGTAAAATCGCCTGTTATTTATTTAACAAAATCTTAACTCAAGTTTTATAAGAAGCTATACATAGATACATCTAACTATATTATTCGTAATGGTTGGGGGGTCAAGCTGGGATTCCTTTATCCCGTAGGTTCAGGACACCCCTGAAACTGCACCTCAACACTATGATTAACAAGTACTTTTGGGGGATCAGTAATGTGCTACTCTGATGAAACCGACCCCCCCCCCTCAAATTATAGCTTAACGCATTTGGATTCGTCAGCTCTTTTGTTGTCGGCGTGACTTTAGTTTAAATGTCATTTTAAAATATTATTATTTAGTATTAAGGGCGCGTTATAGCCGCCAGTGTTAATAATAGAAAGCTTCAGAAACTATAAACACATAAAGATGGCGATACGGTCCGCAAAACGAAATTAATTTCTTTAAAACTAAAATTTGAAAATATAAATAGAAACATTATTTGATCGCATCGCAGTTCTCTGCTCACAGTGTTGCCAGACATGCGTGAACTTTCAAAATATTTTAAGTTTAACTGAAATTTTTAATTTTTAAATGCCTAGGAATAATTTAGGGAAGTTGAAATCAAAAAGGGGAATATAAAACTGCTAAATATCTTTAGAAATATTAGTTGTTCTTGCTGGTTTTAAGAAAAAGAAAAGTATTACTATATTAAAATATTGAAAATATATATTCGTTTTAAGAAATTAATCAGGACTAATTAAGAGTGAAATAGTTTATTCAAAAATTAACCGTCACATACTCTTAAGTAAAGAAAAACAACATTTACTTCGGGAATTTATTAAATAATAGTTAAAAGATTAGGAAAGTTAAATTACTTTTAAATGTCCCGCGAATATTACCACACAACAGTTCCTGGTGCTGAAAGCGTTCAACTAAAAATGACTTGATTTTCGTGCTGCCATATTTAAATTTCCGCGCCGTGTACATCTATTTTATTTCAATCAATTACTAAATAAGTAAGCAAAAACATTTATCCATTGTCATAGATTTTGCTATTAAACAGTGTTATAATGACTGTATTATGTTTAGTTTTGTTATTTTTTAGAAAACGTTAATTCTATAAAATTGGCGATGTTCCACTACGATTATAAAATTTATTTTATATATCTACTCCTTACAAACTACGATCCACACTATCTTAACAGTTTAGCAATCGACATCAAACGTTATCTTGCTAAAAAAACAATTATTAAAAGAAAACTGAATGAAAAACGTGGGCTATATTTTGACGCTAATATTTTGCGCCAATAACGCCCCATTAAGGCGATTATTTGTTCTTAACTTCAAAATTTCCGAGGTGTGTCGTATTTTCACTAAATCATTGGGTATATTGTCGCAATTAATAAAGTTATCTTTCGAATTCTTTCTAATAATAAAGAAAACATGTCGTTTTATGAAGAAAAAGTCTTATTATTTTTTTTATTTTACGCCTACACTACGGGAGAACCAACAGCTAAGGATATAGGAGGTTTGCAGAAAAGCTTGTGGCGCCGCCTGTCGGAGATTTACGAATGATCCGTAGGAATACAATATTCCAAGACACACACGTGTGTATGGTTGTTCTGTGTATGTGCTTTATTGTTTAAAGTTTTAATTGCTTTAATGTGTAGATTATGCGTTTTTAAATGTGACTTTACAAACTTTGATGAAGAAAGTGCCTGTAAATTATTTGTAATAGTGTTATTAGTGGTTATTGTAAACATTATTCATTGTGTAAGGACAGTGAAGGATTGTTCTGTGAGAGTGACCATCATGAATAGTTTGAAGCCACTACGTAATTCGAAAATCGCTTGTTGTGTTGTTGGTTGTCACAATACCTATTATAATACGGATGCCTCTATAAAATTTTATAATTTCCCAGGAAGATGGTACAAAAAGGAAAGGCGGGAAATTTGGATTAACAGGGTTCGAAGAGTAGAGTAAGATTACACAGATTTTTACAGATGGCATTTATCATTTCAACTTTGTTATTATAGTGCTAACAACAAAACTGCCTGGAAGCCTAAAATCCATGACAGGGTGTGTAGTACACATTTTGTTGGTAACTTGAAGAGTAATAATCCACTGCATCCTGCATATAATCCAACATTGTTTCCAAAAGTTTGTATTTTATTGATGTTCTAATATGTTGTATATTGATGAAAATATTGTTTTTAGGAATATCTGAGCAAGAAACAAGGCGACACTCTCAAAGTAGACAGGTTTGACAGAGTTGTACATCGAAGTATGAATCAAAATTCTCAGATAAACATAGAACCCTTGCCACAATCTTCTTTAAATAATTGTTCTGCCTTAAGTGAATCATTTACAAAATTAACAAATAATGATTTTTCTTGTCAAGTGAATTTTGAAAATGTTCTTGAAAAAAATATCTTTTTGTTTGAATCAACTTTTTATGCTGGTGAGAATGGACATGAAGTTTCAACTCAAGTAGATTTACCGGAAGTTAGTATTAACAATAATTTATGGAAAAGAAGTGAGGAAAAATGTGTGGGAAATGATGATACAATTGAGTGTAATGGGTTTCATGGATACAAATCTATTAAAACAGATAATGAACTGATAACTATGGCAGGTGTCACGTTCGATCGTTTTTGTTTATTGTTGTCATTTTTAACTTTTGTCCATGGAAATTCTAAATTAAATGCTGAAGATAAGTTACTTTTATTTTTAATGAAAATGAAACAGGGTGCATCGCATGCATTTTTGGCTGTACTTTTTCAAATTCACATTAGCACTTGCTCACGCATATTTATCTCGGTACTTGACGAATTAGTACAGAAGATGAGAAATTTTGTATTTTGGCCTGATCGGAGTGTCATTGATAACACAATGCCTACATCTTTTAAAGTCAATTATCCAAAATGTCGTGTGATTATTGACTGTACAGAATTCAAAATTCAACAACCACCTAAGGTTGACGAAAGAATTTACACATACTCTCATTATAAGGGTACTTTCACAGCAAAAGTATTGATTGGCATCTCACCTACTGGATTTGTGAGTTTTGTATCTCCTTGCTATGGAGGTAGATCTAGTGATACTTTCATTACAAATGACTGCGGAATTTTAGAATTGTTAGAACCTAATGATGTGGTCTTGGCAGATACGGGATTTCCAGGGATAAAGTGTAAAGACGACATAATTTTGGTACTTCCTCCGTTTGTTCATGATGGACATCTTTCTTATGAAGAAGTAGAAGAAACATATTCCATAGCGAGTGTGAGAATACACGTCGAACGGTCTATTCAAAGAATTAAAATTTACAATATTTTACAAAATATATCATATAACTTGTTTACTCATCTCGACGATATTGTTCATATGTGTTGTGTCCTAACTAATCTACAACCGCCTACTATGAAATTAGAGGAAGAATAAATCAAGTAGAGTAAATAGATTAAAAAAACTGTACCCATTTAATTACACAGAGTATGTAACATATGTTTAAAATATACATCTTTTAATTTGAATAACATTTTTTTTGTAAATTCCCTATCAAAATCAATTTGTACAACAATAAATGAATTGTCAAAGGAACAAAAAACCACAAAGTCACATCTCTGGATGTTCAAAACAGCCATATTTAGCTGGACTTGCGCGTAGTATGCATGTCTCTTCTTTAATACTAATTGTCCCTTTTCACGTTTTAAGAAGTGGCATTCATCTTCAATGACGTTAGCTGGCATTGTCTTTCCTAAAATTGAAAGTTATTTTTTTTTGGAATAAATTTTTGCTCAAATTACCTTTAAAAGGACACTTTATTTCCAGCAATTTATAAGTGTTGTCATTTCCCAAAATGATGCCATCTGGAGATACTGCCAGCCAGGGATTGTTCTGACAGACCACCAATCCCACTTCGAATATCCTACAGTTTCTTACACTGAAATTTTTCTTGATACAGTTTCATATAACTAAAGATTTTAGAAATTCTACTTACGATGAATATGTTTTCCTAGCTGTAGATTCATAATTTATCCCATGTTCTACAAACTTGTTCGAAAACTTTTTAGGGAAAAAATATTTTTTGCTTTTTTCCAACCAGTCATCGCCTCCATAGGTATATAGTGCATACGCTCTTGACGCTGTGATCCTGTACTTCCTTTCTGTCATCCAACTGTCTTTATCAGAAAGACTTTTTGTACAAATTTCAACAGCATCACATGGTATTTTAGAATTGTATGTTGTAATACAGCAGCCAGATGAGAAAGCCATGTCATGGTAATACAATTCTTCCAATAATTCAGATGTCATTTGATTTGAAACAACATTTGTAATTGTCCAATTTGGAAAACTTGCTTTCACTTCAATCGATGACAAAATTCTAAACAAAACAAACATTGACATGAGGAGCAGAATTACAAATCTAGTAACACATATCTAGTACATTTCTCATTTATAGCAACATCCTATGATATTATATCAGTGAAGTGAACCAAAAATAAATAAGTAAATAAAACCAAAAATTACTTGATTTTTGCGGGGGGAACTTGCTGCATCATGTATTGGATCATCGATGGAGTTCCAAATGTCACAGTTTCTTTTGAAACTTGACGTGGCGCATGTATTTTTTTTCTCTCTGATGTTGATATTTTTCTTTTGCCGTCTTCAGCGGATTCTTCCACTCACATGGCATGCTTGTTCGGGAAGACAAATCTTCTTCATTAACAGCACACACTGTAGCAGAGATATGCTTACAATGTCCAGAAACACCAGCAACACAAGTACACTGTGCATTTTGTACATGTCTGTTTGCATCAATCTACAAATAATTAAATGATTTAATTTTATGCTATATTGCTTTAAACTCCGTGTCATACCTTAATCACTACACTATAAGGGGGTAAATTTATCGAAGTCTCTCTTAAAACAGAAGACAGAATTTCATTTCCTCTTTCAAATAATTTAAAAACATGCTTTGCTTTTTTTAATTTTGCTCCTTTTGTGAGATTTCCTTGGGTTTTATGATGGTAAACAATTGGTAAAAAAGAGCAATGCTTCACAAGCTCCATGTTCCTAATTTACACAAATCGCAGATCTAAAACCCTGAGACCTTAAAATGTTTAAAGGATGATAATAACTATATAATGACCTTACCTGATAAACAAAAACGTTGTGAAGACAAATTTTTAATAGCACTTTTAAACTATGTATCTAATAACACTTTAAACCACACAACTTTTCAGAAAAAGAACTGTTTCACTAAGATTGAACGCTTGTTACACTTGTGGCACGTGTTGAACGGCATTTAGTTTTCCTACGAATAGTTCAAACGTCGCCGATAGGGTGCGCAGCGTGGCGCAAAATTTAAAATGTGCAAACCTCCTATATGTCCCCCATCTAATATGCAACACGAATACACACACCCATAGTCGAGGTGGCGGAATTTCCCAATTAGAAAAATTCCGTCGCCCTAAGTAGGACTCGAACCCACGACGCTTGGAACACGAGTGATGCACTGACCCCACTCGTCCATCGCTGGCCCGAAAAGTCTTATTAATTTAAAAAATATTACTGTTGCAATATATATCTCGGCATATATAATATCAATTATATCTATACCTTAGATTACTACTTACCCCCACAAAAATCTTAATTGCTACTTTTCTTAGTTTCTTGGCTGGTTAGGTATTTGAATGAGATCAGCTCATATCAGTCAATCTGTTATGCCTATCTTATTTTGGAAAGTAAGTTGAATGTTTGTTTAGTTGTTTTTTTTAGTATGGTGGGTTGTATGGTACTTCTTGTTGCGTTTTTATATACGCTTATGTTAATATATTTATATTACATAAGCCATATAATAATAATTAAATAATAATTTTAATAGGAGTAGTGTTAGTTGTAATTTTAAATTAATTCCGTTTTAAATAGCAGAGAAATAAAGCCATCCCACCTTGAACGGTAGTAAAGTAAAGTCATTCTGTCATGCACAATATTAAAGTTAAGTCTGTCTTCAGATATAGTACAATGAGGTTTCTTTCTTTGATAAGTACAAAACACTGTAAAAGTTTAAAAAATTATAATTTAGATATAATTATTTATAGTATTTAAAATATTTTATTTTATTACAAAAATTTGTTCTTATTTGTATATGTAGTTGATATCTATTGTATCTTATTTTGTATATGCTCTTGCACTTGTAACAACGAGATGCTTAACCCATTAACTAACTTTGGTCTTCATAAAGTGAGAAGAGACGTTGAAAGAAATATTTCTCTGGATTATTCAGCCATACCAAAAGATCACTAGAATAAAAAATACACAATACTTCGTTGACTTCAATAGTATTTACATTTACGTATGCAGAGGACAAATTCTCACAAGAGGAAACTATACCTAAAAGGAAACAATGAAGATATAAATCTTTGACGAATGCATTAAAACAAAAACCTAACCTCACTTTTAAAACTAGATCAACATATGGAGTGTATTTAAATGCTTGATGTGAACTCTTCAAATTCCACTAAAGCGAGACGATCCCCACCGTAGGAATAAGAACTGGAATTAAATGGGGGTAAAACAGAACCAATATATTGACCAACCACAGAAAAAATGCAGTAATATTTTTCCAGCAACTAAAATCTAGGTTTAAACTTTTAAAAACGCTATTATCGCTATTATTAAATCATAATAAATTGTGATCATTAAAGGATTTTCATCAGTACGACATCAAAAAGATTTGAAATAATAGTAGAAAATAAAATTTAAGAAACAGAGAACTTAACTCATTAAAAAACCCAAAATCATTTTACTTTCCTTCAGAGCAAATTACCATCGAGTTAACAAAATGCTCTTAAAACAACAACTCAAACAGAGCCAACAAAGCTCTAAAATAATACACCCAACATCTTAACTAATTAGTAATTAACAGGAAGCTAATCATATCTGACACTGACCAATCCAAATAACAAAAAACCTCAAAAATAAGTAAACGTAGTAGATAACCAAACTCCACATGACTAAGCTGTCGGAAATCAAGAACCACAAAACTAAATAAATCAACAACCAATTAACTAAAAGAAACAACTCCTAATTAATCTGTCCAAGATGTCAGGAGAGCTTACGCCCGTTTAGGCTCAAATGGTCCAAAGCATAATCAGTAGCAATGTACCTTCAAAAGCAGTCACCAACTGATCTTAGGAAGTTGACCCACTCTAAAACAACCCACCCAAAAACCAAAAACCATCACGAGTAAATACCACCGGCAAAAACCCTAAGGGGACAAATACAACACAAATGATGCGGATAAGTCTTTTTGACATCCTGCAGGGCATACTCTCTGAGAAACGGAAGGAGGAAGACAACAACCCCACACATTTTGAATCTAGTGAACAATAGAAGCTGAAAGGTTGATAGGAAATAACGCAACTGCTCTTTCAACGTACCAAAGGTTATGTTCGAAAACTGTCGACAATGCACAAAATAGTACGATCACAGATCGGAAAGGGTATAGGATGGAGAAGACCTAGATGGAAAAGTTTGAGAAATAAGCTCGGAAACGAAATGTTCTAAAAGTGTCACCAGCAGACACCCAACCAACCACCTTATGATAAAACGTCCCTTATAACATTATAAATTGCAACTGAAGAAATGTTCTGAAATTTAATGACATTATACTTGAGTTTGTTTTGAAGAAAAAGTTCACATAACCCACATAAGTTAAAACGTATTATATACATAGAAATTAATAATTAGTCCTCCGTGAGACCAATCAAAACCTAGCGAGCGATAAAGAAATTTTCCCTTACAAAAAATTAATAACTCCAATATGAATTCATGAAATGGTACGAATCCACAACCTTTTTCTTTGAAAAAACACCTAAACATTGGTTTAAAATTAATATTTTACACATTTTTCCTCATTTTCCGTTTTTTTAATACTTTGGTTCAATAAGGATATCATCAGTCACATTCACAATGTTATCACAATTTTAATTAAACGAACATCTTTTGTGTTTCAGCGTATACCATTAACGCACATAAATTAAATTTTGTTGATATGCATCATATTAGATATAATGCAAACAAAAGACAAATTTAAAAAAGATTGGTGTTTGTGTTAGTATAGGGACATAATACATCGCTCTACGGACACAGACAACTGGTCCATGTAATCTGCTATCATTATTTAAACACCGCTGTCATCATTTACACCGGATACGGTGTTTAACTATGTCTGGTCCAGCATCAGCAGCGACACAGGATCGATAGGGTCGTGACGTCACAGACCCACCCATGACGTCACTCCTGATCTAAAAAGCACCTAGAAAGGGATACTAGGCCATATAAGGACAATGCACCCGCCTAACTGTGATTATAAGGCTATAAATATAATAAGATTATTACTGTTATGAACCGCGGGGAAGAAAATAAAAGCCTTTTATGAAATCCTTTCCATATTCCTTAAGATGTGGCTATACTATAAGGGAGGGTAGGATTAATATGTGAAACAATAGCAAGAGTTTTCCTTTAAAATATGGAAGTACTTTGTCAATGCCCGGCCTTCAGTGCTGCCCCCTTTAACAAAGTTTGAAGTTGGAATCTTTAATCCCATCGGGACATCCCGTCAAGTGTGCCCAATAACATATTTCCCCACGGGAAATCAGGACTATTCGTATATACCTGAAGATTTTAACAAGGATTTAATATACGACAAGGATATTCCCATCAAAGCAAAACAGAAGAAAACCACAACTGAGAGTGAAACAAATCGATTATCTACATTTCTGCGGCCATTGGTTATTGCTGTCCTTTTTGTAATCACTTCGGTCACTGTTTCAGTGTATCAGCGTTTCCGGTTCAATTTTTCAATTCGTTCGTTAGGCATGTACTGAAAGAATCAAAGAATCCATTTCATTGTATGTTTGGAATCGAATCGGGAAAAAATGTTGAAAGCCAATAAATAAATATACGAGAAAGGATGTTAGGTGTTAGCTCATGCCAGATTATCAAATTTTCTCTATAAAAAAATTTATATTTTTCCAGGAAATATGTTCTTCGTGCTCTGCGCGGTTGGTTAAAGAATTTTTAGATAATTTGAAATAAATTTTGATGTAGATATTGCAGGATGTAGTTAATCATCGTGAATTATAACCTGACATATTTAGATACCCCTTTACAGTTTCTGATAGTCATATTAGGTTGTTGGGGTAAATACCCACTCCGAGTTACTTATCTATGTATGTAATAACTGTAATCGGATACAGTTCTCACAATTCATGCTTAATCTTATACGGTAGTTTATAGTAGTCACGCATTTCGGAATGTTAAAATATAATTCTTTAATAACATGTTAATGTTATTTCTAAGACGTTTTTTTTGTTTCACTAATTAAAAAAACAAAACTGTGCAGAATTGTACCCTACTTATTTAATGTTATTTATCGGATTGCTAAATATGGTATATTCTAATTAACACGTTTGTAATTTGCATTATTGGGTTAGCTTAATGTTTGTATATAGTCTCTAGGGGAGAGCCTTATATATAAACAATTTAACTATACTGACTCCTAAATAAATAATAGACGTGGTAGCTCTTCATAGATTACTACATTTAGTAAATTTTGATTTTTGATTGTCAGCGAAGTTTGGTTATTAGTCCAGGGAAGTTAGGAAATAAATCGAAAATTTTTAGAGCCAGCAGATATCGAGATGCGGTTTTCTGCATCGTGTTCAGAAAGCTCCCAGGAAAAAAGTCTATATGGGGTGGTTATGCCATTTTTCGAAAAATGCATTCTGGTGCAATAAATGCATTTTGCAATTTCATAATTACTTGCAATATTATAAGAACGACTGGAAACTCGGGAAAATCGCTCGAAAATCGTTACTCGGGGGTTTTCGGGGATGCCGAATTCAATTCTGGCATTAGAATTACCCGGAATAAGAAATTAAAAGTTTCTTTATTTCGGTCGATTTTGATCTAAATGCCCTGGACTATATGTACGGTTTTGTTTAGGTACTATTATATACCTAATAGAATCGCCAAAATTAGAAATTAAAATTCGGAATACCAGTAATATAATTTGTTCATCATCAGATACACAACACTATATGGATTGACTATTATCTCAGATTTTTAATCTCTGTTATTGAGATAGAATTGTATGCGTGCCTTATTTGTACACAAAGAACTAGATGTTAATCCAGACCTCATAGAATCTAAAACGGAGAGCAAAAAACGTGTACAGTGTCATGAAATTTATTATCATTATTTATTTAACTTTTTTTCCACAAAAATTAATTAAGTAGCACTGCGTGAAGTCGATATAGTAATCTAAAAAATAATAAGGAAAGACCCTTTTTCTGTTCACTTAAATGTTAGTTAAATTTGACCTTAGTACTCAGCTGTAAACAAGATTTTGAACAAATGCTCGTTCATTATTATACATTTTTAAGTACTATTCAGGAGAAATTTCTTCACATTGTCACGATGATGACAAAAACAATAGAAAAAGTTTGTTGCCTATTGAAACTTATACGTTGCATCGATGAGGTACAAATACTATTATTTTTGTAAATTAGTTCAAAAGTTAGATTTACATCAAAAAGGAAAACAGAAAGATTTAATTAATAATCAAACACGGGCGTCAGACCTCAGTTTACTTAAAACATGAGAAATGTACAGTCAGACTAAAGAAAAATTTAGTCGCTATTATTGAGAGCAGATTCTGGCTATAGGATGGGTTCCAAATAACACCGCCACCCACGAGCATCGCTTATGCATTATGTATTGTAGTGGTTTTATAGTGATGATTTTGGTTCATTTCTCTTATATAATCATTTATGGCCTTATGAGCATGTCAATATTTGGTTCAGTTCTATTATAAAAATAATTTATTAATGATTTCAAAAGATGGACTATTTTTGTTTGTTGGAAGTATATATTTAAATATTTTTACCGGTTACCAAATATACATTCATATTGTTGATAATAAAAATCTGAAAAAGGTACAATTAGATAATGATCAAGAGATTTTGATAAAAAAAATAAAAAAGTGTTGTAGAAAAAGAAAAATAAAAGACTAGAGATGGGAAAATTTTATAAAATGTTATGGAAGATAAAATTTGATAAAAATATAAATCTGTATGAAAATGTATAATTAAAAACGACATAATTAAATGGAGTAAATTGGTTGGAAGTTTTTGTTTTTTTATTTGTTCAAAATGTAAGTAGGTATATATAAAAATATATACCGATAAAAATAATTATAACAAAAGGAAATTAATCTGTAAATAAATATGTAAATAAATATGAAGAGGAAAGAAGGCTAAAGAAGAGAAATAGTTTGTACAAATAGTAAAATATTCTGCTAAAATATTGCAGTGAAAGTTCAAGTTGGAATGAAAAAAACAAGAAAATGAATATGGTTTGAGGTTACCTGTTGGAATGTGAGGTTAAAATAATGGTGCCTCTGTTGCCTTACATGTCCCATGAAACGTTCCAGGCGTCAATGAAATATAGCTTTTTTGTTAATCTAAAATCCAAACTACTAGATACTTACTGTACTAAATGCTCTGGCTGTTAAGATCTCTCATTCTGCAAATTTAATTTCAGGTGTGGGTGTTAATCCCAAAAGCTTCTAATTAAGTAACAGAGTCAGGAACAAATAAAAAAACATAGTGGGCGCTACCAAATTGATGTTAACAAAATCTAGGAGTCCCAATTTGGAAAGATTCCTCTTTTAAAATTGATGTTAATTTAATCAAACATATCAATCGATACTAATGAATTTTAATTGACAAAAACATCAGCTATTTATTGAGCCAAGCTGTATCATACGATAATTAAATTTGAAATCAAATTAAAAAGACAATACACAAATGAAACATTTGTGAAAAGTTTTCTCTTTCAAAAAATACAGTAATAATTCATCATACTCAAAAAATATTTCGGGATCCCAAACCAACTATTAAATTAAACATAACTAAACTTACATAAACAGGAACATAATCCTAATACAAATCTCTTTAATATATCTTCATTTTCATAAATTTCTAAAATAAAATAACATTTCACTACAACACAACAAAATGACTATAACACAAAAATTATCACATAAACTGCAAACTGAAGCGGAAACATTGCTGGAACACTTTAACTACTTTAAATTCTGAACTATTTTTTCTTAATCAGATTCATTGAACTTTCGCCATAATTGCTATTAGTAATAAATTCTTTATTATTATTATTATTATTACTATTAACGGGAACGATGATTAAGTTGCATGAGTGTTGTTCCAAGATAGTTATTTTACTTGTTGAGTAACAAATAACTTATTCTTATTATTAATTTTTTATTACTTAAATGAGTTAATGTGTTTAATTCAAAATTCACTGTTGATTAGCATTAAACAGATTCTATTAAGCCAATCAAAGGTCACATAAACGGGAATTAACACTGCACTCAAACTAAAGTTGAGGAATAAACCTCCATCGGATTAATTTTCTAACAGGAAAATCGGTACTGCATAACACTTAAAGTAGTGTTGTTCTAAACTGGACTATAATTATTTAACTGTAAAATCGCTTACACACGATAATAGCACGGGAAACAAAATGCTGGGGCAAACCCGCCAGCTTGGGGTAAGACACCCACCGTCCAACTGGACGCTACTTTAGGGTACTAGACCCACTGTCCAACTTAACTTTTTAGATGCGAATCTATACTACTGTTTAAATATTGAAAAGAGGAAAGATTTTTAGCTAGCCTATGGCGAAATAGCGTGATTTCTTTAAGCCCTTTGAGGAACAAGCATTTGAAAGCTTCGGAAAAATTCTAGAACAAAAATTTGCCGCGTAAGTTACCACAATCTACACGTGACCGCAAACTGTATTTTATACGTCTGGGATAGGAAGTTTGTTTGTACAGAATTCACCAATAGACATGCACAGGAAGCCATAAATAAAAGCTAAATGCATTTTAAGAACTGAAATCTTTTGTAGAAAAGGCGGTATTTTTTAAAAATATTTATTAATTAAATTTTATCAAGGTTCTTTCCTGCTAAATAACTTTTAGAACCATGAGAACACTTCAAAATTAACCTCTGATATTTATCAAGGACTGTAAATACATTAAAATGATGTCTACGAGATCTTTCTAGAAGAGATTTTATCTGTACAAAAACATGAAAAGGTGGCCCCTGGTATTTAAAAGAACATCAGATAAATCTTAATATCGTCGCACTTTTAACTCGACTAAAATATACTAAAATATGCAGGGCCGCACTAAGATTTTTATCATTTATGCATACAAAATTATATTTTTAATAAATCGAGAATATGATCACGTTACATGGTACAGCTAGTTCTAATTTCGAACTCAGTGAAGACGGTACTGCGGCAGATCTGGTAAATCTTTTTGAATACTTTATATGCATGCTTTTATTATTGTTAATACAGTTAATTTTAGTTTCGGACTATATAATTAGCTTTCTAGAGTTTTAAGTTTAAAATTCTCAAAGATTTCAAATTTTAGAGAATCATACTTTCAACGGGATAGTTTCAATCCGCATAGTTTGAAATTTGAACGTGGGGCACATTGAACGCATTGAAGTAATGCACTTCAGGAATCTCTTTACTGTAAAGTTTAATGATGCTTGCCAAGCAGAGTCGAGCCTGGATTCGGGAAAGACTTTTCGGCACCAAGGTCGATCTCATGTACCTTAATAACCTAATGTTGGTGCCTGTAATGAAACAAACATTTTTTGCATTCTTTCATAGCAGAAGTTCCAGACGATAGAAAGTGATTACTCGATTAATCGAGCCTTTTTTATCAAATTCTTCAAATTGAACACGTTCTAGCACATGATCTAGAATGTGTCACGTTAAATTGGTCGAAAAGTATGATTTTACTTAACTTTAATAATACTTTACTACCGTCATATTCATTTTAACAAATTTCCGATAGTAGCGAACAAAAGTAACCAGGAAAGATTTCTTTAAGTAAAAACAATCATGCAGAAACATCACTAGAAAATATTACTTGTGGAGTTTTATATGCCGCGCCGATGAGGCAAAATTTTTAAAAACAATGTTTTAAATTAATCTATATTGTATTCAGCCATTACATTGTATTAGTGAAAACAGAAAAATCTAATTAACAATCAAACATGGATGTCGACACCTTTCTAGACGAGACCCAAAACGACCCAGCTTAGTTACAATACACAAGAAAATTTCTGTCTCTACTATATGTAGCAGTTCTCTGCTGCATAGTAACTTGCAAATAACACCGCTAGCCACGAACAACAGAGGTCGTTACAAGCGTCGTCTTAAGACCTTCTGCAATTTTATTACATACATAAATAGTTTGAAAAGTTTTGCTTAATGTAACCTTAGGTATAGCTTGAATAATACAGTTGCTTTATTTTTTCTTGAAATAAGACTAAAATTTATGTAAAAACCTTCAAATTAGACACACGTTCTACCCGATAATCATATTTTATTTTAAGTGATAAAAAAAGCCGTACAGCAATTGGCCTAATAATTGGATCATACGCTCTACCTCTATAAAAGCATTTGCATCTTTTTGTTCCTAAGTAGAACATAAAGTAAAACGGTTGTGTTTTACAACCGCGATTTAGAGTCCACAGATGAGTAATTAACGATCAGATACGTAATCGGATTTAGAAAGGGTTTTTACATTATCTGACATCAGATTTTCAACCAGTCTACGTCATCAGAAACGAATTGGGGATTTTACTGTTAGACAGTAATACTTAGTTGGCAAAACTTCTATTACACTTTTCAATATCAGACATTTATGTTCTAAAACATGCGTATCCCCCTTTTATTTCAGAAGCGTACTTTACCCTCTTACACACAAGTAATTAATTTAGATAAGCGTACACTAGAGTTTGCGTACCTACATAGGTAGTACTTTTACAACACTCAATCAAACCCATCGGTGGCTTTTGCTGTATAATTTTGCTTTTGGAATAAAATTAAGGTGGTTTGAGGATTGCGTATGTCGTGTATCAACTTCACATACTACTGCATCCCTAGGGCGCCATGATTCCAGTTTCGATTCGTACAGCTAATTCATGGAGCACCAACAGGAGGGTGCAGCGAATTTCAGCTCTGAAGGGTGAGAAATACACACACATTGCATATCAAGTGCAGATGTATACGAGGGTCGTATTTTAGAATGTGTAGTAGCGCTTTCAGGTTTAACGGATACATACTACATTAATATTAATGGTAGATTTTCTTCTCTAATTCGCTTTCACGAGATGTTCCCAAAATACAGTAAATCCACACTATTTCGGATTCCAGTAATTTGGAGTTCACGGTATTTCGTACTGCTTTTTTTAAAAAAACAGTGAATTTTAACTTAACTTGTTTTTAACTATTTTATTGTTTGTTTTACTTTATAAATCTTATCTTTACAAAAAAATAACCATGCACTGCACATTAATTTGTGAAATGCACTAGTTAACAAAGGATTATGGATTAGTCGGGATCCCCCCCCGGAATGGGTGGGATATGAGAAAGCGAAAATATGCGAATCCAATCCGACATTCTACGAACTCGTATGTGATCCGAATCCGCATTTGAAATCTGGATCCGTTTGTATATAACTGCATTTTTCCGAATTTTATCGGAATTTGAATTTTATCCGACATTAGATTTTTAATCGATATTAGATTTTTAATCGATATCTGAATTTTATCCGACATCCGAATTTTTATCCGTTATCCGAATTTTAACCGATATCCGAATTCTTTTGCTATATCCAGATTTTATCCGATATCCAAACATTATTCGCCATCCCAGTTTTAGAAAGAAAAATAAATTGTAGTTCATCTCAATTAGTCCTATCTCAGGCCGTCACTTCTTTAGATAAATCTAGACGTTTTATATAATAATAACAATTTGACATAAAAATATACGTCAATCAAAACGTTAGATAATTATTGTTGTTGAAGAAACTTTACGAGTCAATAACTAGAAGAGTAAACACTTCAGAAACGAACGATCCGACTAACAATCTTTATATTTATTTTATACTACCCTGAAGTGCAAACACGTTAACCAGTGGATATACAACTAGAATGTCCAATTTGTATTTCAATTTCTAATAGCAAGCCTCGCAAATTCTAATAATATGCGTTAGTGCAAATACCGAATTGTAATTTGTAAAATAGTTATACACCCAATAGCAAGTTCCCTTTAATGAATTCAGGATTCTATTTCGTAGGCACTAACCACCAGAACAACAGCTGTAGATAAACAAAGTAGTAATTATGTTCTTTTGCGATTTTAGACAACTGAAGATTGAGCTTCGAAATTTACGTTGCTAGATTGATGTTTGCGTCCAATTGATTGCGTCCCACGTGACTACGAATAGTACACAAAGATTAATTGGCTTTTTTGATTCACGTTCTTTAAAGACAGCTTTAAAGAAAACTTGTTTTTATCAACTTAAGTGTATGTGAATAACAGTGCTGTATTCACATTCACCAATTTACTTGCCGCACACTGGTTTGTTGCCATATATCCTAGAAGGACAAAATTCAAATCTATATTATAAAATGTGGTTTATGTTAGATCATAAAGAACATTGTAGGTAGCTAAACTGTAATAATAGAATCCCGTTATTGCATTCCTAAACTTAGTAATAAAGGGTCAAAGTTACCTAATACAGGTAGGAAGATTTCCGTTTCTTTATCAGTTGCAATTGGATACTAGTTCAGTTACAGCTCCTTGTGTATTTTAGAGTGGTTTACATTATTTTAGTTATGAATGTTAAAATTAAAGGTATGTAACACTATTACATCTATATTTTAGACTATTAGGTTAATTTGTTATGCTACGATCTTTAATTAAAGCCAATGATCAAATTATCAATAAGTGTAAGAGTTCGATAATTTTCCTAAGGATTTTCTTTGTGTTTACACCAAACTACATTAATAATTTTTTTTGTATCATTACTACATTTCTCTACTATCATTTTGTGCATAGTTTATATTGAAGTACATTGCATAAAGCAGACTTTTATTTTTTTTAGATGAGGCGTGTAGAATCTCTCGACGCGAATTTTGTGAACTATTTTTTCAATATCGAAAAAAATGTTAGAAACTTGGAAATATTTGATTGTCTTAATAAAAAATTTAAATTACATTATGTTTCTGATCAATGTGTAAAATATATTAAAAATAAAATAGCGCTATATTCACTAATAATTTCAGAAAAAATTAAAAAGTGTGGAAGATCGCGTGCAAAATTTTTTGAAAAACTTGAATCGTGGTTGAATGCAGGAAATTTTACTGTCAACGCGCAAAGGAAAATTCGACAAAAAGATGATAAAGCTTTAATGCACAATCGCAAAGCTCTAATTCAAGCTCAACTGAGAAAGGAATTAGGCTTAATTGTAGATAGGCCAAAGCCGTCATGTGGATCAACAAATGATGGCAATACTGCCCGTAAGTTTTTTAGAAATTCTGTTTCTCAAATTACTGGATTGGATGTAGAGAAAAATTAATGTTCTATTGCAAGATTTATCATCTGGCTGTGAAATAGAAGTTGTGAAATTTGAAAAATACGCCGAGGAAACAAGAACAAAATATTTAGAGTTGTATTCTTGGCACAAGATGCCATAAGTGACGCTACATAAAATATCGATGCATGGTGGAACGATTATAAAAACAAGCTTGCTTCCTGTTGGACAGTGTTGTCTGAAGAAGCTGAGAAAGCAAGGCATAAGGACTGTAGAAGATTTAGGGAACATAATACCAGAAAAACATCTCGGATTAATACTAACAGGGATTTATTGTCGATGCTTTAAATTACGTCAGATCCAGTAATTAATAGTTTTAGAGACACTCCAAGAAAGACTTCTTTAGCACTGTCAGTGGAGGCCAAAGAAATGCTTAAAAGCACGGAAGAGCCCTCTATAACAAGCATTAATAAAAAAGTTGAAGTTGATGAAAATCATGAGATGTACATTGTAGAAGATTCTACAGAAGTAGAAAGCAGTGATGACGATTATTCAGATAAAGAAGCAATGTAATTAATTATCATATAACGAGTGATTCAAAACTCTTGACGTTTAGTAGGCCTTGGATTGTACAATGTATGTCACATATTCTTTCAGATGAATGAACGAAACGGATGCAAACTGTAATTAATTAATTAATTAAGTTCTGTAGACGACAAGCTTTTGAATACATTCACTGCCCTATTTCAAATTACTCTCCTGTTCAAAAACATGCTTCAATAAGGAATTTTTGTTTTTTTCGGAAAACATGCATATTGCTCTTTACTACAATCAAAAGTCATCGGGTTTAAATAATTATTGTAATTTTAATATGTTCTTATTAAATAATTTAGAAAACGGAAAAAGTTTTTCCGTCCAAATATTACTAGATTCCCAGAGTTTTGAATCACTCTATATATATTTATGTTATTTCATTATTCTTTCTATATATTGTTTTTATGTTGTTTTTAAGCAGTTATTTAAGTTTTGTTTTGTAGTGTTTTGTTTTACATTTTTTACGATTTGTTTTGACTTCTACTAACGCATTATATTTTAATATAACCTTAATTAAATTACCTTAAAACGATTACAATGTTGGAAACAGAAAAAACAAAACTATAATTAAAGTATATTTAAATAGATATCAATTAATAATGTCACCTGAACGTGATACAGTGTAAAATATTTTTGTCCGTCTAGCGTGTATGGAACGAATCAGTGTGTGCCGTATTAAATTATTTTAAATTTGAGCTAAGAACAACACAACCATAAATAGCTATAAAGAAGCTGGGGTAAGTGCGCGAACGGCTACATTAAATAATTGTTGAATAACACCCAGTTCGATAATAAAAGAAATGAAAATACATTATTCTAAAAATCGATTAAAATTCGTAGAACTAACAACAATCTAATCTATACTTGCTCCCATATTTACAGGAAATACCTACCTTTCATTTACACAAAACGTCCCAAAATATGTAGATGCGAACTGCATAGGGCATTTCAGGATTACTTGTTAGTTTTATAACAATTATCAAAATGAATGTAATTAAATACATATTTTGATTAGTACTTATTGATTATTAAACCGATTTACCTCAAGCAACCAGAGTGCAACAAACATTTACTGCCAAGCTTAAGTATCTTGTATCCGAAATTCTATTTACTATGTTTGTAAGGATTCAAGTTTATTAGGTCACGATCATACACGTAGAGACGACCGTTCTCGTCCAATCATCGAAGTTAAGTAACGTCGGGCGCGGTCAGTATTTGGAAGGGATTTTATTAGCAATTACAGTAGTTGCATTTATTCGAATTTAATTGTATTAGTTTACTAACAAGTTATAAATTTCTTTACATATAATTTGACTTCGACGCACATTGTTTCGGCGTACTTCATGAACGTATAAAGATCTTGGTGTTATCTGTAGTAGTATTTTAATTTATACAGGTTCGAAACTTACCGTACACCATAGTTGCATATAATTTTATGTTGTTGCGGTGTTTGGCGAGAATAACTTATCAAAACCACAGCGTAAATTGATTCTCGGAGTTGTGGTTCTTAAATACCAATGCCAATGGTCAGTTTGTTGTATACCCTAAGGGTAGCGCATATACTATCCGTAGCGCACTACGGGCGATACGGATCTTTTTGCGGCAACGTATACTGCAGATCATCGCATTAGTCGTATTGGAAACCAACATTTTCAGTTTAAAAAAACAGCTCAGAAAAATAAAAAACATATTTATAGCGGTAGCTTTATTGAAAGTATTGCGGCACTTAAGGTCAACTAGTTATTGTTTTATACCCTACTGGGATATTTTTTAATGGAATTTTCTGCGTGTCGTTCTTATAAATCATCGTTTTTTGTTCCAGGTTTTTCTAGTTATTCGCATTCATAAAATAGTTTGCCCACAAAGTTTAAAATATTCAAATGCCATTGGTTTATTCTTACCACAAAACTTAAAATTCAAATAATACCAGGGAATTTTAACAATGCTTAATTACCATTTACTGTTTTTTCCGACTGAAAAACTTCAATAAAACAGCGGGTATGTAATGACTTGTTATACCGTTTAATTACTTTGTTTTGTTTTGTTTATTGTTTCGAACCTTATTTGGTAAAACTCCATAATATTGAAATAAGTTAAAATGATTAATAAAAAATGTTATAATAAAAATTTATTATAATATACCTGACAGTTGTTTAGGCAGCTAAGCTGTCATTATCACAGGTGATATAAATAAAACAAAGTTTTTCATGACTTCACAACTTACCAATTGTTCACTAATATGCAACTCTTAAGATATTTAAACTATTCAAATGCCAATGGTGTATTCTTACACCAAAAATTCTAAAATTTAAATAATTTTGCCCGAAAGCTGAAAACATCCAATACAAGATCTTAATTTATTCTGTGCAGCCACAGAAGTGTTTCCTCAGGCACTATAATGTGCTACATAATTCACAAGTGCAAGCGCGATCGGTACACTTAAAGATATCTTTTCTTATCACCCACAATATCTGTAATGTTAGAATATGTTTACATTTCGCAGCAAAGGGCTTATTAACCTTGACAAATGAATTGTAATTGTTTATAAAAAGTTACGTTTGAAAATGAGTAAATACGTATGATTGTTTATCTGTACTAAATAATAGATGGACTGAAATTATACAGATTGTAAACATATTATTACTATTGTCTTTAAAAATTTAATATTTACTTTTGTCGTTTTCGAAATTCTATGATGATCACATGGAGTGCACACTTGTACTCCGAACATCGTGGTAGCTGCTCACATTACATCTCTTAATTAATTACCAGAGATTTCACGTAAATATGAATGCGAGTATAAATTCTAGGTTAAATATTCTTAGCTTTTGGTGTTTTATTACTTTTTTTGTGGTCGTCGATAAAGTATAGTGTGTAACGCGTGCAAAAGAGCCAATTTCACACTCGTATGAAATTGGCACTTTTCTGCACTAATAACACAATATATGTACTATTTGATGGATTAGGTATGTTTCTTTCGTATGGCAGTTTGTTCAGTAAATAGTCAACTAACGCATGCCGCACACATGTAAAATTTCTCGAAATTGTGACATTTCTTGTTCTTTTCCCATATCCTTCAATTAATAACGTAAGTCAGAAATCAAAAATGATCTTAATCTTAAAAAGGTGGAAAAGTTCTATAAATATTCCCTGAATACTGTAGTGAACGTTATTGTTATACGATCAGTGGATGTTCCAAAATTGGTGCGTTGAATTTACAATAATTGCTATCCGTATACCGTATCACCTGAAACGTTATCACCGGACTTGGCTAAACGACAGGGGCATAACTCGAATTTAGTCTTCCCTCAGATAGAGAGATAAATTTATAGATTAAATGGAATGAATAGTAATAACAGTGATTGAGGACTGGCAGCCTTTAATAAAACATCTATTTTAAAAACAATTTGACGTTTCGCCCCTCAATGTTAAAGACTCTTGGGAATTTAAAAAAGATATAGATAATTTCAAATTACCACCTAATCACATAACAATATCATTAGACATTGTTTCATTATATACCAACCTACCTATCAATTTGATTATTGAAACCATAAATGAAAAATGGGAAGAAATAAAAATGTATACAAATATACCTAAAGACGAATTCATTAAAGCTACTAAATTTGTTTTACAATCAACCTATTTTTTATATAATGGTACAATATTTACACAAGTCTATGGTTGTGCCATGGAATCACCACTATCAGCAGTAGTTGCAAACCTTGTATTAGAAAAATTAGAAAATGAATTAATACCCACACTAGCACCAAATGTTACCATCTATAAAAGATTTGTAGATGATTGTTTCCTAGGAATAAATAAAAATTGTATCGATAACATATTACTCAAATTTAACTCATTGCACCCAAAATTACAATACACTATAGAAAAAGAAAAAAATAATACATTAAACTTTCTAGCCATTGCATTAATTATACAAAATAATGGTACATTTAAAACTAATTACTACAAAAAAAAATTCACTCCGGTCGTTATTTAAATTTTTACTGTGACACCTCTAATAAATATAAAATATCAGTAATTAATAATTTAACAGATAGAGCAATTAATTTATCCTCAAAAGAATTTCATAAAGAAAATTTAGAAAAAATTAAAAAAATACTAAAAGAAAATAATTATCCAGTACATTACAGCGAAAAATATATAAATAAAAGATCAAAACTAATAAAAAAGAAAAACTTTATGAATAAACAAATTGACCCTTATACTTTACAACCAAACTTTTTAGGTAACATTTTCAACAACACAACGATAGAAACTTCTAATAACCATACACAAGTAAATAAAATTATCACTTTACCCTACGTTCCAGTATTATCCGAAAAATTAGAAAAAACTTTTAAAAAAGCAAATTTCAATATCTCATATAAAAATAACAATAAAACAAAAAAATTTTTCTCAAACTTAAAAGATAAAACAACAATTAATAAACAAATGTATAATGTATATAAATTAGAATGTCAAAATTGCAATGCACAATATATTGGTCAAAGTAAACAATGGTTTGAAAAAAGAATACAACATAAAAATTCAATTAAACAAAATTTAAAAACCTCAACTGCCTTAACTGAACACTGTATAAACAGTAATCACAACTTTAATTTTAATAAACTCAAAATTTTACATACAGAAAAAATACAAAAATAGAATAATATTAGAAATGATTGAAATAAAAAAACATAACAACTCAATAAATTACAGAACTGATATACAAAACCTTAATTCAATATACTATAACCTAATATAATAAAAAATTGTTTGTTAAAAAATTTATTTTCGTATATAATTTAACAAGTGGTCTAATTTTTTCCGACAAAATTTGTCATTTCAGATATGAGTAGCTTTCGCAGCGAAAACTACACGAGTCGACGCAGGAGACGAGTGTAATTTTCCAAAAGCAAAAACTACGAATGTCTTAAAGGATAAATTTTGCAAGAAAAAATTAGACCGCGAGTTGAATTCGGCTTGACAATCCATCGAGCAAATTTTTATTTAGCGTGTGTTGTTAATATTAATTTAATTAAATTTGACATTTCATTTTTACATAAATTTTTTCACTAAGAAAAAACTACTACTGGTTTTTTCACTATAAAACTAATTTCATTGTTCCCAATTTGAAAAATTCTGTAATTTGATTGGTTAAAAATTTTCGAGTTGGATTGTCAATATAATTACATATATATATATATATATATATATATATATATATATATATATATATATATATATATATATATATATATATATATATATATATATATATATATATATATATATATATATATATATATATATATATATATATATATATATATATATATATATATATATATATATATATATATATATATATATATATATATATATATATATATATATATATATATATATATATATATATATATATATATATATATATATATATATATATATATATATATATATATATATATATATATATATATATATATATATATATATATATATATATATATATATATATATATATATATATATATATATATATATATATATATATATATATATATATATATATATATATATATATATATATATATATATATATATATATATATATATATATATATATATATATATATATATATATATATATATATATATATATATATATATATATATATATATATATATATATATATATATATATATATATGAATAGAAAGATTAATGCGCGTATATAAACATATAACAAAGGGATAATAATGGGAATTCGCGCAAGAGATTTATAAGAGAAAGTTAGTTGCAGCCGTATACACGTGTTTCGCACTTATTAGTGCTCATCAGTACGGCATAGCAGATAGAAGAAATAAAATTTAAGCAACAACCTAGAAACAATGTATAACACAAGGTTTCACAGATAGTAGCCAACCACACATTTGTAGTTTCGGCTCGAAGACATTGAGTTTTCAATGCAACAACAAACGTCACTACGGAGGTAGCTATAGCCACTACCGTGAGACAACCTAATCCCAAAACATATCAACATGAATAGAAAGATTAATGCGCGTATATAAACATATAACAAAGGGATAATAATGGGAATTCGCGCAAGAGATTTATAAGAGAAAGTTAGTTGCAGCCGTATACACGTGTTTCGCACTTATTAGTGCTCATCAGTACGGCATAGCAGATAGAAGAAATAAAATTTAAGCAACAACCTAGAAACAATGTATAACACAAGGTTTCACAGATAGTAGCCAACCACACATTTGTAGTTTCGGCTCGAAGACATTGAGTTTTCAATGCAACAACAAACGTCACTACGGAGGTAGCTATAGCCACTACTTACTTACTGACGTTTGTTGTTGCATTGAAAACTCAATGTCTTCGAGCCGAAACTACAAATGTGTGGTTGGCTACTATCTGTGAAACCTTGTGTTATACATTGTTTCTAGGTTGTTGCTTAAATTTTATTTCTTCTATCTGCTATGCCGTACTGATGAGCACTAATAAGTGCGAAACACGTGTATACGGCTGCAACTAACTTTCTCTTATAAATCTCTTGCGCGAATTCCCATTATTATCCCTTTGTTATATGTTTATATACGCGCATTAATCTTTCTATTCATGTTGATATGTTTTGGGATTAGGTTGTCTCACGGTAGTGGTTATAGCTACCTCCGTAGTGACGTTTGTTGTTGCATTGAAAACTCAATGTCTTCGAGCCGAAACTACAAATGTGTAGTTGGCTACTATCTGTGAAACCTTGTGTTATACATTGTTTCTAGGTTGTTGCTTAAATTTTATTTCTTCTATCTGCTATGCCGTACTGATGAGCACTAATAAGTGCGAAACACGTGTATACGGCTGCAACTAACTTTCTCTTATAAATCTCTTGCGCGAATTCCCATTATTATCCCTTTGTTATATGTTTATATACGCGCATTAATCTTTCTATTCATGTTGATATGTTTTGGGATTAGGTTGTCTCACGGTAGTGGCTATAGCTACCTCCGTAGTGACGTTTGTTGTTGCATTGAAAACTCAATGTCTTCGAGCCGAAACTACAAATGTGTGGTTGGCTACTATCTGTGAAACCTTGTGTTATACATTGTTTCTAGGTTGTTGCTTAAATTTTATTTCTTCTATCTGCTATGCCGTACTGATGAGCACTAATAAGTGCGAAACACGTGTATACGGCTGCAACTAACTTTCTCTTATAAATCTCTTGCGCGAATTCCCATTATTATCCCTTTGTTATATATATATATATATATATATATATATATATATATATATATATATATATATATATATATGTAATTATATTGACAATCCAACTCGAAAATTTTTAACCAATCAAATTACAGAATTTTTCAAATTGGGAACAATGAAATTAGTTTTATAGTGAAAATATATATATATATATATATATATATATATATATATATATATATATATATATATATATATATATATATATCCGTTCTTTAATTTTAAATATTTTAACACCTGCGTAGAAACATTCCAAAAACAAAACAAAACTCCGCCATCTAGTATTTTCCTATTATATCTTTGCATAAAATTAATGAAGTATAGAGAAATTGATAAACTAAATTTAATTCACCAATTACTTATATCATCATGGGGTTAATTACTGAACAAATGAAAAACATTTTCAAGATTATACCTGTAAATGGTCAAAATGTATACTCCTAATTTAAAAAAAAACAAATGGAAAAAAGGAAATAAGGTTAATATTATCAATTTAAATTATCAAACAGAAAAATATAAAGGTGAGGCATGGCAAAAGAAATTAAACACGTTCACAAGTCTAATTAATTTATTTATTTTTCAGGTTAACTTTTTAAAATAATGTAACAAAAAAAACTATGTTCAAAATTTTACACATATAACAAAAGATAATAAAATATTTTTGAAAAAGCCCACATTGAGGGGTGAAACGTCAAATTGTTTTTAAAATAGATGTTTTATTAAAGGCTGCCAGTCCTCAATCACTGAAAAAACCAAAAAAATTATATAAATAAAATAACAGCCTACAAAAAAATAAATATAATATAAATGAAAATTTATTTCAAAAAATAAAATTTAAATAATAACAGCTCTTCCTTGCTAATTACATAGAAATAGTTAGGATATAGAAATATAGACCTAACCTGAATTCCGATTAAAGTTTTGCATATGCTGTCCACTGTGTTCACTTGGATCAGTACACGTAGATGAAAAAGGGAAATTGATTTTGCAAATCAAGCCTTTCGGTGAGAGGGAACAAGCCCGGAACAAGAAAGCTATTGCTTGGGCAAGGACAGAGCATTCGCAAGGAGAAACGAGCACGACGGTCTGGCTCAGCAGAGCCACGAAGTGTGAAACATAAGAATGCAGAAAGAAAGAAACTGTACCACGGTCAAGCACAATTATGTGAAAGAAAAAGAAAAAATTATAAGAAGTAAGTATATTTCTCTCTATTCAGCGAGATATCATACAGATTTTTGAAAAAGATTAGACACACTAGGATCGACACAAAAACCACCCTCTACAGAAAAACAAATAAATGAAGAAGAAACAAGAAATCTTTTTCCCGAGTTTGTAGAATAAGAAATGACCTTACTACTAAAACGTACTTAAAAAATACTTATAAATTAAAAACCTCCTGTTATTGTAACCAATCTAAGTTTACAACTACTAACAACTATAGACAAAGGTATCAATTTAATCATGCATTTAAAAGCTGACATTAAAGACTAAATTCAACACCTTCAATGAATTAAAGTTGTCATCGTGAATTACATTTTCCCATCGCTGAGACCAAGAGATAGACAGCAAACAACACTTTCTAATTTAAATTTCTGCAACTGCATTAAAACATCTCTCTTCGATATAATTTCTAGTGAAGACGCTTTTCAAGAGGTTTTCTCCCGAAAAGAAATAAACACAACACAAAATTTAAATTAAAACATACTTCGGTAGAACATCACAAAATTTAATTAAAATTACAGAAGGCAGTCAACAAAAACTGACTTAATTAACATTCCCGCAGTGGAAAAATGAACAACTTTATTACTAAAACAACAATCTGTAATCAACTGAAAATGCATTTGGCGGTAGTGGTTATACAAAGAACGACGGCGGAGGTGCCGACGATCTTGTAAGTTACTTGTAGGAAAATGTAATTACAACTCTAGGGGCGATCCAAGGAACCCAATCTTGATTCTTGGGCAATCTTAGGGTAACATATTGCTTTATCCCTTGGGGTATAACGATGTGGACAGGATAAAGTCTAATAAAACATCTTATCTGTATCCTTATTATAGCATGGTATAGATTAGGAAGAGCTCTTGAAGTGAATAATAACGAATTTGTTGTGGTTAATCTAATAAATTAGTATATCTAAGCAACACTTTTCAAAAAAATAACGTTTTAGGCCGTCAAGTTTCAGAAGTATTAGGAAATGATACGGTTATTCTCAAACTGTAAATCTGATGTTTTGCAAAATGTTCTTAATTTGAGTAATTCCGTTGCTCACTAATACAGACGTTGCTTGCGTATCGCAAATTAAACTATAAATTGTGGAAGGAGGGTTTCTTGATAATCTGATTAAAATCCAAAATTATTTCCTTACATCTCAAATGTTTCCTAGTTTCTGATATTATTACGAATATTTAGTATCAAATGGTTAATGCCTAGTTGTTACATTTCAATTAATATTTGAAGATTTTCTAGAAGAAATTCAGTTTTAGGAAAAAATCATCGGTGGTGAAAGATATCCTATTTGCTGGAAGATGAATCATCCACTTTTTAACTGCATTTCGTATGCTGTCCCTTCTTGTTATATTTAGTAATAGTAGTGATTAATAGTATTCAAAATCAATATAATAATAGTTCAGGTTTACAGTATTAATTATTAATTATCAAATAAGTTTAATTAAAAGATTACAGCAAAGTGTTATTATGAACTTTAAAAGAATTATTTGAATATTTTTATTTGATATTAAAAGGAAAAAATAAAATATACTGCGAAGATATTTGGCTAATTAAAAATAAAAATTAATTATATTCAATTTCATCAAATACTTTAAAATAACGAATAATTGCTGTTAGATTGTAGATAATTATTTTATAAATAACTTGATTTTTAAAATGACTGTGAACTTTGGAAATGCTTTTCAACTTCCCTCTTTTATAAAATCTTAAATGATTACAAAAATACCTTTTAATAGATTTAAATAATGCAATAGTTATATAAAGATAATGTTACGCGAGTTCTTGACTAACTCAAGTTTACGTAAGAATAAGTTGGGCGCCAATTAAATAACTTAAAATAACTGAATTAAATTATTAAGAAAGACTCATCTCAGGGCGAATGTGGATTCTCGTGGTTAAAAATATACAAATTGAAATTGAAATCACTTTTAAAATTGAAATCACTAATTAAATTTAATTATTACTAAATTGTTCAATTCACTTAATTACACCTCACAAAGATTGTCTTTTCTTTCGCAGGTACCAGTTTCAGAAAGTAAATAACTTTCCTACCTTTTTATAAAGTTGGTTCTTCCTTTCTACCATATCCTTTCCCAGTTCCTATTGGCAGGGTATGTCACTTTATGTTGTCACAGCACTGGTTTCCAATTCCGGTTGACTTTCCTTTGCCTGGATTTCCATATATAACACCATCCACACACTTGATCTTGATAGCACACTGTGGATTTTAATTTATAGCGGGTAATTTTCCCTTATTCGAAGAATATTTGTGGTATTTGTTTTATGTGTTTAATTAAATAAAACACCAGTTGATGGTTTTAACGAAGACTTATTGACTAGCAATACTTTACTTTAGCTAATATTAATAATTATTTGATAAATTGCGGTTTGTACCTTTACAATAATCTACACTTTATACACGGTGTCTAACTTTATAATTATCTCGTTGACCAACTTTTACATTTTTACTATATAAATTCTTAATGACTTTACTCTGTCGCTTTATTTACTGGACTGAACTTTACATACGTTCTCTTTCGTCGTATTTTAAAGACTGAATTTACATTTGTACTATGTTACTTTACACGACTTTACTCTGTCGCCGTATTTTAATGACTGCCTTTTTACATTTTTACTATCGTATTTTACACGACTTTACTTCGTCGCTTTATTTCTAAGACTGTCTAAAAACAACAATGTTCCTTTCGCTTAAATACTAACTATTTACACCATCATATTACACAATTTGACGTCACCTTACCATCTAATACAATAACTGTACACTCATACAATACATAATAGCAGATTAACATTGTTAAAGTTACATATATCTATTACAGATTATTATACAACACTTTTATGCACAAATAATGATTTATTTACATAAACAAAAACCTTAGAGAATCTCATTTGCCGTTGATATTACTCATTTGAAATTAATCATAAATAAATTACATCATACCAATAACTTGCGCACAACTGGATGTTACGTATTCTTAAGAACTTGGTGAGTAAACTATTTGATAATAAATAAAGAAACATGTATTATTTAACCTTATTAAAAAGTACACATTGATTGTATAATCAATGATACACCATTAAACAACTTAAATATATTTTTAATTGGAAAAGTTGCTAAAATATTTCTAAAGTGTTAGTTTTTAACAAAGATTTTAAAATTTTACAAAATTTTCAAAAATTTCCAAAATTTCGCAACTAAAATCCACAGCAATACATACTATGATGATAACCGAGGGAAGGGATGCCGATAATCGCGTATGCCGATTATGTAGTCGAGCACACAGTATCGTGTAGCCGCGCTCATAAAACTGGAATTACTTCCCGCCACGTCATGCGCGCTAATGCATAGAACTGTATGCTAGACTACACAAACTGCGATCGCGTACCTCCTCTTGGTTATCATCTTATCATACGTAATGCGTATATTTTATTTCTTTCTTGTATTAGGAATGAGAATATTCATATATAATTCTGTTAAAGTTAATGACAACTTATGATCAAGTATTTAAATAATTTTAAATTCAACCAATATTGTAAAACGAAAGAAATGAATAACTCAAATTATATTGAAAACTCGATAAAACCGACAAAATCTCAGAAGTTTATGGGCCCTGTAACTTTTAAATGATAGAGGTGCATCTTTATGCTTTCTTATAGAGTCTAGTATTATCAGAAACTACAGTTTAAGTGGCAGAAACAAAAATGACGTAACAGAACAAAAGTTTTTTTCGGTCATTAAAAACCATGTAACGAAGGTAACAGTGTCAGCAATAACATCAATCTAGTTTCCCATACAGCCGATTCAAAAGGCTAAGAAAATTGAAAATTCATTAGTTACTCAAAGCAAATATGTGCAATAAAGATCTGTTAGGTCTAACTGTGACTTGATAAGTTTTTGTATGTTACTATCACGATCGAGGCTCATCAGAGTGTAATTGAAAAATCATTGATATCTAGAAAGAACATTATCTTCTATTATTCTTATTTATCGGTACGATGCCACATAAAGCTCCACCAACTTGCTTAAAGCTTGAAACAATGAAAGACTTTGTTGTGATTACGTAACGGAAACTCAACTTTTATGAAATTTATAAGTGACAAAAGTTAGGAAGCACCTCTACCACGAATGTTATGCTAGCGGCAATATTAGGCAATTGATTGTTAGATTCGATAAATGAAACAATGCTACAAATTCTTTTTATAATTCTAAGTTAAGCATTAGGCAAGACTTACATAAAAGTCAAAACTTATAGTTCAGTAGAGATCATGATCTTCTAGATCAAACTTCCGAGGATACTTGTATGTATCTATGGACTTGTTTTATGTAATGTATCTGGGATCTAGATACAAATATATATATGAAAACATTTAAATTACTGTCTCTTAATTTAGGAGCTTTCATTTCTGGGTAGGCGTTTAATGCAGGCATGTTTTAAGCGCGTAGGAAGTTAATCTTCGTTGCAAGCAACAATATTGCTAAGTATAATATTGAAATTATGTAGCTTCATTATTTCGTATATGTTTACAGTTTGTTTGGGATAGCAATCAATTAACTTGTATGTCTGGCTCCAAAACAATAGAATCTTGGAATAGTATATAATAGTATGTTGGTGGTTGTTATAGCCAAGTTGTTTTTAAGTATCTATATTTAAATCGCTCCTGTACTCGAAATTTGTTTAAACAATTACAACCACTTCCCCATCAGCTAGTCGTCTTTGAAATGGTTATAATCAGTGAATTTGCAGAAATAAAGAGATCACTAGAAATGGATTCTAAAAAAAATAATACATCTGAGTAGCCCCAACTATAAGCTCGTATATTTGAAGTATTTCTAAATCAAGTACATTCGCAAAATATTGTCTCTAACTTTTAGGTGATGTATAGAGATTATTTATTAAGAGACTTAAGACAACAGGGTGTTTGGGCATGGGTTTCTTTATTTTCTATTTTATTACTATTATTGGTTAATATTTCAAGCGCTCATCGACTTTTACATAAACTTATTACCTATAACTTATTTTACCTATAACTCAAATGAAAGAAAATAAGCATTTTAAATGTAACACCAATCAATACTATTTATCATTTTTATTCTGTTTAGCAATATACTTTTAGAGATTTACTTCTATAAATAACCTTTTTTAAATAAACAACCTATATATAAATTATTTTTCTTTAATTTTTACTTTAATGTGCGTTGTTTTATATAAAATTGCTCCAGGTCGTTACATAATACAAAGCACACACACACACATTCTATTTTAAACAATTATGTTTGTTTTTGTTTTCTTTCATCTTCATTACAGGCCAGTGCACAATAAACCAATATCATATATGTTGACGAGCGCTTTCCTGAAGTAAGCACACGGTATTCAACCCAGGTTTATCATGTATTTGCCATGCATTTATTTTAATCTCTCCCCAGAATAAAATTTCGATTCAAAAGAATGCCAGAAATAATGCTAGAATAGAATATTTTCCTCACCTGCGTTATATTGAAAATGTTTCTATGTAATACTGTACGTACAAAACTTATGTATAAGAAATTGTTAAATCCGGGCTCAATAGACTCATGGAGTACTTTAACAATGCACACGAAATCGACTTCAATACCTTCTACGTTCCTAGTCTAGAATTTCAATATTTGCATCGCTTGTACGTATCTATTGTTATAAAGATACTGAATTCTGAGACTTGACAAACCTATTCAACCCTTTATGTTGCAGACTAAAACCATTTTTAGTAGACAGTCTCGGTTGGATTCTAATTTCTACTTCAGATCTTAAATTGTGGTGCTTCTTCAGAGGCTTCAGTTTTACACCCACATTTTCTCTTCTTTATTTATAAAATCGGATTAAACGTATATGGACGTAATGTATGTAGCTGTTTTGGAAAAATCAGCAGCAGTTAAGGAGTGGGCGATAATATAGAATAAACGTGAAATTGACAGAGAGAGCGAGAGAGTGCAGGGGGTGTGTTAGGTGCGGAAATAACTCACCGTTTAAGGGTCGGCGAGATGACGCAGAAGGACGCAAAAGAAAAGCAGGAGTGGCACAGACACAGGATCTGTCGAAATATTCCATACGGGTATTTGGAATTCAAAACGTGTCATTATGGCTTCTTCGGTTTTGCAGACTTTAGTTGGTATTGACTGCTGGAATACAGATTTGGTTACGTTTTTTTGTAAAAGGGAGAAAAGAAATGCAAAACAGAGGATGTGGAAATATAAACCTGTTCAGAAATTAAATTTGTCAATTCATAGGATGAGTCGCACCTTCTACTGGAATTTATTTTATTTCGCGGTAATGAGATTGCAATGACAAAGGGGAGAAACAACTTTAAACAGAAACGGCCTGTTTTATATTAAAAAAAAAGAGAAAGTAGAAACCCCCATGTGAAGGATTTTACAATTAGAGGAATTCAGTTATTTATCTGCTTTTCAATTAAAAATTCTATTAATGAAAATTTTGGTGAAACATCTAAAAAGGCTTGGATGTTTATGAAGTTGTGCAGGTTACCCGTAAAAATGGAAAGACAAACATGATTAGTTTGCGTGATGAATATAAATATTTTATACACACTTTTTGCACATTTACTGTGTATTTTTCTTGTTTTAAATGATTATTATAAGTGAAATATCGCTTCTTTTTGATGCAATTGGTCTTAAACAGGGGAATTCTGCAGGATCTTAATGTGTGGTAATCACGTAATGTGTGGTACATTACATAATCGTGATTTGCCTTTATTTTCCATCCGGGCTAGGTTCAGTAGACACGGTCCGTTAGATGTGACCATCAGACCGCAAGACAAGCGGACGCAGAGACAAACAAACGCAAAGACTTTTCTATCTGGTTTCGCTCAAACATAAGACTTACATCTGGAAAAGCCAATGGTACGAACGCCATTCACATGGATTAACGTAACAGTTACCTTTTCTACGTGTTTATTTAAATCATCTGAAGATCTATAAGAAAGAATATATATTTTTTTGTTGGTTTATTTTATTTTTTTTCTATTGTCAAATAGTTGGTATCACTAGCATTTAATCTGCTAGGTCACTTCGTGTGACCAACTATCAATTGCAACCTAACTGTATGATCATATTCAATAACAGTATAATCGCAATCAGTTAATCGTAAACTGAAAGAAGTAGTAGGGTTTCAATTTCCCTACAATCTTCCAGCGAAGCTATATTTTCTAAATATAATTATTTAACTGATATGGATTGCAACATAAAATTGTTGATTTGATTGGACGCAACCATATTTAAAGCCAATCTAAAATGATGAAATTGAAGTTCGCTATATTATTTTATTTCAGTTTGAGTTGTTTCCTGTCCAGAATGCATTTTTAATCAAAAATATTTTGAAAAGTTAACAGCACAAGAAAGCTCGGGGACTAGTTACTATTCAATAACAAATAAATATATTTACATAAGTTCGTTGAAAATTTACTCTAGAAAGAGAGAATTCTGAAAAACCAATTAGACTGATTTTGCTAAAGTTAACAAAATGCTGCCTCTTTTTGGTGTTTTTCTGCACGTAGAAACTCGGTGATAAAAGACAGAAAAACGACGTAATAAATGAGATATAACATATTTTAATAACACATTATTCTTAAGCACGTTTATGATAACTAGGTATAGGATTTGTATGCACTTAAAAATGCTGAAGTATGCATGCACTTATGCACAATAAAAACGTGAAATATGCACTTAAATATGTACTTAAAAATCATGAAAAATGCGTTTATTAGAAATTTTTAATAAATATATGCACTTTCATCATTAAAAAACACCTGTTTAGCGTTATTTACATTTCGTTTACAGAAATTATTTTAATTAGACATCCTATGCAATAATTTAATTAGTTATATTTTCTAAACATAGAGCGTTACAGTTCACAATGACGTACATTTTTAAATTTTCAAAAGTAAACATATGCCTATTATCCCTAAATATTGTTTGATATTTTGAGAAACTCCGTTCCACATCGCAAGACGTAATTGGGGCATACTTAAAATTGTTTAATTCTACAAGCGAATAATGTTTTAGCTCGTCTAAAATGTCTTGGCCAGATAATGCATCGTTTATGCTTTTAATTAAGTGAAAACCAGGATTTTTGTCTATAACGGATTTAGATTTTTGTTTTATAGTCAAACCCTTTGGCCCTTTTACTTTATTCAAAGAAACACCTAACAATTTTACATGCTCAAGAAATTCATCTAATGAATTTCCCTGACTTTCTAATTTCTGAATTACTTTAGCTAAACGCACAAAATTTGTCAAAACAAACAATAATTCTGCCCTCACCTCCTTAGTATTAAAAGCATCCTGTGCGCTTTGTATGCATAGTGCATCGTGTTTATTAAGTTTATTTACAAATGCTTTAATAATATCAAAATTAGTTGCATAATATTCTGCTTCAGAAAGCCAAGTACCCCACCTTGTTATTACAGGCTCAGGTGGGAGAGGCACTTCTTGAACAGTTTCCCTAAATATTTGTATGCGATATGTAATTTTACAAACAATTTATTTTACATCTGAAATTATAGAGTTTACGTTAGGATATATTTCCCGCACTTTTTCCGCAACTCTATGCATTGCATGGGCAAGACAAGTTAAGTGGATCATTTTTTCGTACAGAACTTGTAAGCCTGCTCCAGCCTTGATCATGTACGGTGCCGCGTCGGTGACGAACAGGAGTACTTTGTTGTACTGTATGCCGTCCGGCCACAAAATAGCCATGGAATCATTAAACAATTTTGCCACAGAACAATAGTTGGTGCTCTGGAAAACGTCCATTGCTAATAGATAGGATTTGGGATTGTTCTCCGAATTTAAAACGCCAATTATAACGTTAGTCACGTATCTGAAAACAAAAATTTGATTTTTATTTTATCGAATTACATAATTAGTCGGTTACAAACAATTAGCGTAAAACAGTTATTTAAAAAAATTATATTTTAATCAAGCAAGAATATTGTTGTGCTTAAATATGTAACTAACAAAATAGAAAATAAAACATCCGTAAATTGCTCTGCTGTCTTTAATTAGTTAAATTTTACTAACAAAACGAAGGAAATGAAGTTTCTACGTACCTTCCAGTAGTGTCAGTAGATTCGTCAATGGAAACCCATATGTAGTTATTCGCTACATGTTTTCTAATTGATTTTATGGTCTCTTCGTATAAACGAGGTAAATAATTTTTCCTGAGTGTAGACTCGTCGGGTATTGGCATTTTTGAAATTTCTTCCAAAAATTACGAAATGCTGAGTGATTAATTTTACTTAACGGGATATCTGCAGCCACTAATGCACTACATAGTTTTTTTATTAAATTCGATCGATTTGCTGGACTCACCGCGCGAATTATTAAGGTACCCCGGTAGCAATGTGTGTTTTTTTGATTTCAGGGCAACACACTTTTGATGTCGAACCGTGTTCAGATGTTGTGTAACTTGAAAGCGTTTCGTTGCAGTCACTTTATCGGCGCACACTGTACAATACAATACCTTATCGTCAGTTGTAAGAACACTGAATTCCTTAACATAACTTCGAAGTGTGACAAAACACAGACCGTTTTTCTTTACCCATCTTTACACTCTAAAATTTCAAACTGAAATGCAGTTTGCAATTTCTAAACTGTCTTAATTGAAAGATTACAAGATTAATAAACAAAAGTACAGGCAGATTTTTCTATGAACAGGAAGTTGTCAAAGGGTCTTTGGAATTTCCTAATACCTATTTATCACAATACCGCAGGATGTAAGTATTTAAATTTTAGTTGAAACTTTTTCTTTCTTAGAAAATGTTAACAAGTACACAGATGGTTAAGGCAGTAAAATATTTTAAAGCCTAGTATTTAACAATAAGCTTAAATTATGGGCTTCCCCTAGACTTAACTAAGCCGCCCTTGGTTGGTTGTCTAAAATGCTAAAATTATTTAAAAAATATTAGTCGTAATTAAAGCATGTAAAACGCCCAAAAAGTGGTAAAATATGCACACTCGTTCAAAAATGCTAAAATATGCATGCATTTATAAAAAACATGTAAATATGCATTTATATGCACTTTCAAATTGACATATGTGATTCATATGTGGCTTAAACATGTAAAAATATAACTCTGGATATGTTTGCTATAAGCAGAAAAAACATGCAAATGTATAGAAATCCTATACCTACTGATAACTAATGATAAAGTCCACATAATAATACATAATGGAGAAAAGCAATATAAATTGTATTTAAAAAGGATAATTCAATTATTGTTAAACAATGTGAAGTTAATATGAAAGAACGGTTATCATACAACCAAACTTTACAACTGTACGACAAGAAAATCGTTTTCCAACAATATTATTGGGCTTTGAAGCCGTTTTCAGGTACTAATCTGATCGTCATGATTTTTTTATGTAGATAGACAATTGAACTTTTAGGAAGAATGACCAGATGATTACTTCAATTTTTAAATGATGGGCAATGGTGGTGTGATTGCTGTTTATTGATTTAAATTTAATTTACGTTATCATGGCCTTTTGTTTTGGAATAATTGTTTTGAAAGTTTAAAAAAAATAGTAAGAGAACGGAATTTTTTGCGCCACGTGCCGACTCCTAGTTTTTGGTTGCTGATGGTTTGCTTAAGGATACGACGTAACAGAGTAGACTTCATCATAGCGTTAACTCTTAACATTCTGTATTTCATCTTCTGACTATCATGGTCTGATGCCGACTTATAGTATTACCAAAGAAGTACTTTTACTGATGGATTTAGTTGTTGGAATCTGGCCGATTTTTTCTGACCTGCAGTTTAGAGAGTACATTTTACCTTCGAAGGAAAATTCAAGAGAGTACAGATTAAATTATTGATATCTTCATCTGATCATAGAGATCTATTTTCTTATTTTGACTTATTTTGATAGGCCGTATGGGACCTAACGATTCACCTTTACATCACTGGCTTCCAAGGTCACTGGACCTCACTGTGTGCGATGTGGGGGCCGGTTATTCATTTATAACCCCCCCCCCTTGTGGGGGTTTATAAAAGACTTTGTTTATGTGCCTCCTCTTCTAGCTACAGTGGTGGAACTTTGGAACCGCATAACAGCAGCCGTCGATCCAGCAATGCTCGCAAAAGTTTGCGACGAAATTGACTAATAGTCCAGTCAATGAATGTATTGTAGATTGCATGGAATATGCGAGAATTTCTTACTTCAGGACATTGATAGGTGTAGTTAGTAGATAAACATACTAAAAGTCCCCGCCCCTGGGTGGTGAGCTAAAGGCGGGAAGGGGGTCGAAAGGTCCCATTTTATGGTTTTTCGCTTATATCTCGGAAATGGTGCATGTAGAAAAAAAATCTTTCAAATAAAAATGAAAGCTGATTAAATTTCCTATAAGACATATTTCTCGAATCCCCAACGGTTTCCGAGATATACGTTATTGAAAATCGATAATTTTCGAAAAAATCATTTTTACCTCACTCTTTTTGTCGAACGTTTGCTTCTAGTGCCTTTCACGATCGTTTCTCAGAAAAACTTTCGGAAACGAAGTTGTGGAACATTAGATTTCCTTCAATTTGGTATAACTTTTGCCACTTTATCTTCAACCAATCAAAAGTTATAGAATCTCTAACATGTACGCTCAATTGGCAGCCAACGAGCAAATGAGCAGTGGGCGGGAGAGGAGACAGTTGGTAGAGTGAGAGTGGGGGGGAGGTTTAAAAGGCCCCACCACCCCAGCCGTCAACCGCGCCCCCCCACCCTCACTCCCGGTTCTTCCAAAAGCCCGGGTGGAGGAGACGGGGTTTCCGGGCACTATCTTTCTTTCTCTTCAGTTTCAGTCCACTTCAAACTTTCGTCGAGCGTTGTAGAGATAATACAATTTCATGTCATGATGCAGTTACAATTGGCAAACGAGCAATGGCAAAAATGGAAAACTTGCCATCTACAAATATTAAACTGTCACGTAAAGATCGCGCACTTCCTCGTTCCTCAATGAATTCGACAGTCAAGATTGACAATGAAAAAGTTGTCGTGAATCCATTCTTGCTTTTTCAGCGAATCTCCATTCAAGACCAAGAAATCGGACGAGGATTTGAATTGGCCTTCTTCAACGAAAGTGGAATGAGGAAGTGCAGAAAGTCAGCACTATACACACTGTTTAAGCAAATTAATAAGGACGTTGATTGAACTACCTTTGAATTTGTTGTTGATGGATACTCCACTGGATAGATTCCTAGTCCACAAAGTTGTTTTGCAAACAGAGAGAACTGTATCAACCATTTGTGATGGCTAAGTTAGATTTCTGAGGATCCATTATCATGGGAGAGGTTGCACAGTGGTTTAAATTTCTTTCAATTTGATATACACTGCGTTTTAACTGCTGTAACTTGCTATCATGATGATTAACAACTCTTTAACAATAGAAATAAGGTAATTGCAATTGACACACAACACTTTTTTATTATATTATTATTATTAGCTTTTATTATATTATTACGAATCATATAATGAAAGTATTTACATGGACTGATAGTAATTCAAAAATGCAAAAATGTGCATTAAAGGCAACATGTTGAGTCACAGCCTGCGAATGCATGTTGTCACGCTCTAAACTTTGTTTTCACTATTTTTATTTATTTGTTCGTATGGCGGCGCGATTTAACAATTGTTGTTCCGTGAGGTGCTGCCCTCGCTGTTAAAATTGGTACTTTGAGTATTTTTCGAGTTTTTGGGGCTCTCGCTCTTGACAAGTAGAAGAGAAAACGTCACATCTTCCTCTTTGAGGAGAAAAATCTTTAACTGTGATAGTGTCGTACTTTATTCAATTCTGTGGAATGTCATTTACCCTATGAGGTAGGGGAGTCTTTTGGATAAGGTTTGTTGTAGGCAATTGTTTTAGTCGTCGTTGGTTGTCCACTACCCCGGTGTTGGGGAGAAAAATTAAGACGCAGCCATCACAGAGAAGTAAATTTCATGTATCTCAGAGGAAGTCACATCTACAGCTAGGAAGTCCTTCCGACTATTTTAAATATATGTCAAGGCGTCATATCTTCCGGGTTTTGCAACCCTTAGGAGTCCAGCTGATCCAGTATTCATTATCAAGGTACCATCTTTCAACAACTTCGCAAGGTACTGTGTCTTTGTGATTAATTTCTTTATTGTGGTGCGAGTGCTGATAAATTACGTCGTTTTATTATTAAAGGTTAATTTGAAATTGGAAAAACATTTAAATATTAATAATCAAATTTAATACTAATAAAGTTAATAGTATATTATACACCAAGGTGGTGAAGACTGTTATTATTGACCGAGCACCAAGATTATTTCGCGAGGGGCTTTGCCCCGAGCGGAATAAGGTGCGAGGCCTATTAATGTCTTCACCACCGTGGTGTATATACTATTTTTTCCACTACTAGCCGAATTTAAGGCAAAAATTAAAAATTTAAATTTTTCTTGTAAAAATCAAGTAGCACAGGAATGCAAATTCGCCTTTCCACTAATAAAACAAAAATCAAGTAGTCTGTTGCAGATTGACATTTCCACTAATAATACTTATTTTCAAACAACGTTTGTAATTATCGTGTTAGGTAATTTCAAGCAGCAAATACGTTAAAGACAATCTCCTGGGTATACAAAATTATGTTGCACAAGTTTTTGTTAAACAACTATCCCTGGATTCTCAAAACATTTGAATTTATCCATTATTAACCTAGGTTAATAATAGAAAAAATTATTAACCACTACTAGAGAAATTCAACTTCTCAGTTGGCTAGGAGACGCAATAATTGTCAACTTCATAGCTAGTAGTGGAAAAAATACTTTATTCGAATTGTCTGGTTAAAAGAAAATTGTTGATAGCTAGATTCAGGCAGGTGTTGTGTACGCTTAAATGTACTAGTATTCACCTCTTTTTTTTGTCTATTTAGATAATGCTCTCACTTTGATTTTATGTGCGTTTGCAATTTATTTTTATATTATACAGCTTGTAAATGTTTGTAGAAATATCGTATTAGAAGCTAACCTTTTCTTTCAAAAGGAATATTGTATTGTTTATCGTATGTTAATATTCATATAATGCTATCAAGTATTTTAAAGCAATTTGCGCTAAATATTTTGATGTACAGCGGAAGTGTTCGATTAATTATTGATTAATATTGCACATTTATTTACAATTTATTATTTTCAGATCTCAATTTTATTATTCGCATTATTCGCCTTATTTAATCTTAAACTGCGTTTTGCGTAGTAACTGGACGCACTACGCCCAATATTGGTACAGTTTTAAATATTTAATATTATTTTTTTTGCGTCTCGAAGAACCACCGGTCGTGTTACGTGCGTTTACGCAATCGTTCGTTAATGCGTCTATTATTTATGTGGATTATTCTTATATCAGCTAATGATAATATAATAGGGTGTAGGGCTATATCCAAATACTTAGCAACCCTAAACCAAATTAAGTGCAACTAGATTTTCTTTTATTATAAATATTATAATTTTTCAGTTTAGTTTGTTTAATAAATTGAACACTGCAGCTTATGAATATGTTCCTGAATTAATGAATTTGTTCTTGCGCTCTTGGAACGATATTTTTTGTTTTGTTTATCATATTAGATTTGATAGCCTTGTTAGGTCTATTAGAGAAGGCTTCATTTTCTTATTTATATTTCATGAATGAGAAATATTGGTTTTCTTTTGTAAGTTATAAGTTGCAAGCTATTGCTTGCCTTTTTCTTTGTCAACCATAACGTGGTGATTAATTATTCTTTTAAATAAATATTTCTTGGGGTGTCAAATACTGTTGTGTTTTATTTAATGCTAAAACATTGCTATTGGTCTGATCGACGACCACAAATCGTCAGGGAAATTACGTCGGCTTTGTGTGGCGTCCATATATTTTATACGAACCCATCCCATCTGCGATTGAACAGCGGCAGCCTCCCTTATAGTGACGACCAATTGTTATTTGGCGCGTAACAATGTAAGAATAACAAATGGGCATTTAGGCAAGGTTAGCCCTGTAATATAAAATTAATCTTAAGTGTTTATGTTCACTATTTTTCATAATGTAAACATTTTAAATCTGATGATTCTTTTTTAACAGCCTGTACTTAATAACTGCGAAATAACATTTATTTAATCTCTCTTCTGGTAAGCTAAACACTAATAGCAGCTCTCTTGTATAACTAATTTGCTCTGAAGGACTTTTGTAAATGATCTCGCTTACTTCTGATATAATTATGGTCAATAATTGTTGAGTTCGAGTTATTTACATCTTTTGCAATCACTTCACAATGATTTTATATGACTGACAATGAAGATAATGGTGTAATAAGCTAAGTACTCTTTGTAGGAACTTTTCCAAGGTGGAATACGAAATAACTTCCGTGACGTCCACCCCAAGAAGTATATGCAGATAATTCTTGTATTATAACGATATGCTTTACTATTTGTGGTCTATGTATCATTGATATTTCAAACATTTGATACGATTCTATGACTTCCAAGAGTTAAGAATCATTGAAGAGTCAACGAATTATAACCAACTATAATTGGAAGTAAAATGAAATAATACAAAAGTCAGAAATACTCCTAATAATTTTTTTAATTTCTCTAGGAAGAACTGTCTTCGATTAGTGCAATCCTCTGAATTGATTCTAAAAGTGGTCCATTTGGAACAAATAGAGGTATTGAAAACTTATCACTAACGAACTTGATATTCTGGACTGATAAAAGCTCATAATACAAACCACTTGTTAATTATATAAAAGAAATTAATTCTACAAAATGATCCAAAGAGAACTAAAGACTACAACCTGAATTCAGAAGCTATGACTATTGTTAAAACTGACATTCACACCGTTCTATAAATCTGAACTCATCCATCATAGGCTTAATTCAAGGACCAACAGTCTGCTGTATCAAAAAATAAAATTTACTGCTTTAAGTATTCAATTTACCTGAAAATTCGTTAATTATTAAATAAAACTCATTTGAGGAAAGTTAACTCATTTTTTCATTTAATAGATTGATTAGAAACTGAATTAGTGTATAAATATAATAGAAGAAAAACAAATTGTGTACATTTTGCTTGTTTACTTGAATTTGTGTAAATGAAACGCTGAACGTGTCACTTTCCCAGTTTTCGAGTAATAATAGTTTGGCGTTATTAGTTATTGGAATTATAGCGCTTTTCCAAGTTCAAAAGCAGAATTAAATCACATTTAATTACATTAAATGCGGTATTCAATTGTATTCGGAAGAGAACAACCGTAAAATAAATATTATAGGAGAAAATGGTTGAGGCACATAAAAAGCTGCAAAGAAAAAGAATATGTTATGTCCATTAAATATATAGTATACAGTCAGCTGTATCCCTCATCAAAGAAATAGTGTCCTTTTCGATAGCCACACTTGGTGGCCGATCATAAAATTACTACAGGTTACTTATGTGAATTTTATATCACACTTCACTTCTAATAAAAAGAAAACGAGAAATAAAATTTTTCTTACCACAAAAGTACCAAACCTTATTAGGTCTGTAATAACTTGAGGTATGGGTTTAAATAGATTTTATTGGATTTTCGTTAAAAAATATTTATCTGAGAATAAATAGTCGTTCCTTTCTTTTTTAAATTTGCTAGGTGGAAACAATAGCTGTTTGTGGCAAAATGACACATTTTTAATTTATTTTAGAAAATAACATATAAATGATAAATTTTAAATTATAAATAATTATCATTTAAGAACCGTCAATCTAAAGGAGGTATATTTATAAAATAATATTATTCATTTAACGAAATAAACCTAAACAATTGCAAAAATATTAAAATATGTATAGAAATAAAATTATATTAATATTAATTACATTACTCAATATCAAATCACTAATTTAATGTAACAAGTTAATTAACGTGATTGTTACCTATTTTAATCAATAGTAGCTTACGCAGGCCCGAACAATAATTAAGCCATCATCGCGCATCGGTCTTTGTAATTGTAAGTGACTAACGCAATGTACATATTCATTATTACTAATATTATTATTAGTTTAGTTGGATTGAAATTTTGCACATTAATAGGTTTATTCCACCATATATTAATGTAATGACGAAGATTCAAAATGGATCGAAATATAGATTTTAAATAAACTGAGTACCTAACTTAATTGCATTCCAAAAGTGAAAAACACATTAATAGGTGTATGCTTTTGAGAATGAAGAACCTGAAAATCACACGCTATTTGCTAATAATATAATTCAACATGAAGATATTACCTCCCTTCCACCCCCAAAACAATGCTTTTCACTTACTATTACTTAAATTACATAAAAACTAATTAAAGGATGTACTTTGAAACTGGCGCTTCTGGGTTTACATAGACACGTTACGTCGCGTCAGCACAATTGTAACATACTCAAATCTTCAATTTTATAGAAATGTAATTTTATACGTATAAATAGCAAATAATCTTAGTCCGGCCCTGCGTATTTTAATATATTTTAGTTGAGTTAAAAATCTGCAGACTTCAGTTTAATTTAAGCGACGTCTTTAATGTTATGGGTCACCTTATAAAATGCTCTCGTATAGATAGAATTTCTTGCAGAACAAATAATGCAGATTTAATTTTAAAGTAGTGACGTCTTCGTAAATATTAAAGTGTTCTCACGGTTGCGAATTGTTTTTTTCTAGTAAAGATTCAGATAATATTATATTTAAAGATTCAGCAATAGTGTTACCCTTTTAACAAAGGAATAAAATCTTGAAAAAGATATTTAGATAAAATTTATTAGTTCCTGTACGTGCTATTTGAATAAGTTCTCCAGAGAGCAGACAAAAAATTTATAGTTATAAATACGTGTGGGTATCGAGTTCTTTTCGGTAAGATTTTAGTTGCGGTGAAGTCCCTTGAAATTACATAGAAGGTTCTCAAAGCTTTTTACGCGTGGGTTCTCCCATTGGCCGAAGAAATATCAACTCTTCTTGGATCGGCCAATTTAAAATTATTTTCTTAAAAGATTATGACGCGACCATATTCTTTACACAACCCTCCAGACAGTGTTAATTAGAACTTCCTGCGGTCTAGATTAAAGCTAAACGAACTTATGTTTTATTTAGTGCTATTAGTTACAAACTTAAGAAGATCGGTTACAGCATTGGGAATTTTAACGTTGATAATCCTTACCTTTGGGGGTTTGCGTTTTAATAGTAATATAGTGGATTAGCAGAATTTATGTTAGCTCTACAAAAATTACGTCGAATTGATACAACCTTTTAATAACGAAATTTGGTTAATGAATAAGTTTTGTAACTATTAAATCAATTACTGGAACTATTGCAGTTTGGGAGTTTTATTATCGTGGATTAGTGCCGAATTATTTCAATAATAATTTTTATAACATCACGTAAGAAATTCTAGTTCATTGTTGCAGCATCTTTAACAAAATTTAAAGTTCTTTCCGTCTTACAGCTATAACTTGTAAGGTACTGTATCTAGTGATTAAGTGAATTGAGGTAATTTTTTTGTGTAAGTGCTGTTTGTGACATTTTGAAGAATTATAAAATTCTACTATTGTATCAAGGACTTGTTACTATTGTGACAAGCATACTTGTTTGCTAAAAATAAGTTGTTGTTATGGTTTATGTGTATCATGGTTATGGAATTTGTTTGTTAATTACCTAATTACTCTTTTCTCACTAAGGATCCTTTAAGAGAACAGTATTACTTTTGTTCTTGTGATTTTTCTCTATATGAAAACAATTCATTTTTGTACCTATGAATAAAGGAGAGTTTAAAATGAATCATTATTATGATAATATTGAAATTCTTTAATGTATTTTAACCAATGAATATTAACGTAACTAAACATGACTTTTAATTGAATTTAATCAATATTGCCAGCATTCGTGTCTGCTTTTGAAGCTGACATTAAGGACTATCAAAGCAGGTGACGCCCATATATATTTTCTTGTGTCTTTTACATTTATTTTTATTCACAATTTGTAAGTTATGAAAATCAGACCTACGCCTGAATTACAATTTGATATAAGAGATTTCAAACGTCGGAGCATTACAGTAAGTATTGGTTTTACAGTAAGTATTCAATATTCTGAATGTATGTTGTTATAGTAATTTTCAGTGTAACTAGAGTAATCGTTACAATTGGTGCCCAAGTATGGGACTTAATTATTTTGTGTGAACAGAAACTTTTAAACGTTACACGATAAACTCGATAAAGTAATCTAGCGATATTCTCAAATGTATTTTTCGATACCCAAGTTGGATGAAGCCTATTTTGTCCAAGTTAAAAATTATAAAGACACGCTTGTGCACACCTCTGGATGAGGAGCATTTAGAAATTTTACTATTAATGAATGTAGAAATTGATATCCTAGACACATTGTGTCATAGATAATATTGTCACGTTATGAAAATACGTGACTTGGAGAAATTGCGACAGGTAGAACAAATCAAGTCGTATAATAATTAAGCAATATATTAACAATAAGAATAGCATGCTAAAAAATTGTTAAAAACTCACCGAGATGCATGGCGGAAGTGGATAAACTTTGAGACCGAGATTGGGTTTGAAGCATAAGCTCGCTGCAGCTCGGTTATATACCGCCAAACATTTAAATAGGTACTGACTTGGCAATTCTAAGCGCCATGTTGAGTTGCTTGCAATTGTGTAAAAATAAATTATAAAACATAAAGATGAAACGAAAAACTTGAGAAAATATAAATAATAAGATTAACATTTTGGTTTGATTACAAAGTGGCAGTAATGTACATAGGCGGAATACAACGACATCGTCCGAAATGAAAATACCCATTGACCCAAAAAGTCTTAATAGTCACATTTTGACCTGCAGCCAAAAAAGTTGCCGACGGCTGATATAATTTAATGATTGGAATCTGCATTCGTGACAATATCAATATCATGTTTAACGAGCGAAAGTTATGTTAATTTTTTGTGCATATTTTTGATTTATCTGAAAAACTTTGATTTTTTTAATTAGAATTTTACAAAAACCTCTTGGATGCTTAATATTCCTATGTTAAAATTTTAACAGCGTGTTGTATAAGTGACAACAATTGTTATCTCACTGGTCTGACTGAAAAAATACATGTATTTCCGAAAAGCTGCTCTATATTTTAGAAGTCGCTCAGATTTGGCAAATACTTTTTATTCTTGTCTATTACAATAACATTATTTTTATTTGACTATATTAAACAAATTTTAAATTTTTAAATTTGATAAAGTACTTTTTTCTAATAGGTCTTCAAATAATCCAAATTTTTCCAAAGAAGATAACAAAATGCAAAATATACAGTGCGAGTTAAAAGTAAGGAAAAAATTCGATAAAAGGGAAAGTATTGATTTTTGGAAAAATTCAAAAAACCAAAAAAATATATGTTTACGATGCACGTAACAGCCAAATCTATTATTATACACTGATAAATGTATTTTGTGGAATTCCACATTTTAAGGTTAAATAAAGCATTCTAACAATAAAGAAAGTTCACTTTGATAGTATAAAAGAAGTAACTTTCAACGTAACTGTAACGGAAAACTTGCCACACACTAATCCATCCAAATTATGCAAATGATTACGTATATGGGAAGTGTATGAATAAAAATAAAATGTCAACTAGGGCGGTGACTAAGGTCATGTAAGAGGAGTTGCAGATAATTGTGGCTAATGTCCCGACTTCTGCAATGTCCCTGACATTGAAATGCAAATTTACAGTTAGGATTCATTAACAACCATCTTGAATTTTCTAACAAACATAACTTCACAAAAATTCAAATACAAACATTTTAACATTTTGCTACATCCTTTTCTTATTAATTAAATTAATCCTAAGATCCTATTAAACAAAAATTACATAAATTTTGACACCAAGATTATGTATAAACTAAATTTTAACATTCTAGCAGACCCTGCTGAAACGTTACATTTTTGGGATTTCAAAGGTCTAAATCTTCTCTATAAAAAGTTCCCCACTTTAACATTCTAGTGTCAAATGCACCCTAGAACTATATTGCAACAAATATAGTTATAGTTGTTAACAATATTGCAGTAAAACATTTTACTTAGAAATTCAAATAGCATTGAAAAATATCCATTTACTATGGAAAATTATGAATCGTCAAAGAAATAGAACATTTTCTTGAAATTCATTAATAAAAACTGTAAGTAAAGTAAGAAATACTTGTGTTTACCTTCTCACCTATGCCTTTAATAATTTCCAGGTGAAAACATGCCATAAAATGGCTTAAAAATATCTAATTGTGAAAAAATCAACCAACGACAGAAAATTGTTCATCTTAAAATTGAGTTTGTGAAATTCAAGTGAAGGATCTGTTTAAAATTTATCGCTTTCCATCTCACAGTGTTGTAATGTGTATTTTCAACATATTTAATGCAAAGTTTTATTGTTTTTAAAATTAAAAAAAAATTATAAAATCCTTTCACCTGGAAGATCGTGCACCACATCGTGCGTACTTGTTATGCGGGATGCATATATCACAACAATATGTTACATTATACCTATATAAGAGTATTACAATGTTGTCAGATTTACAATTTTGTTTTAAAATTAAATATATTATCAAAAGCTAATAAATTATGATGTAAAAATGAAAATAGCAATAATTCTTAAATCAATCTTGCAAAAAGTAAACCTTTTAAAAATATATAAATATATAAAAAAAGCCGGAAAACGAAGCCTATCACTAAAGTAGAATGAAAAGAACTATATAGGATAATCACTGAATGTCATAGGCGGAGTGGAAACAGATTATAAAAATCTTTAATTAACGAATTAACCAAATTGACTCTACAATGCCTTTATAAATAAATTAAACTATAGAGAACACGTTTAATATCAGACAGGAATAATTATATAATATAAATAAAGGAAATTACAATTACAATGCCTTACACAGAATGCTCGCGTGATATAACAAGGATGACATTTACAAAACTACCACTGATAAGCGTTCAAAGAATAGTATACAGAGTGTAATAATGTACAATAGAAGAACTGTATTTTTCATATTCATTAATGATCTTGACAATATAAACAGAAATAAGGCGATAAAATTCCATCAAGGGTTGTGAGTTAGAATTAAACAAGGAAAATAAAACAGCGAGAAGTTTTTTGAAAATAAATAAAATGCTTTTTTTAAATAAAGAAAATCTCAACCAGCATTTGGCGTGGTAAAAGGAATGGATTGAGATAAAACATAAAGTATATTTATACACTGGAAATGACATTTCAATCCAGTTAAAGTATAACGTAAATTCTTTAAATAAAGGCTGCACGAATGCATTTTACACCAGAGTATTTTGACATCAATTTTAACGTTTCATGTAATCTTTCTTGCAATAAGGAAAGGAATTCCGACAGTTATTAATCTTATTAAAATCCGCTTCCGGTATGTATGGTTGGTTACTGAAGTTTAATCTATTAATAAATCCTATTAAACTTTATTATGTAGACCTTTATGATAAGCATTAAGGATATAAGATGACGTTTAGTGCTTTAGAAAAAGTAGTGTTTATCAAAATGAACATATTATAAAATTATAACTTTTAAAAAATGCGTTCCTGATATTTGCTTTTTGTCTTATTGAAACAAGGATAATTATTTATGTTGAAAGGTGTTTGAACACATATTTCAACACGGCTTGTGTGTAATATACACGATCGTATCTTGTTAAACTGTAAAATGTTTAATAGTGTAATAAAATTAATACAATTTACTGATCGCAAGCGAAATAACAAAAATTTCAAATAAATATACACACTAATGTTCTCTTATCAGTAAATGTACTACCAATAAACATCAAACCTGATTGTTAACGCTGCTGAGTTTAACGACATCAATAACAGTTTGATTTTTATCATATTTACTTCCATCCGCACCCCCAACGGAGTAATTTTGTTTCTTTTTGCGTTTGAACTACGTGATATTTTTAATGTGGAGATCGTATAGTCAAAAACGTGCCTTAGGTCTTTAATATTGCTATATATAGGCTTGTATTTCGAGGTCCCAGATTAACGTCTTTTTTCTGTCGTAGGAAAAGTGACTGGGTTTTAGAATTTTTCGTTTGATCCAATTTGCAAGAAGAGATTTATGAAATTGACAAATTGATCTTTTATTCTAGCTGTGTTAAACAACTAATAATTACCACCAAAAGCGGTGAATGAGAAAACCTGTCTGGAAAATACCTAGCTATAAGTTGAGCATATAATACTGCTTGGTCAAGCAACCGTAAAGGATTATAAGGGTGTATAATTACATGGAGATATTACATAAACTGCAAAAACCTATTCATGAATGAAAAGCGTAAGTGTACAAAAACGCCTACGATCCCTTGCAAGAAATTACGTACATTATGCTCGAACTAAATAATTTGCTCACTAAAAACGGTAAGTGTATACCTTTTGTATAGACAAAAAAAAGAAATTGTTTAATACTAGGTAGAGAATAGATCTCATTGTTAGGGGTTGCAATAGAAACACAATGCAACTTTCCTATTGATAGCACCTTCCGTTCAATCGATAAAGTAATCTTATTGTTAGTTAAGCCAAGAGGATTATTTGTTGTCACTAAGTTCACTTTGAAATAACCTCTTACGTGTGTCAGCTTATGGCACCTTATCCTACCTTTTAATTATGCAGGGCTGTTTAGTTCTGCTTAGATAAAAGCACCTAGAAAACAATATTTTTCTTTTCTTCGTCTTTATTTGTGGTTTTTGAAACTGTTCTAATAGAAGTTCAGTACCATACGTTAAGAAAAGTCTTTCGTGTAAACCCGGTATATAAATCAAGTAAGTCTATCTGAATCCATACTTTTCTGACTGAAGTCTTGTCGGGGAAAATCAGGTGGTGAGTGCAAACGGAATCGATTTTTAAGACCTACAACCAAGCTTACTAGTCACTACAGGCTACCACAAGTATGTGTACCATTGTTCAATTAAGAAAGAAAAAAATATCACATCGTTCTTACTTTTCGAAAGATTCAAATAATTTTAATTAACACAAAATCATGTTTTCGAAAAACATTTTCTTCGGAGAGATTTAATAAAAACATGGACGATAGATAGATAGATAGTTTTAAAATTATTAAAGCAACGTAATTATTTTTAATAAATAAAAAGGCATTAACATTTTTATGTTTACTAATATTTCATCAAATGACATATCCTAAGTTTTATAATACATTAACATTTTTATCGTATTATAGAAAGAGGCAATCATTTTACTTTGAGCTGCCTGAAAACAGTGAGTAGAATTCTATAAAATACTATCGAATTTTATATCGGTGATTCGTAATGCGGCTTTTCTTACTTCCTAGTTATTTACCTTTGGTATAACTATTCACTATTCAGTGTCTTCTTCGATCGATCTTGTTCGATGACGTCCAAGTTTTCGAGTATTCTGGCTATATCCGATAAGCAAATTTTAATATTGAATTAAAATAGTTTAAAGACTGTTGTGTCAAAACATGGAAATGAACAAAGTGTTAAAGAATAATATAGTTATGCAACAACAATAATACATATTTTTATTATCTTTCCCGTTAGCGTAAAAATCAAAACAGTTTAAAAAATATTCATCACCTTCTATAAACTGATATAAAACAAAGTTATTCGTGTCATAGTTAATACTGGCAAATTTGAACTAAAATTATTATTTTTAGAAAATTGATCTTAACTTTTTGGGATTTTCTTTGTAATATTCGAAACTTGTATTGTTCTAATGAATGAGATTTTGTGAGAATATGAAAGGAAGTTAAAGAAATAATTTCTTTCAGATTCTGAACCCGTCTTTTTGAAATCTTCTATACTTCTAAAATATCGCATAGTCTGAAACGGCCTTCTTGATGCAATTATACAAGATTCCTAAGCAGAAGATGTTGAAGAGCTCTGCATATGTAGGTTTGACTTTAATCATTTTTTTCCTCAATATAATCCTCCATGAGCTTGCTGCTCTAAAGAACTAAACAGTATGGTTCAGGAGGTCTTGATTAGAAAAACCGTCGGCTCATAAAATGTATAAAAACATTTGGAAGGAATTTGAAACACGTTTTATTCGCAAGATTAAAATGATCTGCTTATAGCTTACAATAGATACAATAGTTCGACCTCAACTCTCATTAATAGTATCTGCTATTATTTGTTAGGATTCGCATCCCCATTCCGTTTGAAATTTATTGAGTTTAATGTTCTTCTAAATCTTTTTGTAACTAAAAGTGTTCTGGGTTTCACGAGAGTTGAGTTGCTACTACTTCATTTTTCAATACTTGGTAATTTTTAAAATCCATTATTGAGAACATATGGGTTTGCAGTAGGTTGGGTGGTTCTCCCTGACCTGAGTAAGCCGGATTCGATTCCCGGTAGATGATGTAGAAACTGAAGGGCAATATGAAAGACAGCCCATCAAACACCGATCACGTTTGTGCATTTGTAATTCGGGAATTTGGGATAGCCCGCGTCTGGATTGGAAGACAAGATCGCGTTCCCGATGGTTTAGAGTCCACGTCAAACTAGAGGTTTACATTTAGATAATTTCTTTTAAAGGCAATCTTCTTGTAATGTTACAATTTATTAAAATGTTGCAATTAGAAGGAAGCAACAATTATAGTAATAAAAGTGTTCAAATCTGTATTTTAATTATCAAGTCTTGACAAGACCGGATGTCTTATGAAGTAACATAATCCAAAAAAGATTATGTCATAATCAAAATAAGATCAGTAGAATGCTAGAAATGTAGTACAGCAGTGATAAAAAATACAATGAGAAACTTAAAATACATGCTAAGTAAAAAATACTTAGTAATAAGTAAATAAGTAGGATACTATACTAAGTAAAAAAAAGTCTTAGGGCAAATTTAAAAATTATTTCCCAAATCAAAAAGAAAACAACAAAATTCTGAAACTAATGGGCTTATTAAGGGAAAGAAGTGCATCTTATTAATTCTAATATAATTTACTTAATATCAGGGACTGCACTTTAAAGCAAAAAAAGTTCCTCAAAGGGAGGTTCCCTTCTTCTTTGGTGCATCAGTTTAATCAGCTTGAATAATTTATCGTCATTGACGTAACTACAAAAAAAATATAATTTTAGGTTTACAAGCAAACTACGTTATTACTTTCCGATAATTTGATAAAAATCCTTCTGGGCTGCCATTTATCTTTGTGACAGGCAACTTTTTATTAGTTTAATACCGGAAATTAACTCTTAAATACTTGTAATCAATCCCTTAGAGAGCAAGGATACTCAATAAGAATTGGATTTTATTGGAAAACGTAAAAGCTATTTAAAATCAATGATATTAATAACAGAAAGCTATCTTATCTCTATAAAGAAATGCAGAAAAAATGAAACTTTTCATTTGAGAAAATAGGAAAACAGTTTTTAAATTGTCTAGGGCTGATTTGTTTATTTAACTTATTGCAACCTTTTCTCATTTTTTCGAGGTTATATTATGCAGGCTTCCTTCCATAATGCTGTGATGTAAGAAAAGAAAAAAATTTCAATAATTCAACAAAGTGATATATCAAATCTCTTTTATTCTTCCTTTTCATTGAGCTAAAGTGTAAAAAATTGATATCCAAGCAATTCGGCAAAAATGATGTTTTATTTGGTACAGAATCTTCCCAAACCCTTCTTGGGACTTAACGAGCAGGCTAGTTAGTTGATTCGGAACGTTTCTTACAAGTGCAAGTGTAAAAAATGTTATTAGCTGTTGGCATGACTGCTAGTAATTAGTAAAGTTAGGGGGGCAGTAACTGCCCCTGAAACCATTAACGATAGTAAAATATCCCCATTAACGTTTAAATAAACTACTTTTCTTATTGCCGATTTACTTTCGGCTTTGGCCTTTAGAAGGCGCAACGAGCTTTATGAAATCTTCCCTTTTGAAATAGTAACAACCACATGAGGGTGGTGGTATAAACACAGGGTTAGCACTATAGAAAAGATGGAAAATGTCTAAATTTCCAACATGCAACCCCTTCGATATCATCCGGCGGTTGTCGTCGCGTTTCGCGTGCGTTCGTACCGTTTGAGTATCCCGCGCTAGACCCAGGGTGGTTGGATCAATATGACAGAAATCGGAGGGCGTTGGAAAACCGGCGCAACTAACAGAGTTTTCCTTGGTGCGTGGCCGCGCACAACTCTACCCGAAACGCACGTATGCAACTTGCTGAGAAAATTTACCTATGTGCTACATTAATATATTCTTGCCACGTACAACCCCAAGACTTCATTATGACGGCTGGGAGGGGTGAATTTTAAAGTTTATACAAAGTGCCCGTTTTTAAAAATATAATAAATAAATAAAAATAATGTGTCTTTTAACAAGAGGAATTTAATTACTTTAAGGTGTGTTCTGCGCATGGTAATTTATTTTTATCAGAAGTTATTTTTGTAAGTATATGGGTATATGGTACTTTTTAAAATTCACAGCCTTACTTTTTGCATGATTCTTCCTATTAATTTTCTTATATTGCATGCTATTTAATGACCAAATTTAATTATTTATGAGTCATTAACGTGTGATAAGATTAATCCAAGAAATATGTTAAGGAAACTGCAAGGAAATTTATTCAAACGTGCTTGTTTCAGATTAATTTCATTTAAGAATTGATTAGAGTTTGGATGATGGTAACCATATTAGGTATGTGTGAATCTAGAGTTGAAGAACATATAGGATAATACAAAAATGTTTAATAATCTAAGATGAGGAAATATTCTGGTAAGCTCGTGCTACTTTTTGGCTTTGCAATATTTCTTATTACCTCCACCAAGGAAAACCCTTTATTTACAGAATTGATTTTTCGATATGAATTATTCATGTAAATGAAACTATTAGGCTCTGCTGTATTACAAAATAATAGAGTGAAAGATTATTAGCAAACAATGTAAATTAGAATAATCATTTTTTGTGTGTCTGTATTATCCACTAGAAACTCATTTAATACAATTTTATTATTTGTTAACATCCCCCCAACAATCTCGTTAATAATTCATAAATTTCAACCCTGTAGTAGATAAGATACAATATGTAGATAAGTTTGTTTAATTTCCATCTACGCAGACTAACTTCTATCCATAACCATTCCAAAAATATTAATTTACTAAAGTAAACTTGGCTTACCTTTTGAATTATTGAAGAACAATCATTTTTCCAAAGTGGTTCGAATTTATCTTTCTGAAACACACAGATGAAAAAAGGATTAGATAAGCTTAACCAAGCTCAAAAAATATACACATCAGAGCTTTTTTTATTATTTATTCCTCAATGGATTTTTAAGAAATATTCGACGAAATAAAACTCAACTTTTGGGTGTCTATCTGTGTGTAGTGTGTGCTCAATTCCGAATTAAATGCTTTTAGTAGGATATCCCAAAAATATAAAAATAAAAAACTCATGTTACAAATGCTGCCACTTAAAGCCACCGTTCCATAAAAAACAATCGACTTAAAAGCTTATGTATTTATGTCGTGAACATTTGTTTGCGTTTGTTTATAGGCAAATGTGTGGGTTTTTAAATTTTAAAGTGCCATATAGTAGTATGATATTTGGATGGGTTTTATATTGGATGATGCGTTGCTCCTGAACAGTAGTACTTCATGATTAATTAGAATTAATAACTTTTAATATCAATTTGTGATGAAATTGGTGTAAACGTAGAAAATATTTTGAATTAGAAACTAAAATCAAAATAACTTGTCCTACAAATTGATCAGGCCTGGACGAGCCCCATGAGCCTGAGTCTCTTATAGGTTGGTTAAAGAAATACCGTAACAGAAACAAAATAATAATGAAAACAAAAATTTTATAATTTTTATAATGGACGTACGGCCTTAAGTGCCCCTAATTTGATAAAGCCCCGGATCAACAAATGCTTGATCCAGCCCTGAAATTGACTTCTATGTAAAAAAACCTCTTTCAGAAATAACTTACAAAATAGTAGCGCTACATCATAAAAATAGTAGACCAACACTAAAAAAACACTCATACGAATTAATTTGAATTAAATGAAAAGGTGTAGTTAAATTTTATATATCGCTTAAAGTATATAAAAGATATCCAAAACAAACCCCCCAAAATTTTGAATTACCAATCAGGTTTTCGCTATAAAGTTTAGATGAAAAAAAAATGAAATCGCTATTTAATTTAATTAATTAATTTTAATTTTATTTTTATTAATATATAAAAAGCTAAACAGTTTTAATAAGAAACTAGGGAAACCCCGCCAAAACATGACGGTCAAAAGGCTAGTTTATTGAAAAAAGATTCTTGTACACAGTAAAAAATAATTGTTGTTAAGTTACATTTTGTCACATTCACTACAATTTTATGCAACAATGTTTAAAATTCTGATATAATTCAACTAAATTCAAATATCACGTAGTTTGTTACCGGGCGCTATTGCTAATAACGGAAAACTTGTTGTCAATACAGCAAGTATTTTGTTGAAGTGCAAAATGTTTGTAGAAGTTACTAAATAAATGATTACTATAAACAATAATCCTTACGATTTATGCACAACATTTTTGTTCTACGTTTTCAACAAAATATAAAATCAATTGTGCAGAAATAAATGAGTTTTTAACAAAAATATTTCAAAGGACTAACAAAACTAGATGAGCTATTTGACAATAATCTAGTTAAAATATCGAACGCACTTGCTACAGAAATCAAAACCTAAATTAGTGAAAAGTTCAAACATGTTTTAGTGAAATAACAAATAATTCTGTTATATTGAACAGTGTCATGTGTGCATGGATTTCAGTTGTAGTTATAATAACAAGAATATTGTATTCTTTTCTTATCTTTATAAATGCACATGCAGCAATTCGCGTTTTTTCAGTTAAACATTCTTTTCTATTCTGATGTCGCAATGATTTGAAACTGTGGATTTAGCAGGATTTAGCCCATGATGTTATGGGGGCGCTCGCCACGACGTAAATGATTCGCGCAGAAAGAGTTGTGTAACGTAGCCCGGCATTTGTATTTTGCATTTTGGTATAAAGGTGAAACACTATTATACCTATTTATTATATTATACCGCGTTTATAGTTGGTGGTTGTGTTTTAACACTTTAATTCTAACCATGGATGATTCACCTTCCATATAGTATAACTTAGACGAACCTCCAAGCAAAAAATGTACTTTAGAGTCAAGTACAAAAAAAGGAGATAATTAGTGCAGGTAAGTACATAGTATATAAATATATTTTCTCTTTTAATACGTTTTTTATGGGACAATTATGCATTCTATGTATCTGCAAGTAAAATTTTAGGAAATTAGCGAATTATTATTTTATAAAGGAATCCCGATATTTTCATATTGTTATTTGTTGCAACTGTTTCCTTTACTAGTTTTTTCATTTGTGTCTTTAAGCAGTTAGCTGTACAAATTATAAAATTCTTTGATCTACTAGAAATCAACCTTGCATCTCTTATATAGTATCTATATTTACTAGTATAGATTTTAACAGTTTATCAGATTTTTTCTCGAAGGAACATTTTTATTTACTAAATTTTATATTTAATAATATATATGGTATCATTGGAAACGCCAATTAACAAGTTGTTTTTGAAGGAAAGGAATTTTTATATCCTATTATTATTTATATACCCTTATTTTTATATTTTTACTATACCTATATACAAGTTTTCATTTATAGTAAAGCAAGTGTTTCCTGGTCTTAAATTGGTGGAGGTCACACTTCAAAGCGAATTTGGAGCCAATCTGAGGAAGAATTTTGCAGAAGAGAATATTAAAATTTCCCCTAGGGATGTATTATTTAAAATTCGTGAACGTAAGTAACTTCTATATTATTATAATGATTAAAGTATTCTATCTGAAAATCTATTATCACAGAATTCCATACTTTTGAATCTACTGCTACACAATCGGCATATAAAGCCTCAGCCCAAGAGATGATATTTCTCTAGATGATGAGGATAGCTCATTTTCGTTATGGAAATTTTAACCATCCTACAGAGGGCAAACGAGTTCCCACATCAAATTGTCAAAAATCTATTACACCTGAGGTATGTTATTGTTGATAAGTTTATTATTTATTGTTCTATTATAATATAAACTGTAGGACCTTCGAGATGCATAGAAAAATCACCTGGAGAGAAGGAGATTTTATACACAATGCTAGCAATAATACAACTTTTGTTTTATGTCTTTTATTATAGCTTCCATTGCTAAAATGAAACAGTAATATTTCAAGAGATAATGATATTTTTTAGATTTTATTGTTAATACTAGTATTCTCTGATCGTGCAATCTTATATCTACATAAATAATATGAGAAGTTATTTAAAAGAAAATCAGTAAACATGTAACCTCTTACTTGTTGATTTCAGAATAATTTTATGATTAAATGTTGTTATAATTTGTTCTGAATGTACTAATCTTTGTCTAGTATGTAATCATTATATTATATATTTTTTTCCTTTTTAATGAAGAATAAATGTTTATATTGCCCTTGTAATTGGTATTATTTTTTCCTTCATTAGAGCAATGAACATCATTAATAATAATCAAATAAAAAAGCTAGCCTATAGGTTATTATATACGTTTGGATATCCCTGGCTGGAAGATGCAAAGAATAATTATCAACCCAATATCTTTTTCATACAAACAACTTTGACCATTTTAATTAAATCGAACTCTCTGACCAAAGAATTTGCAGTTTTACAACATATTTACTTAATGTAAATCTTTTCTAATCTTTTTCTGAGGACTGGATCTTCTGAATTGTTATAACTTAGCTTAAAGTGCAGGTACAGATTCATAGTTCTTCCAAATTAGAAAGGATTTAAAAGCAAATATATTACAAATCTAAAATTACAGTTGGTTCGAGTGTTTTATTCAATTTTATTTAAAATGTTTGAAGTTGTTTGTATGGATAAGGTTATTTAATAATGTTGATTGCTCTTTTAACACTACATCATATCTAAAAAAAGTACACAGTTGTTGTTAAAGTAACAACATACTTTTAGTTGTAGTAACAAACAGTGTTGGCAAATAAATAAAGACAAATGTTAAAATTACAACACGTATAATAAAACTACAAAAGAAATACTTGGAGTTAACTAATTTTTGTGTTAAATTACTATAGATCTTTGTTACAGTAACTGACCGAAATAGTAAATAAAACTAACAAGAATGCTAAAACTACAACAATGCTTAATAAGATCACAATTAATATTTTGAATTAAACAAACCCTTGTTGTTATACTGATAACATAATTGTGTAATATATGTTATAATTTTTGTATTTCTGCAACTAATTTCGCACTTCTAATAAATTTTGTTGAACTGCCAACAATACAGAATTGTCAATTTAATACATAAAGGGGTTGTTGTAACAATATTTTTTTGCAGTCCTCTTTGTTCAAGAATATGATTTAACAAGTAGTTTTTGTAAATTTTACCAAGGTATTTGTGTTAGATCTAACAAAATCCAGTATTGTTAAGTGCACAACACTTTGTAGTGGATCGTCTGGGACTAAACATTTAGTTAAAATTTAGTTAAATTTAACTACATATTTTTTACTGTGTACACTTCTATTATGCATATTTCAAACGGCGGCCATGAATTGGACGCCAAGTACCTGGTTTCTTTTAATCCTACCCTTGAACTGGACGCTGACGAAAGGATTAACATTTATTTATTGCTGGTTATCGATATTCCAAGTAGTTGTTTTTAGATTTGAGGAGGCCAAGGAGTTATGGGCAGAGTGCAGCAGCGACAGCATAGAAGTAACCACAAATGCATGCGAGTCTTTCCACTCGCACTCTAGATTGATTTATAGTTTTTATTCTTCCCACTTCCCATGCTAATATATTTGCATTGATTGAAATGCGTTATTACGTACCAATATAAAATGGTATAGTTTAGGCGAAATTTCATTTTGTAAGATGTATATCTTCTATGTATTCAAATGTAAATAATTAATTAGATTAGTAGTTAGGTATTATACTTGCCTGTATAAGATACCAAAGAAAATTAAACATCAAAAATATATTAAGATAGTTTTTATTCTGGCTGAAGACCCACCCAAGCAGAAATTTGATAAGGCTAGAATCAGGCCCCTATCCGGCCTGCCCTAGTTTAAACAAGGGCCAGATCAGAAATGTAACGACTTGGCAAATCTGAACCCGATCACGCTTTCAAATATGTCCATATCCATATCCCAGCCTGATAGGGAACAACCTTATAGGTCAGTCTATATTGGAACCTGATCAGGGCCACATATAAATTCCTTAATAGGACATGCCGCAGTAGAACCTGACCCGGCCCAGATCGTTGTAGGGTTTGCCATAACAAATTTCTGCTCGGGCAGTCAACACTTTTTACACAGCAGTAGGTAACGTCGAATTCGTGGTAAGAATTTCTAGCGTCTAATTCATGGCACTCTTCACAGGTATACTTAGCCGAATAAGAATTAACTAAATCCCTAGCGTCCAGTTAATGGGCGCCAATTTCAAAAACATGACATAACAATAGTGTTGACAAATTTCCGGAAACTTATTTTTTGAAAACTCCCTGGAAGTATCTCCGGAAACTTTCTGGGAAACGTATTAAAATGGCAAATGTTAAAAGCTAACGAAATTCAAACGCAGTTTGAGAGGTATCTAGGTCAGTGATTCCCAAAGTGTTCCGTGGAACCCTGGGGTTTTGTTATATTTTGGGGTTCCACGGGACCAGTAGTCCTGTAATATAACAAAAGGATGCCACTTGCAAAGCTTTAAACTTTCCAACAATAACGGCCTAATTACTATTTTATTTGTTGACGCCTTTTGCTACCACATATTTATGTGAAATATAAAAACCAAATATCACAATAAACCGGATGCTACACCAGACATACGAATTCGCTTTAAAATATTAAAATAAATTTTTATATACGCATGTTTTAATAAATTATTTGTAGGTAATTTTTATTTTTTTAATGCCCAGTTACGATTAGGATGTTTGTAGATATAGTTAGGGTTCCGCGATATGTAAAATATAGTATAAGGGTTCCGCGGAAAAATAAGTTTGGGAGCCACTGATCTAGGTGAATCAATACATAACTGAAAATTTTATAAAGTTTTTTATTAAAAAAAATTTAAGAAGAAGCATGAAGCAGAATGAAAAAAACAAATAATCAATAATAATAGTTATAAAACTTAATATGGCACACTAACAATCCTCATGAAATTTACGTTTATCACTGATGATGGATGAATGATTATTTATTTTATTAATTCTTAATTTTAATAATTTTGGTGTTGTGAACTAAAAATTAAAAATGAAAAGACGAAGTACAACATTTAAAAATAAGGTTATAAACTTCAAAAATTGAAACGCGTATATTAATTCAAAGAAATATTTCCAAAGCGAAAATATTTTCTCATGGAAATATTTGTAATATTTGCCAACACTACATAATAACTACATATATCTCCTATTTTAAATTGATTTTTGTCCACTGTTTTAAGATTTTTATATTTTTTTGAATATTATAAAATATAACCACTAACTGACTAAAATATCAAGAAGAGAGATTAAGATAATGAGATAATAACCGCAGCACATATCGAATATAGTGCTGGAGGTGGTCTGTTTATAAATGTAGTTCCAGAAGTTGACATACTGGATTTTGAGATGGCGCTCCTAGTGGATGTCCGATTTCACGCGTCTTGAATTAATCATTTTAAAGTAGATTAATTTAAAAATATAAAAATACAAAAAATATAAAAATAAGTAGTGTTGACTAATCTACACGTCGAAGGCTTCAATATAAAAAAAGAATAGCGTAAATCGGCCCAGTGGAATTCTCAAATGAACTGGAACAAAAATAAGCATCGTGTTTTAAATATATAGACATTTCTATAAAGTTAATTACTTGAAAATCTTCAGAGTTAAGAAGAATAAATAATTGAGATAACTTCACACCAATTAAGATTAAATTATCAACTCTGTATTTTCATTTTTAACGATTTGTTAATAAAAATGAAAATAATATTAATCAACCGAAACACTTTTATACATTCCAACTTCCAACAGAAGCAGATTTTTACGTACGTGTTTCGATATATTAATAAATTATTATCAGTTATCAACGAAAGGCAAGTTTTTGTTTTGCTTAGCATTTCTTTTAATAAAATTTACATAAATGGAAACTTTAGATAAATATTACTTTTATTTTAAAATTTGTAAGTTTCCAAACAGATTCTTAAAATACATAATAATTTAATTTATAATTTTAAGTGGCGTTATTAATACATAATTATAATAAAAATTAATAAAATTAATTAAACCAAACTCTCTCATACATTCTAATATATTCCAACATATAATTAAAAATTCTTATGCACACATTTCGGCATAAAAAATCATTATCAGTCATCATTTTAATTTCAAACTTTTGGTATGCTTATTTTATAAAATTCGTATAACTTCATCTATTTCATTTCAAAAGTTTATCTGAGAAGATTCTTAAAATATTGTATGAGGAGAATGATTTTTCTAATATTGCTATTTCCAATTAATTAATTAAGTAACAAGAGTTAATTTGAAATTTAAGATTTAATAGACTTAAATAATTATTTAAAAAAATTCTAATTAATTCATATTAATTTGTTTCTTTATGAATGGAAATTGAAATTCAATATTTATAATACATTTTAGGTATTGAATTTAAATTTGAATTAAATATATATGAATGAATTTAAAAAGTTGCTAAAATACAATTCACCGGCCGTCATTTGTCTTATAGGTACACTACCGACATCGACAATTTAAAGAGATAAAAAACAATTTTTAGTAATTCCAATACCAAATTTTAAGCAACCATTAAATGCTTAATCTGTAACCATTTGTTCATCTTTAATAATTTAAGAATAATTTTAAAATCGGCTTATCAGGATTAGATTAAGATATTATATTGTAAGTATAATGTAGGTAAGATATTAATTAATTATAATTCGCAATCGGTGTGCTATGACTATTGAAAAGTTATTGCACGTGCAAATATCAAGTAATTTACAAACGTACTGTGGTAATTGTAATTTTCAGTAATGTAAATCATGTAAACTAAATAATACGATTAATAAGTTAAATACACAATTAGTATTAACTAATTGCTTGTACTGATTTAAGTACAATTATATTACGAGGTGGTGGGTGGATTATTATTAATTATTACTAAAATAAGAAAGCATTTTGCAAGTATACAAAGATGTTTACTTTTTTACCTCCTATTACTCTTATTTCGTCATCTATCATTTTATATGTTCAGTTAATTAGATTTAAGTATTTACACTGGGTATGAATAATTGGCAATTCTGTACTTATATACTACGTATTATATTTATGTTTTAAAAAGCTTTAATCTTCTTTTGAATCTTTCGAAATGCTTATTTATTTCTAAATTTAAAAAACTTGTTAATTAAGAGCTTTACCGTCAACTTTCATAAGTTTTTCAAAAAGACAAAATATGATTATTTTACGCACATTTTAACTAGAAGTGACTAAATTACATTTTACTTTATTACTTCCTACAGCCACTCTTTTTACCTTTTAATATATATATCAAACGAGGTTAGTAAATGAAAAATAAACATGGACTAAAAGTTTAAACAATTTGTTTTTATGGAAGATTTGTTAATGAATCTAATTGTGGTCTAAGACCATGACCACTTTAAATATTTAAAATCTACTTGCATGAATTCTTTTCCATCTATCGCAGTCTGATCTGAATTGAATCTCTTTAAAAATTAAAATTTATTGATTTTCGATATGAATTACTAATTATTTTCTCTTGGTGTAGTAGTATAATCTAATTTGATCGATAATACTTGAAATTTGCAGTATTACCCCTCAATTACCTTATATTAAGGTTATTTCAAATTTAATTAGAACTCTCATTAGACTGCTGACTCTCATTAGAATTGAATTGACTCAAAAATGATTATTTATAATTGACTGTCTGTTAAAACTCACAATTTGAATTTGAATTAAAATTTTAATAGACTGATAAAAATTATTATTGAACTTTTAAGGTGGAATATTATTAAGAGTAGTGGTGCAATGACTGAACCCTAAGGTATGACCATATGTCAAATATTGTATAGATGGAAATTACTTATATTCAATAATTTCAGATACATTTGGTTATGAACACAAAATATTTTAAGATATACACACATAGATATACACACACATATATAGACACAATAAATATCAAATCGAGATTTATACCAAGGATTCACAAAAAAAATAATAAATGCAACTACCACTTCATATAGCTAAAGTATAGTTTTCAAGTTTGCAATAGAAGTTATAGTGAGGCTCCTAAATATGAAGTTATACTTTGAAATAAATCTCTGGCTTGAAACTATTTTACCGTTGATGATTTATAAAACAAAACGCTAACAGTAAAGTTTAGAATTTACATTTAACATCCATTTTGAAATATGCATTCGCGTGTTGAGGGATGGTGTTATAAAGTTATTAGAGTTTGCACTTGTAATTTTAGTTGTTGAATGAATACTAATTGTGATGAAGTAATCCTGTTAGTCCAGATATAATGTATGAAGATGAACATTGGAAAATCTAATTATAATTCTGCAATGATCAAAATTACATGCGGGTTCATTTCGTCACGAGACTTTAGACAAGACCGTCTAGCATCGTTGTCGGAAGAAGCAGTCTCTAACAATATGAAAACAGTTATTTATTATTATTATTTACTGTGATTTTTGGCTAGTAATATTAATATAAAGAAAAGTTAGAATTTCCCAATAATAACAAAAATATTACTTAATGTCACGTACGTGTATGTTGTAAATATTTCAAAATTTCCCAAATTATCACAAACTAGTCAATTTAATCGAGGCCCGTAATTATCGTGAATTCTATATTAAATCAACATTTTGCCATAAAATCACTTAATGGATAAAAAGAGGATAGTTAGGTTAGGTTAGGTAAGGTTAGGTTGGGAATCAGATAAGGTTAGGTTATAAGTTAGTTTAGAAGTTAGGTTCTTAGGTTAAGGGGTTCTTAGGTAGGTTGAATTGCATGAATTCCATACTACCTATAACGCAAACAATACTTTAATCCACAAAAAATATACGCTTTCTAAATTTGACATTTAAAAAAATATATTTATTTTATGCAGTTCCCGTAAGTTTTGTACTCTATTTGTCTATATGTATGTACAGTTCCTGAAAATCTGTTTATTACATCATTTCTTTGGTCCTAAATTAACCGTTCTGCTATAGAATTTTTGTTAATTTGAGGTCCGGCTTTCCCAACTCTCCCCATTATTGATGTTAAGATCGTAGATTTATGAAAGTCACGAAGAAATTTGAAAATGTTTTAGTTGGTAATAAATCATGAAATAATATACATAGCACCAAGCTGATGATTAATGAACAAGGTGGGAGGGGTAAGTGTTAGTCTCACTTTTTAAATTAAATGATTATTAGGTGATTAAATTGAAATTAGAATTTCTACTTTTTGTTTCAATATCGCAGTTACATCAAAGTCACACTTTTGTAATCTTGTACAATAATTGCACCGCTTATAACTGAATGTTCTAATTAATTAGATTTAAATTCAATTTAATTTGAGTGGGGATTGAAACGCCCTCTATTTAATCTAACTGTTACAATATTAAAATATAAATTCTATACTGTAACCAATGTTTACAGCCATTTTTGGAGAAATTATTTAGGTTAATAAAGTGCTGTATCTCTGAGGAAACGAGACAGAAGGGGGTTGCCGGATAGAAAAGGAACGCTAGCCAAGGGGGAGAAAATGCGAGCAATTCGAAAAATTAAGTATAGAGGAAAAACAGGGAGTGATGTCGACAAGGGGAAGATAACAGTAGCAACAAGAGGAAATATATTTTTGATGTTCGAAATTAGTCTTATAATTTAAAAAGATTTAATATTAATAGCTGACAACCTGCATAAAACATGTTTTAACTTAGCGCTACCAAAAATTGTTGGTAGATTTAATTGAAATTATTATAAATGATTCGATTATATTTCAATTGTGATTGTCTGTGGCAAAGCATCGTTAGGGTGTTAAATCTTATCACGTCCTATTTAATATCTCCAAAAATCTCAGCCGTCTACGATAATGATGTCTATAAATTATATCAGAACTAATAATAATAAGTAATAACATTACGAATATAATAGCCCATAAAATGTATATCAGCAAAACAAGTCTGACGTCATATTGTAATTCTAAGGTGTTGGTCGTTTATCAGTTTAAAATTATAGTTTCCTGTAGCAGTATCGACGTAGTTACTAGACCGCGTAAACGGTTAAAATTTATGGCTCTCCGTTTTAGTATTATAAAATCGCGCAAAAACTGATTTCATCCCTTAAAACTCATTTAGTTTGTTGGATGTTTTCCGTTTTCTTACTCGTTATTATTGCCCCCTCTAGCACTTCGATGATTTATTTTAAAATGACTGATGATAGAATCTGCTGCTACGTGTATAAATAAATACATCGACTGAAATCCGAATCAATTGCAGTTAATTAATCAGGAAATAATGTATGAGGAGGTTTCCGTTTACAAAGTGGCGTTGAACTAATGCTTTGAATTTACGGTTGATAATCTATTCTAATCAAAGTGTGCCGCCGCCGCGCCGCCGTGTGCATGTCTCGTTATTACACTGTTATACATGCTACGTGTACCAAAGAGCAATGAAGGTATAATTATTAGATTAATTGTGTAAAAGGAATAGTATGATCCAGGTGCTAGAATTAGTGGTTATTCTAGAATTACCTTAGAGTTGTTTCTGTGCTTAGTAGTTCATTCAACTAAATAAGCTTTTGATAAACATTAAACAGAATTACACCATCTTTACCCGGATGTAATCTCTTTCCCGTGGTTTAAGTTATTAGAGCGACTCGATTTTTTTATGATCTAGTAAGTTGCTTTATTATTTAATCCCTTAAGTACTAGGTTTGTAGAAAATTACTTTCCTGATATCCATCGAATTGGTATTATGTATATGTTCCCTTTAAAGGCTTGCTTTAAATTCTGAAACAAATATTTTCTTCTTTGAAGATTATTATTAGGGGACGAGAGAACAAGTCTAAAGTAGAAGCTAAGACAAGTTTAAGTTACATCAGTATCATGGTTTGGAATGGAACTCACGCCTGGGCGCTTCATAGGTGTATCAAGATGTTAGTCAAATTTCGTTCTTTCTTACACAAATTTAACAGACGATTTCGTCCCAACACAGTATACAACTAAAATCGTACTAAAAGAATACTAATGCACTCATACACAAAATACTAAAATCTTTTTTACACGACTTCCTTAAAAGCTGACTTTACAAAACGTATACGATGTCAAAAGTTGACGTTTATAAAACCTTGCGCCAAATCGCTGTATCGATGGCATAATGGCCGTATCGAACGCATAATGAACTTGAACATGATACGCACCTTCATTATGACCACTTCGATATCGTAATATGGATGCTCCTTTTTAATCTGTCAAAAACGTTGTGTTGTGAACGTTTTATTCATTCGTGGTGTGGGCGTTTTATATTATTAAGATAGTAATCCTCACGGTAGTTGCGGTTGTATGCAAAAAGTTGTATGCAACACAGTATTATGTCATTCATTTGGGTTTTGTTTCAATTTCCAGATTCATATCATAAAACTTATTTTTACACACTTGTTACAAAATAACTATAATGATGTAATACAATGTATTACTTACATTCATTATCTTTCTTTAGTGCATTGCAATGCAGACGAAGAGTTACAAGAAGTAAATAGACTAAAGAAAGTAAATTAACATTTGTAAATATACGCCATAAGGGTTTCTAGTTTTTCTCAACTGATACCTTAATTCGATTAATCATTTTTGTGAGATATTGACTGCTTGGGGTGTTAAGCAAGGCTTAAATTAGATTACATTAATCTAGGCTACGTGAGAAAGTAGGTTATATTAGGCAATCCAAGCAAGCACGGCCGCTGTGGACAAACATCCCATAAACTGAACATTTCAGTCGGTGCAAAAAAAACATCATTTTTATTATGGGCGTTGGGCAGTTATTATTTACCCATCTAACAACTGCAATGAAATTCACTAGTATCCCAAGCAGGATCTAAGTAGCGGTAACTGAGATCGGAACTTTGATTGAGTAGCTGTTACGTAACTACAAGTAAATCTATGACTTTATAAGTTTAATTACTTCAATTTGGAATATTTTATTAATTATGTAGTTACTTCTACTATTTATTAGAACTATGTAGTTCCATTACTTCTAAGTAGCTTTCTAAAGTATGTGGAACGGTATTGCTACTTAGTATAATTACTTTAATGTTGTTGCAACTTCAAGTGATATTATGATTGTAGCAGTAACTTGCCCGAAGCTACTTTAAAGTTTTTAAAACTTTAAAGTACCACCGAAAGTTCCTGCCCCGGTCTGAAACCATTGCTTAACCTTTAAAGTAACTGAACTATACAGTAGTATTGATAGTAAAACTTACGTTCATGCTACCCAGGAGAATCACTTGAAAGTAATTTTCACTACTTATTTTGCATCAGAATTACTAGAAAGTTCCAGTTACTATTAAAAAATTACAATGAAGTGACAGTAACTTCTAAAGAGGCATATCTCCTGTAGGTTAGTTTGGAATTTGGAGGTTAATTGTGTTTTTGCAGTGATTTTGCAAGTTTTTAATAAATGTCAAAAGCAAATGCAATAAGAAAAAAAGAAGAATTCTAGATATACGTCCACCTTTTATAGAAAATTAAAACAGCATTTAGGTGAAATCAGTGGAAACAAAATCAACTGTTTACAATATAAAATAGAAAAAAATAGGGATGAGATCACTGGTAAACCATCATGTAGTAAACAAGGGTGAAATATATTCCCCCTTTTTCTTTCGTCGCTACAACTTTAAAATAAGCCATAATTAAATAATAATTATTATTAAGTAGCAATCAGTATAAAAATATTGGTTGTTTGTTTACGATTGACGTTTAAATTTGAGGTTAAGTTCCAATGGAAATTTTGCAGTGACATTAAGAGCTAGAAAGTGGCCACGGAAACATTAAACGTCGCTTTATAGTAAGAGTCACTTGAAAGTTCCAGAATTTTTTAACTTATTTTATACTTCGTGGTAACAACAACCTAGAAGTAGAATTTGTTTAGTTCCCGTTACTGTTTATAAAGTGACACAAACTTTAGACACATATTACAGTTAATACTACTTTAAGGTGACTTTTTCAAAACTACTCCATATTTACTTGTAAAATGTTGAAGGCTATTAATCAATTTGCAATTTGTTGCAATTGTTAAAAAGTGTTTTACTATAACTCTCAATAGAGATAACAAATCGATGCCAAATTGTGCCTTAGGAATAAAATAAAATGGGTTCTATCATGTTTATCAATTTATAAGTATTTTTGTCATATTTTATCCAAGACATTTTTTATTAAAAAATATATTTAAAGAAGGCGCGTTGTTGTTTTTCGATCTATCATCATCGCGATTAACAGAAAAGTTGCGATGGTTTATAATTTTGGTATGCTAGATTGACAAAATAACGAAACATTTCATCTCTATGTATTATGTACGTATTACAAATAAAATAGTAATTCATTTTGTGACACGACCGCAGCATTAGTAGAGAAAGTGAAAGAATATTTGTTAAGTTGCAAGAGTAAGAGAGAGCAACACGCGACACTATGTGTCAAAGAAAAAAAAGTACCGCGAAAGTAGCAATTACTACGCCGCCACGTTCCCGCTACGTAGCCTAAAGGTAGCTGGACAAGTTTCGGAGAAGTTACTGCAACGTATTTGCTACCCGAGAATTGTTCTCCATTTTGGTTCCAGGCACGTAACAATACCGTAGCAATTACGTCCTTGTAACTTACGGCAAAAACTTTATAGTTCCACCGGTGGTTGTTGGTACGTAGCGGTGACTAAAAATGCTGCTTGAGATACGAGGGTGGTCCCAGAAGTACCCGACCCAACAAAGAAAACACAAAAATTTTGGAAAAAGATTTATTTATTTTTCAACGTAATCTCCTTTTAGCTCTATACATTTTTCCCAGCGGTGTTCAAAAAGTTCGATACCCTTTTTATAATAAGAACTGTCTTGCTCCTCAAAATAGCCATTAACTGCTGACATCACTTCTTCAGCGTTGGAAAATCTTTGACCACTGAGCCATTTTTTCAAGTTTGGGAACAGAAAATAATCCGAGGGGGTTAAATCTGGCGAATATGGTGCATGAGGTAGCAATTCAAACTTTAATTGATTAATTTTGGCCATTGCACTAACGGATTTGTGAGCTGGCGCGTTGTCGTGATGAAACAACACTTTCTTTTTAGCCAAATGCGGCCATTTTTGCTTGATTTTTTCGCTCAAACGTTGCAATAAGTTTGCATAATACTGGCCGTTGATAGTTTTTCCTTTTTCGAGATAGTCAATAAAAATTATTCCACGCGCATCCCAAAAAACCGACGCCATAACCTTGCCTGCAGATGAAACGGTCTTCGCCTCCTTTGGAGCCGGTTCTCCCTTTTGAGTCCATTGTTTCGATTGTTCTTTTGTCTCGGGTGTGAAATGATGGACCCATGTTTCATCCATTGTTACGAAACGGCGCAAAAATCCAGCTTTGTTGCTGTGAAACTTCGCTAAACACTCAATTGAAACATTTTCACGACACTGTTTTTGCTCGAGTGTGAGCAAACGCGGCACCCATCTTGCACACAGCTTTCTCATGTCCAAATTTTCAGATAATATGAGATGTACCGCACTTTTTGAAATGCCCGTAATGTCTGCTAGCTTGCGCACTTTCAGTCGACGATCATCAAGTACCGCTTTGTGGATTTTCTTCACCATTTCTGGAGTCGTCACCTCATTTGGTCGACCACTGCGATGCTCGTCTTGGTAGCTCGTACGGCCTCGTTTAAACTCAGCTACCCAAAATTTAACTGTTGTAAACGAAGGAGCAGACTCACCCAAAGTAGAATCCAGTTCAGCTTTTATATTGGTTGGGCTGAGGCCTTTCAAATAAAAGTATTGTATCACATAATGATGACCAATTTTCTCCATTTTCATAAATTCACTGACAACGTTCACTATTGATGGCTGCCAAACAAATACTGAACAACGTGGCGCTTTCAAACTTGAAACATATGCTTTATAGACTGCGTACTTTCCAATACAGTGATATTTTCAAACAACTACCGCCACCTCTTGGTCAGGTCGGGTACTTCTGGGACCACCCTCGTACTTTAGCTTGTAAGTAAATACACCTACAAAACTACCAAACAACTGGGAAGGCACACAAAATCACATAACAAAGCACCGTTAGCCTTTAGGTTATAGTTCGGCCATAGTTGCCCTATTACATCTCATTTGACAGTTCTCCGGATTTCCAAATCAAGATAGTCGCTGCGGACAAACATTCCCGTTGGTGCTATAAAGACAACATTCGACAGGTCGTTCGATTGCCTACTTGTATTAACTAGATTATATTAGAAATTAGAGTATAAGTTAGGGGTTTTATGAGATGTTAGGTTAGGTTAAAATCAACACTAGCTTAAGGGACCAGATCTGCTTTAGCGAAATCGCAAAAAGCAGCAGATAACGTATTCTGAAGGTGCACGACGAGATGTTTGAAATGACACCACTTTCAACGCGCGGAAATACTTCATTAGTTAGATTTAGTTGGAGGTTAGATTATGTTAGTAGATGGTTAGGTAAATAATTAAGTTACGTTAGTCAAAGCATGGCTAGGTTAGAGCACAGATTAGGTTATCGATTAGGATATAAGTTACATCTCTTATGGATTAGATAATAGGCTAGGTTATAGGTTAGGTTTAACTAATTTAGGGGTCAGGTTATAGATAATGTTAGGTTAGATTAGAAGCTATACTGAGTTATGTTATAGTTTTGATAGGTTTAGGTAATTTTAAGATAAGGTTAATAATATCTTGGATTAGAAGTTACGTTAGGTTGGGTTAGATTAGGTTAGGTTACAATACAGGAACATAGGATCATAGACATGGTTATAACTTAGGTAAGAGGTTAAGTTTGGCTAAATCAAAGGTTAGTTTAGGCTAGGTTAGGTGGAATTAGAAGCAAGGTTAAGTTAAGTTAGAAGTTTGTTTAGCTTATGTTGCAGATTTCATTAGGTTACGTTAGGTGAAAGATTAGATTGGGTTTGGTTAACTTAAGTTAGGTTATCTTAGGATGCAACTTGAAACGTAAATATCCCAAAAGTTGGTAGAAAATAAGAAAAACTTTTTACATAAATAGTTTCAGCTAGCTGAAAAGTAACCATTTTAGTCAATATGGCCATTTTGGTCATCATTGAGTGGTGCAGTTTTCCATATCGTACCCCATTTGCTAAATAATGCTAAATATTAATAACATGCATATCCAGATAGTTATACTCTACAATGACTTATAACTATATTACTTATTGAAAACGTCAACGAAAGATTGTATAGAGGCAATAGAGCAATGTTAGCAAATCTATTAGAAAATCTAAGATTTAATTTGGAACATTTGATAATTCGGTTTTTTTCTAACAGTATAGTCACAAACATAATAATAGTAACTCGTAGGAATTTAACTAATTACGTGATCAAAGTGACTAGCTCTTTAAATCTCTTCAGGCATAATTTCAAGAAACATGTCAAATTTAATTATTCTTGGTTTAACGAAGGGTCTAAAGTTTAAGCTAAAATTTACCCGATATCTTGAGTTTTTCTCATAAATGAAATATTACAATAATACTTTTAATAGGTAAATATTTTGTAAAAATCCTAGAGACTGTAAGATTTAAGTAAATCAAGAAGTCAGCTACTTTTGAAAAAAAATGTTCTAGAAAGTAATTTTCAGCTTAGAGCTCTATTACAGTACAACAGTAGAAGTAATTTAATAGAACTTATTCTTTTGGTGATTATTGCGACTTTAGACAATCAAGAACTTCGTCACAATGAATGCTCAAGACAAAATATAATTTTACTACTAAGTGCCTTATTGATTAAAAATCCCATTTCGTCAACATTTTTGATAAATAACCTAGTTAGTTAATATAGTAAGAGACGTTATTATTTCCATTAATACTCCCACTATTTTACTGAATCGAGTGGTAAACCGGAAAACTTCTTTCCTGAAAATTATTGCAGGCTTATGCATTTTCAAGAGCTGCTTGAATAGCGTCGTAGAAATTAACTTGTATACCAAAAAAAGATTGCTAACTGACTAAATAAAGTACATCTCTAAATGCGAACAAAGGTACCATGGTAATTTAATGTGCACGCTCCTCGTCTTTCAGGACTTTAAAACTTGTTTTATTTAAGCGCTTAATTTTATTTATGAGTCGCGCTCAGAGATCTCCTCGTTCTATGTACTAGAAAGGATTTCGTCGTAACTTGTTAATTTGCTTATCTTCTTATTATTCTTCTAGCTGTTTTCCATGCAATTCTGCTATATAATCACGTATGTTATGTATTATTACAGAAGAGCCGGCAATGAGGGTGCGCTAGCAGGGAGTATGGGACCGCCGGGATGGGCATGCGCACAGACCCAGGGGGCAAGTCTCGTCCGCTGACCACCGCCACGGTACCGCTGCTCGCCTTCGCCTGCGCCTTCGTCCTCTTACATACAGGTAATATATACACGTCAATCATCTAGCAGCGATTATCTTTGCCGAAAGATAATCGCGTCGACGTTAGAAGACGATTTGTTTCTGCCCTTCATACATCATTCCTTATCATTCATTTTTGGCTTAGAAAAATGAGGAATCAAAAAAATAATATACCCAGTTTGGGTTTAGGGTCAGGGAGAGTATTAATTAAAAATTTTCACCTCGTTTCCCGTGTCATCATTCTTCCAAGGGGGATTTAGTTGGTAATAGATTTCACTTTCAGCTGTTTTAAGAAGTGACAGAATTTAACAGAATATGAAACGTGCTTAAAATGTACCTACATTTAAATGGGGAAAGGATGATAATTATTTGTGGTTTACTTTATAAACTTGTTTCTTTTTTAAATTGGTAATTATAACGATTATAGCTTTTGGTTATCCTGACGGTCATATCGATTCGTTAGTGTATTACTGACCACACTTACATATGTCTAATGTCAGTGTTTCACAGTAAATGGTGGCAGTTTATTAACCAATAAACGGACCGTGTAGCTTTATACAGGCTATATTCATTTATAGTATATTAGGAAAATATTTTGATCTTCAAAAGTGAAAAAATAGGTCAAAATTTGAGTGAAGAACGGCTATTTAAGAAGATTCGTGGATATTCTGTAAGAATATTACCTATTATAGCTGTTCATTTTATGTAAGCAGATAAACTAGCTACGGGAAATTGCCTTAAAAACTTCACAAGAAACACATTGATGTTCACAAGATGTTCAGGATTTTGTTTTGGATATAGTTGCAATACAATCACGTAATTATGTACTGTTATAAACGAAGATGTACATTGACTTTCAGAATTTCAGCTATAGGGACCAGCAGAAGATCTGAAATATTGATCAACAGAAAATTCAAAGGTTAGTTTAATTATTTTGGTGATAATGGAAAATTTGGTCCAATGTATTCCATATATTAGTTAAAGCTAGTTTAAAAGAAGATTCAGTCAGTACAAGTATGATATATTTTGTAACTGTTTTCTGTAGCATTAAAAGATTATTAGATATAAATTTTTAGGAAGACGCATAGCACATTTTTCTTTTTACAGGAAGCGAACAAGTGAAGTGAATATCATAGCAACTGTTCACGATAATAAGTACACATAATTAATAAATAAGACTTATTTTATTGCTGCAAATAATATATGGATGTAAATTTTTTACCTTAAATTTCTACTAAGACAGAACGACAAGTTGTAGTTATTTACTCTCTATTTGGAATAATTTATTTCTTGTGACACGAAATGTTAACATTTCCTATTAGAAGTTTTATAACCTACTTTTGAAAGTGTAACTATAACAATTCAAAGTGTTTTTGAAGTAGGGCAATGGACGCCGATTTTTTGTGCACAAAATTTATTAAAGAACCTCGATCACGTTTAATCATTAAAAATTAACATTATTAAGTTAAAATTCAATTTTCAGTTATTTTCAAACTTGTTTTGTGAATTTATTTTTGACGGACACATAAACTTCCGTTTTAGAATTTATACCAATAACCATTCAAAGTTCTATTAACAATTTTATTCTTTGGACATTTTGTAAATGCGTTGTAATTTATACACTGCTTTTTTCCTTTCATTACTATTTTCCTCATTGTATTCATATAAATTAAATGTTTATTAATAATTAAATCAATTACGAAAATGCACTTGCATTAAAGAAAACACAATCAGATTTTTAATTTTACTTGTTTTTATTTTTGAAAGAAGAACACGTTGAACACTATGAATTCGTGTTCTTAACTCCATATCTAAAAACAGAATGAAACTTTCCTTTTTTTCTGCTCTGGGGCGATAGATTTTAACATATCTAAACTACTAAATGATTATCTAACCTACTATTTACATAATGATTAGAAAACATCAACTATAACAATGAACTAAAAAACAAATAAATTACACAAATTCTCACCAAAAATACGCAAAAAGAGTTACACAGCCTATTTTATCCAAGAAAAGTCTAAACAATTAATTTTTATACCAAGTAATATAATTTAATAACAGTTTTACGAGTTATGAAGTATTCTCATTAACAACAAAAAATCCTTTTATATGTAATATTTAAAAATTAAATAAATTTAAAAAACTTTTTTTTAATTATTTCTATTTAATTTGCTGTTCAGGAAAACAAACTTTATTAAGGTAAATTTTAATTTTCAGTTATTTTCAAGTTTGACTCAATAATAAAAGTTTCTGAAGAATATAGGTCACAAATTAATTCACATCAAATCGATAATTACACAATGTTTTTAAATTACAGGCAGTCTATTTTATCCAATTACTAAATGATGACTAAATTAATGACGCATCCAGTAAATAATGTGATTTTACCGAAACTTGTTTCGTTTATTTTTGGAATAAAAATAGAACCTTTTCAACACTATAAAGAAGTATACCTATAAATTGTTATATAACTCTTATAAACCTTTCTGAATTACCTTTACTTTTTCATATCTAAAGACAGAATGATGTTTACTTGTGTTCTGCCGAAGACCAATTGAAGTCCAAACTTACATTTAAAATACTATTTCTACCTAAAACTAAAATGATTACCTAACCTATTATTTGCATAACAATTATAAAACATAATATGACAGTGAAGTAAAACTGCACAAAACTAAAATAAATATAATCTGCCGTGGCAAAAAATGTAAGGAATAATTAACTTTTATACTGATTAATATAGTCATAACAACAAGTTGATGATTATGAAATGATCGCTTCTTTTATTTATGAAAGAATTTCCAGATCTGATGATACTACAGAAAAATATCCTGTTGTTACAAACAACAATCCAGGGCACACTTCTATGTGAATGTGCACACATGGTAGAAATCTTAACAATAATTTTGCCTTATTTTCTGTGCCGACCATAACATCCTTATTATATCGCATAATTTACACCATTCTACTTCAAAATATTGGTAAAGCCACAAATAAAACTCAAACACTAAAATGAAAAGGCTTCCACAAAGTGGATACTACTATCACATAAAAAATATAGAAAAACATTTAATGGCCGACAAACTTTAATATCCATTTCGCGTGTTTCCCCGTTCGTTTTTCTTAATCTACATATACAAAGTCGTAAATAAAAATTTTTGTAATTCTATGTATAGCATTTTTTGATATCCTTTTTATTACCTAAAATATAGTAAGAATGTTCGAAATGTCAACGTAGTAGTAAAAATTAGTCCTTCGTAACCTTTAAATAAGTTTTTAATGTCTTTCTGGAAAATCGAGGGTTTATATCAGAATGAAATGGTGTAATTGGCGAGATAAAACTGGGCCCTAACAATAAATGTCGAATTTAAAAGGAAACTCTAGATATCAACCAATACGGCTAAAATACTATACTGAATTGATTGTTAGAAAATGAAAGTGAAAAGAGCACAATTTTTTAAGAACATTTATAAAAATATATTTGAATAAACAGAAATCGAACTTTTTAAAATCTTTACTGAACGAATCTCCTGTAAATGTACTTATTTTATATATGTCAGCCAAAAGAAATTTTGTTGCTGTAGAAGGTCAGATGCAAACATATCCTTTTCTCCTATAATTTTGTTCCACCCAATAATGGCAGGAAATTTACTTAATTAATTCCATTACTACAAATTTTACAAGTTCCCCACAGTTTTAAAGCGATAGCCGGGATTCCACAAAGTAAACCAAAGCAAATAGAAGGTGTTAAAAGGATAATTCGGATTGTCAGATTTTATTTTGGTAACAGTTGTGTTTCAGAAAACACAATTTTATATTGCTGGGATACGATCCTTCTAGGGCTATATTCGTGTATTTGATTTAGTGTTTATGTTTGTGTGAGTTAACGCTGCTAACATGTAGTATTTAGTTAAAATTACACCTTGTGGTTAATTAGAAATTGTAATATTATTTAAAATATAAGTTGTACAGGAATACAGTTAGTATATAGGATGACAAGTCTTTTATCTAGAAAACTGTATTTTATGAAAAAAACTTTTTATATAAAAGTTGTCTACTAAAATAATCGACAATTTTTTAGTAATGTCATATGTTTGCATGGTTATATACAGGATGAGATAAAGTTAGTCTTTTTAAATAGAACACCCTATATATTTTTACATTTTCGAATATCCCTATTGAAGCCAATTTTCGGATTTATTGACTAGCTATTATTTTCTGTAAACTATTAAGACTGAGCTAGGAAAATTGCAAACCAACTTGTAGAGCTCCTATTTGCGCCAAGAAAATTTTAACTTTATCTATTTTGCTATAGAGGTGTTCAGTATTAACACTAAAAAATTGTTACAATTAAATATCAAAAATTGTGGACTTTCTAGATATCTTATATGGAACACCCTATATTGTATGTAATCTGTAAAAGTTTCAAAAAAATTTACGTTTATTTTTAGATACTTAACCCTGTTTTAAACCAACGTGGGCATATTCGCTGAAAATAAAACTCTATACATTAACAATTTATTATAATTTTTCTCTTTGGTTGAATTTTAAAATTTATTTACATCACCTCCTAAATCCATACATGGTAATAAACTCGTATCGAGTTTCAACTTTCACTTTAAGAAAAGTATGCTTATTATTATTACTTCCTCTCCGTATTGGTGGTTTCGATATTAAATCCTTTTGCACTTAAGGACGCGTTATCGCCGCCAGTGTTAATAATAGGAAGCTTCAGAAACTATAAACACCTAAAGATGGCGCTATAGTCCGCAAAACGGAATTAATTTCTTTAAAACTAAAATTTGAAAATGTACATAGAAACATTATTTAATCGCATCGCAGTAATCTGCTCACAGTGTTGCCAGACATGCGTGAACTTTCAAAATATTTTAAGTTTAACTGAAATTTTTAAATGCCAAGGAATAATTTAAGGTAGTTGAAATCAAAAAGGAGAATATAAAACTGCTAAATATCTTTAAAAATATTAGTTGTTCTTGCTGGTTTTAAGAAAAAGAAAAGTATTACTATATTAAAATATTGAAAATATATATTCGTTTTAAGAAATTAATCAGGACTAATTAAGAGTGAAATACTTTATTCAAAAATTAACCGTCACATACTCTTAAGTAAAGAAAAACAACATTTACTTCGGGAATTTATTAAATAATAGTTAAAAGATTAGGAAAGTTAAATTACTTTTAAATGTCCCGCGAATATTACCACCCAACGCTTCCTGGTGCAGAAAGCGTTCAACTAAAAATGACTGATTTTCGTGCTGCCATATTTAAATTTCCGCGCCGTGTACATCTATTTTGTTTCAATCAATACTAAATAAGTAAGCAAAAACATTTATCCTTGTCATAGATTTTGCTATTAAACAGTGTTATAATGACTGTATTATGTTTAGTTTGGTTGTTTTTTAGAAAACGTTAATTCTATAAAATTGGCGATGTTCAACTACGATTATAACATTTATTTTAGATATCTACTCCTTACAAACTATAATCCACACTACCTTAACAGTTCAGCAATCGACATCAAACGTTATCTTCCTAAAAAAACGATTATTAAAAGAAAACCGAATGAAAAACGTGAGCTATATTTTGACGCTAATATTTTGCGCCAATAACGCCCCCTTAAGGATGTGCCAATCAGGTTAATTTTTGCCTACAAACGTCTCTTTCATAAGACACGACTGCTCGCTTCAGCGCATAGCGTGCCACAAGTCCCGTTTGCATTGCCGAAATTCACGTTTTCGTCAGAATTTAATAAAATTTGGCATCTAAGGGTTTTTGTGATTGCTAGGACTGAATCTGACGTCAACAATTAAAAATGGCAAATTCAATATAGCGTACAAATTCTAAAAATTGCACCATATTTGCATAAAACTTGGAATCTATTTTTTTGTGGATCATCGACAGAATTGGTTGGGGAAGAGACAAACGTTTTTTTTTTGTTTATAATCGGGAAGATAATAATAGTCCCCTTTAAAGGGCCATGATGGCCATGGGTAGGCTGCTATTACTCGAGCCGTTACTCAAAGGTGGTAAAGTGCTTAGCTTTATGCACCGACCAGCTATTATTACCCCAGAAAATTATTTCCCAGGTACTCATTTTCACAGGCTAAGTCGATTTGCAAGCTGTAGATATTTTAAAAATTTTCATATGTCACCTGTCATTGACCTCAAGATTGGTAGTAAAGTGCCATACCCACTGAGCTACCATGGGTTATAATCGGGAAGATATATGCGATATAATAAAATATTGATATTATAAGGTAATGTGAGTACAATTGGCGTACTTCAAACTTAAAATGCGATTTTTTCGAAAATTAGCAAGAAGCGACTACATGTTGATACGAAAAATATGTTCTAAATCATTACCTCTACTCCCTATTACGAGGTTTCTGGTTATATTAGTTACACTCTGTATATAGCAATATGCAGCATTTACTGTTTACTGAACGTTTCTAAAAGCATGGCTTTTTTCAGTTTAGTTACAGTCACATTTACACCACTTTGGAATGTCTGCAACACAAGTGAATCTAAACCCGATACAATACTGATGGTATGTAATTATATGATGGTGCTTAATTACACGGTAATAAATCAATGGCGAATCAAGCAGATACAATGAAGGGCTTGGAAGCTCATCTCTACTCAAAATTAGAAAAGAAAATAAAAGTACCGTGCACTTATCCTTATTTCTCTAGCACTTTCTCATCTTTAGGACTCAAAGAATTCTAACACGCTGATTATAAGAATGATTAATGTAATTTAAATTTACCCACAACTTTAATTTGCAAACTATAAATTTTCCCATAACATAATGTAAAATTCATATATAAATCAAATTATACGATGACATGCAAAATTTGAATCGGAACTTTTAAACGAACGCTCTTTTCATAAGATTGCGTGCTTTTTCGCCCCCTTTAATTATGTAGTTATGAACATGAGAAAATATGTGATAGCATATCTATATACAGCCAATAAAATAATGCGAACTGAAACTTGAGTACATTTTTTTAGAACACGTTTTCTGTAACAATAAAAAATCCTTGGAGTCTCACTCAAAGAGGGTGGTCACTAATTAGAGAAAAATTTTATGTTAGTGTTGACTTGTCTAGCATCTAGGTGGTCTGTCTAGACGTTCTAATGCTGTTTTCTTTTTTTTAATTTCTGGGCAAACCTCTTATTATATTACAGTTACAGGAATCATAATCACAAAAAAGAATTCTTCTTCTTCAATTTGAGTTGAGAACGGTTTGTTCTTTGAAAATGAGTTCGGTTTCTTTATAGTTTCTGATTACCAAACTACACAAGAAGTGGAAATAACTATGTGTATGTGTACTAAAGTTCTGTTACACTATTAAACCGCAACTTTTCCAACTAGTAGTTTTATTTTATTCAGTAAACCACAGGGAAGCTTGAAGACAAAGTTTTATGCTCATAAATAACTTTAACTAAATGAAAGCGTCTCAAAAACTTTTTTAAAATTTATTTATCCATTGTAAGATATCTTTTATGTAGCAGAGATTATTTTTTATTTAAGGAAGCTCTAGTTATCACTTTATTAATTAAAAGTGGGAGAAGTTTTAGCTGAAATAAAACCAATTATAAGAGATGAAAACAGATTTTGTAATATCAAATTTCATTTTAATAAAACTGACGGGTTTCTTTAAATAAAGGTACCTAATGTTCAATAACATACAGTGCCACTTTTATATTTCTGAACATGCAATTTTTTGCATATATGACGTCAAACCAATTGACACCCTTGACAATAATGCAGCTATAATCTATGACAACTGTGAGTTACAATGAAATTTGAAGTCTTGCTCATTTTTTGGGAATTGTTGAATGTGCGTGTGTGGTTACTGTGTGTTACACGCCGATAGAAATTAAGTATTTTATTAATGAAAATCAATCCAAAATAATAATTCTGAACATCGACTAAAACAATTTAATTTACAAAAGGTATTCAGAATGTCCTCTGTTCTAAACAATTCTTGTCAAAACACCAATGTAGAATGTTTTAGTTTTCTTTTCTTTTGTATACATTATTATTAAATAAACTTCAAGAAGTAATGCGAATTCCAGTTAATGAAGTTTAATAACCTTAAAGTAATTTAATAATTACTTTAAGAAGTAGTTTATTGTTTTTAATCAGCTATTAAAATAGTCCAAAGAGATTGTTTCCATGGTATCAATGCATTTGACGAGTTACTTTAATAACTGAACATAACGAATTGTATAAGCAGGAAATCTGTACGTTCAGAGATATCAAATTCAAAATATGGCTTTTTCTTAGGTTTTATCTTCCCATTTAACATGCAGAATTACTACATTCTGAGCCAATAAAAATCTGGTCAGTATTTACCGGGTGATTCACGCTATGGGTAACGCTATTTTACTTTTTTTGATTTATGAATTGATTTTAGTAAAAGGTCGTCAGTTGGATACAATAGCAATCTTTAGCCGTACTTTTAATTGAAATTAAACTTTTCTTGAAGTTCTCCTGAAAATGACACCAATTTTGAGGATTTTAGACAGAAGAGCTTATTTTCAGATCACATCAGACTTTTACTATATTTTAGATTATTTCGAGCTATTCTCCATTTTGCATTTTTCTGCTATCTTAGTCGTTAGCAATTGTAATTGTTGCATTCAATTTGCACAAAAAAACTGCAACATATGCACCGTTGATAATAAGTCTCATGCCGCTTCCGAAAGTTGAAGGACTTCGCCTTGTTTCGGAGGGCTTGGTGCTTCCAGTCTTAAGATTGCCGTTTTGATTCGGGACTATATTCCAATTGAATATTGAAGTTTGAAAAGATCCCTAGCATCGTGGTGATGTCACCTGAACGCCTACCTCACATTTTGCACGTCGAATTGGGCATGTTCAAGTTGCCAGCAAGGTGGTCTTTTGGGGTCTGCATTTACTGAATACTGCTTAAAACGTCAACTGGTCAACTGTTACGGTCGGTGAAAGTTGACTCCACCATTATATTCCCCAATCAATAAATAAAACGGCAATTTCAAGTGTGGAAACAGCGCACCAGTTCTTCATCAAAGAGGGCCAAATCATTTTCATCGGCCGGAAAGATAATGGCAGCAATTTGAAAACAACGATGATTAAAAAACAGCCCGGAATGACTTAAAAACGGGTGCTATTTCATCATGACAACACACGAATGAAATTGTTCGAAGAAGATTTGGATAGATTGCGATACTAGGCTACCCTACTCCCATCATACCCGCCAGATCTAAACCGAGTGAGCTTTTCCTTGTCGGAAAGAAATAGTCAGATTATAAAACTTTTACTGCAAGGGGCCAGTATTTTGACGACCTTGATGCCGATCATTACAAAATAGAGGGGGAGGATCAAGCACTGTCATGTTGCAATAAAATACCTGTACTCCGACGCCCACAGCCTTTCAACTTGATTGCAGGACCGATTTATTTTATTTTTCGATGAATTTCGATGAGTTTGAACACTTTCCTATTCAAAGAGGAATATAACAGAACGCTGATCCTCGTTGATACATGTTGCCAGTGGTGCGGTATTTTTTACACTACTTCCACGCCCTCGTGTTCTAGCTGGGTGCTGCTACCTATCGGTCACTCTTCAAACCATACCTATCACTATTGCCAAGTTCTAGGATAATCACTCGCTGTTTTTTAAACTTAGCGCACTTTTAAAGTCTTTATTTGACACTTCTTCGTATATCGTAAATTCTAAAGAGTTTCAATGCTTTGTCATTTTTTAATCTGTCTCAGCAAGCTTTTTAAAATGGCAACGGCTTGCATAGACGTACTCCTTTCTTCTTCCTTCCAATCTGATAGGGTTTACTATTTTGTATATTATTTGATATTCAGGATATTATTGAATTAAAGCAAATGTTCTTTCCTAGTAAAATGACAAAAACACTTACTTGAAATATTTGAAGAAATAATTCCCGTTGACGTCCAAGCATTTCTGAGACACGAGGACGAGCTTGGAAATACCCAGCAAGACCAGTACAAAGTGGATTGAAAAGCTTGTCGTCGAGATTTTAAGACAAACTTTGACTATCAATAGCTCTAGAATCAAAAACTCCTACTTTTTGTCAGTTCAGACAGTATTACTACTGCAAGTTCTGCATTCTTGAAGAAATAGTTCAAAGACTGCACATTATATTGCAGCAGTTTTTGGTCATGTTTGAGGCTCAAATACCAAAAAATATCATCTTTCCTTGCCTTGAGTACCATTCGAAATAGAAATCTTTCTAGACTCTGTCTTTCGCAAATTGTGATCTTGCATATATAATGGGCAGGAAGGGATTAAAATTAGCTGAAAAAAAGGTTCCGAACATGTCTGACTATGTTATAAATAGCTCACTCTTTTACAATATGACAAAATTCTTGAATATTCGTGTTAGCCGTGGAAGTACAGCTCCGGGTCAGGTTTTTTACCCACTAGGTCCCAAGCCTAAGTGGACTTTTTGTTTTTCAAGCCAAAATTAAAGCTGAAAAAAAATAGCTGATGGAGTTGAGCAGTAACGGGTAAGGTAAGTAACAGGGGTTGTTGCTAGCATCACCAACCAACTGATTTCCTATCTTAGAACATTACTGGTGACACGGATGCGATACTTGTGCCGTTGTTATTTTACTAAAATAGGAAGTGTTTTTCAATCATTATATGGAGTATACAAAAATCAGCATTCTGAAGCATTCGCTCGGCGGTCAGCTAACCAAGTTCGTCAAAGATTTAGACGACTTTAAAAAAGTTTGATCTTGATGGAGGAACGCTCCAGTCTAAGATGGGTCTGTTAGAAACTCGTCATAATGAATTGAAAACTCTAAATGCAGAAATTATGGATTTTCTGGCATACCATGATGACTTGGTAGATGGAGGAGGAAGTCGACGAGTATCGCGGAAAATACTTCAGCGTCTGTTTCCTAGCTAATCAGTTAACCAACGGGTGTGAAGATGAAACAGTCAGCAGCAATCTTTACAGAGCGAAAATAACTGTAAATATTCTGAGATTACGTGCGAGCTTTACGATTGGTTTTGGACACAAAAAAGATTCGCTAAGATCATACCAGTTTCGTTACGGCGATCATAAAGATCTTCTCCTGCAAGTACAGATATCTGTGGGAGCTATTAAAATTCATCATTCCAGAAGTTGTATTTGAAGTTCAGTCCCATCTCGTACCCTGAAGACACTGAACCTTCAAAACTCAAAAAGTCCCTGCTACGTGGTTATTTCACATGGTTGAGTAAATGGGGTGAGGGTATCGGACGACATTCTGCTTACTTTGCAGCGCAGTATAGATGGGATTTTATCAACAAAAAAGTGACTATTCATCAGAATATTGTCTGGCCAGGAAATGGTTCTCCAACACTCATTCAGAGAAAAGTGGAAATAAAAGTCAAGAAAAATCAGTCGAAGGAAAATAAAACGAATGACGTGCTCACATCAGTGTGACCACACCCTGGAGAAACTTGCAAAGGACGTTTATGTTGTGAAAAAAGAACATGGCCATATTTGGGAAAAACTATTTAAGAGAAGTCTATTAAGAAGAAGAAGAGAAGTTGAAGAATAGTAAAATATAGGAATCATTGAAGAGATACCAGAAAACGTGGTCCAACCACAGCCGTGTCACTGTGTACCTTACCACCCTGAAGCTTTTTGCGTTTATCTTTTAAGGAGATGAAGAAGTATCATCACAAACGAGTTATGTTACGCTTGAATTGCAAACTTTTTCTTTTTGGAGCAGTCATCGAACATCATCTTTATCAAGTTTCAGGCGAAAAATTCAGCGAGAAGTTGCACGGTCGTACATAAACAATGTTGTTGCATTATTTGAAAATGCAGCAACATGTAATAAAATTTAAATGTGAATCTGTTGACATTATGGCTAACGCAAAGTTTGGCTTGCGGACATGGGAGAGTAACTTCGGAGATCTAGTTGACCTGAACACTGAACATCTCTGGATGTGTTCTTGGCCTGAAATGAGATCATGCAACAGACACATTGGTATGTGATTATGATGTAATCTTCCAAAATATGGAATTTAGAAGGTGAAACATATCAGCATGGAGAATTCTTTTTCTGTATCATTGAACCGAAAAACCTCTTGCAGAAGACGTAGACAGACTGTAGTAGACAAAGTGGAAATAGATATCGCCAAGCGGTTTGAAAATTAGTTGAGACATGTTAAATCCTCCCTTAAGTCAGGAAACAACTAATTAAAATATAATATAGTTAGATTATATAGTTCTTGGCTGATCAGAACTGTTTGGGAAGCATTCGGAATGCAAAATGCTTAATGTTATTTCTAGTCTAACTCCAGTACAGCCATCGCATGGATAAAGAAAAATGATTAGTGGAGAAGATTCGTAGCGAATCATGAGCTAACGAATACTCAAGCTAACGAAATCAACAAGCTGGCGACACGTTCCTGGAGATATGAGCCGCTGACCTGCCCTCAAGGAGCTGTAATACTAAAGTGGTGGAAAGAACCGGACTTGCTATTGAATTCGTCACACTGGCTTGTCAATATATATATATATATATATATATATATATATATATATATATATATATATATATATATATATATATATATATATATATTATTCTAATATATTCAAATTAATTTATGCTAATGTAAGCATCGCATAAAACATTATCGCCACGTGTGGAAATCCAAACAAAGGATTCCTAAACACAGAAAGAGTATATAAAGACCGTAACTTTGTGGTATAGGCCAGTTCGAGTTACAATCTTCGACAATTCAGAGCTTAGAAGCTGGCATCCAGGAATGTTGCTTACCTAGCTTCCAAACTTAACGACGTCACCGAGGAGAGTTAAAAGTTGGCATCCAGAGATGTTACTTACCTACTAAAGCTTACTAGGTTTTTGAGAGCTTAATTACCAGTTTGATGTTAAAGCTTCATAGTGTTTAAGTGCTATTGCATATTGTATAATTAACAACGAATAAAGATATTATTTTACCTAATAATAAACTGTTCATTCTGTATCCAGACTCTGTCTTTCGTGTTTTTAAATAAAGAATTATTTTAAAAACACTTTTCAACGTTAAGAAAAGTTAGTTCGGGTTCGTTCCACGAAAGGTACTTAATCTTGTCTTTCAAAGAATGGAATTACTACCAAATGTGCCTTCTTAATAGATAGATAGGACTTTCTAAAAATGTATTATGGCTACGACACCGCTTTAGTCTGCTCACCTTTAGAGTCAATACGACTTTTTGCTATTTTCATTTCCACTATAACCTTTTGTGTTCCAAACATAAAATTGCCGGCAAATAGGCTTTGCAGGAAGAGTTAGCTTTTGTACTTACATTCGACATTTGTAGTGTTGAAATGTTATATTCGTGACTTTTAAGCATCTTTGTAGATTTTGGAATCTTTTATAAATTTTTCGACTCGAAGGTTAACTTTAAAACGTATTTTATTTGTTTTCATTTTTGTAAAGTTGAAGGTTTATATGTACTCTAGGAAATTGGTTGTTTTTAAAAGTTTCGCAGAACATAGAGGTTCAGTTTTATTTTTTATTTTAAAAGTAGATTTACTTGAAAGAATTTAAAAATGATTAATAGCTTTAAGCTTAACTAAAACTAATTTAGGTTGACATTATTTAATACTAATTTCATTAGATAACAATAACCTCGAAATATGAGCATATCTACTGAAATCATTAATATGGCAATCAGTATCTAACATGAAACATTCACCATATTTTGTCGAGATCTTCCTGGAAAGATTATCGAAATTTTCTAATGGATATGGTGTTAACCGAAATTAGAATGGTATTAGAAAATATTTTCACAGAGAAACATCGGCGACTTAATTACAAGCATTCAGCAGTTCGTGATTCGTTCATTGAGTTCTTTTTATCAACGTGGGCTTAGACATGTCAGACCAACATTCGATTTCATATTCATCTTCCACCCACAAACTCAAAAATTATCTCAACGTCCAGTATCTTTTAAATCATTTAAGTCACCGAAGTTTCCGCTCAGTAACCAGCTCCGAATTCTAAAATTTCCATGTTTTAGTTATTAGGATAAAATTCTTATTCCTAATACAGTGCCATTTTAAAATCGATCTGTATCAAAGTAGGCTTGGCAGGTTACCCGAGTTCGACTCCAGGTGGAACTAACTCGGGAATTATTAAAATTACGGTAAACATCTATCAAACGCCCCCCCCCCCAAATAATTCTGGAGTTTGAGACACTCTTTGGATTCAGTTCCAAAGGGCAAGACCGTGGTTCCAGTGGTTTCCAAGGTTCATATCTTATCTAGCAAGCAACAGCTGCACTAGACACCTACATCCGGTTAACCGTACTCACGCGTAACCTTCGAGGCACGCGCTTGCAATTCCCTTACTTTGTCAACGCCTACATTGCATTTACCCTCTCGTCAGAATTGCTTTGCCTTGCATTTACAAAAGCGTGTAAAAGCATAGATGTCTAATAGTAGGGAATCTAGAAGCTAGCGTCCAGGGATGTCGCTTACCTGATCTTCCTAAGCTTAGTATTAGTATTTAGTTATTAGGGAAGCTTCTACCAGCCTAGCGCTTACTGTTAGTATGTAAGTCATTTATGAGATCCCGTCCATCCTCATGCTTGTACAGTTTGTAGTCCATCTTGTCACGTATTATATTGTTAAATTATTATCCTGTATGTTTAATTCTTTAATTATTACTCTAGTCTTAGCTACGTTCCTGGTTATGTGCTCACCTAAAAAGTCATAAAATGAATGCCACGGCCGAAGCAAACTATATGAGCAAGAACAAGTCAATGCGATTTGTCCAGAGGTGAATCCGAGTAGATTAGGAGAGTAGAACTGTTGGTAAATTTTCACGTTGAAGCTTTATTTAGCTTAAAATAGTGTTAAGGGGACATTATGACCATTTAGCAACAGTCAAGTCACGGTATTAGTTGATATACATACAATAATATTAAAACCAGTGCTTCGAACAGCACATACTGAAATCGGCAACATGCATGGGCAAGACAAAATGCTTAGCGGGATAGTGGAGAAGATTCGTAGCGAATCGTGAGCTAACGAATACTCAAGCTAACGAAATCAACAAGCTGGCGACACGTTCCTGGAGATATGAGCCGCTGACCTGCCCTCAAGGAGCTGTAATACTAAAGTGGTGGAAAGAACCGGACTTGCTATTGAATTCGTCATTGGCTTGTCAATATATATATATATATATATATATATATATATATATATATATATATATATATATATATATATACAGGGTTATGATAATGTAATGCACAAAATTCATAAAACGTACAACGATCACTTTGGAACAAAATGCAAAAACACGTCAAATGTTTTTTTTTATTCCGCATCTTTTGACATAAGTTACAAAAATAACACGTCAAATTTGTCAAAGTTATGACGTCATTAACATATTTTTTTAATGGGAAGCTAAGATTTTTATTACATTATTGGAGAAAGCTTGTTTTGTTACACTAGGGAACAATAGTTGCAGTAGGGCTCACATAAGAAAAAAAAAACGAGAAAATGAATAAAAAACGAAATAAACGTAAGTTTCATAATAATCGTTGTACGTTTTATGAATTTTGTGCATTACATTATCATAACCCTGTATATATATATAACGAAGAAGTTTTAACTGAAAGAAAGAAGACTACCGCAGCTATCATTGCTTTACAATATTATGAGAATTTGTGATATTACTACCCAGTGATAAATCACTTTACGAAGTGCATCGCTCATGTGCTACGTACTGCGTTTTGGAGGTGTCGTGTTCACACAGATGCAGCAATTTAAATTGAAATACGTTGTATTCAGTGCAGACGAATCACTGCAAAACAACCTGAATCCATCACTGCACCACTTTCGGAAACTAGAGTTCGTGATGGTGAAGCTGTTTCCTTTGAGGTGAGGAGAAATACGTCGATGTCAAACAAATTGTCTTTGCACCTGCGCTGTGTACGACGCGTGTATTTGGAGCATGTTTCCAGTCTGAGCACGGAAGCGTACCTCCTTAATTTTCGAAGATTTACAACAATATTTAGAAGGCCATGCGTAATCTATTCAGGCGATTGCGTTATCTCTGGCCATATTGGTTCTTGGCCATATACCAGAGGTCTATTTCCAAATACAAAACATTTGCGGTTTCAACCATTTTTTTGCTTGTATTTATGGTCACCATATGTCAGGAGTGGTTTTACTCCATTTTGGAGGTTATTTTTGGTTAATATAGCGAAAGATTTTGTGGGTATACGTGCTTTTCTGGAGGAATTTTTTTATAAGGCTGTGTTATTAGTCACTGTTCTTACGAATACTTAGCATATAACGTGTTAAAATTTTCGATTCAATCTTAATGAAATTTTAAATGCATTTATAGTAAATAATCTTAGTACGGCCCTGTACATTTAAGTATATTTTCGTCGGCTTAAAAAGTATAGACTTTATTTTAAATCAGACAATGTTTCCGTTAATGTGAAAGGTCATCTAAAGTGTTATACGCAAATGAAATTTGTTTTTGTAAGAAAATACGAAATAAAAATGAGTTCTTGACGGAATGATATATCTAAAAATGCATTAAAGTCAAATTTATGTTTCCTAGAACATGCTTATTTTCGTTTCTGATAAATAGATTCTTCGAGAACAGACATACAAAGAAACAGTCTGCAACAAATTTTAAATATCAAAGTTCATGTTACGAAGCAGATTTTTACTCCGGTAAAACACCGTAGAATATTCTGGAATAAATAAAGTTCGAAATGTGCCAGTGCCGTCTCTGATAGGGTGTTCATGTTCCCTTTCTTAAAAATTATTAGCGCAAAGATAGTTTTGCGTCCTCAAGTAGTCTAGTCTAGTAAAGGAGTCTGGTAATGTCGGTCGACAGGGTTTAGTCTAGCGGTTGACGGTATACGATGATGTAAAGTCACCGTGTTGGGTGCATTCGTTCGCAAGCAGGGCGCATACACAAGGTCCCGGATAATTTGCCAAGTGACGCGGGGTTCTGTTATCGGTCGCCAAGTGAATTAAGTTTGAGTTTTACGTTCCATTTTACCGATCAGAAATTTAAAAGCTTAAAAATAGAGCTTAATATTTTGTTTTAGTCACCATAAAGATTAATCCAATGTGTCGTTAGTGTATGATTTAGGAAGTGAATCCAATAATTAAGTGAATTCTAAAGATAACGAAACTATATTTTTGTTCCACATCGTATCGCTAATATTTGGAATTGCGTAAATTTGTACCGGATTAAGAAAATATTAAAGAAATAATGCAACCACTTAAGAAATAAAGTTGTGTCAACGTGGTAAGTTTTTAAATGATCCACGTTTCTTTTGAAAGTATATGGTTTAATTCTTTATTAATGAAAGGATATTGCAAACCTAAGTACAACATAATTACCATAAACTTTAGTTCATAAACACTTGTTACGACTTCAGCATCGGCAGCAGTAGTTCAAAGTGCTGCATCTATAATATGTGAGGTACTTTGTGCCTAATGTTAAGTGAGTTTAAGGGCATCATTGTGTAAGTGTTATTTGTCAAATTTAAAGAATCCTTTAACGATTTATCAAGGATTAACGGATAAACTGTATGACAGAAGTAAGTTCTGTGTTTAAAACTTATTTGTACCATTTCTATGAAAACTTTTTGTTAATTATGCAAAGATTTTCTTTTCAATACGGATCCTTATTAGAACACTTACTATTGTTCTTATTATTGTCATTTGAGACTAAAGATAAATAAGTACTCAAATTAACTCTATTGTGATAATATTGGACCGATCATTAACCTGCTTTAACGTCAATTTAACTAATGGTGATTAGTTTTTTAATTTATTAATTTTAATCATCAATACAATCTGGATCCTTTTTTTACTCGGGTGTTCAAACCAGAATTGTAATGACTTCGAGTAAATGGCGCCCATATTCCTTCTTATTTCAACAAACCTTATTTTTCTTTACAATCTATAAGCTAGAGAATTTATCAATAAGAAATCTTTAGCCGGGGCAAAGAACAGTAAGTATCATTGTTTCCTTTCCGTGAGCTTTATCGATGTTATAGTTAACGTCCATCGTGCGACGTTTGTTTTGTGTATTCAGAGAAATTTAACGTTACAATTGACAGTCCCATCGCGGGGCATTTGTTTTCAGTTCATTATTTCTTAAATTGTTACAACTGGCTTCCATGCGGGGGAGTTGTTTTGTGTTGCTGTGAATTTTGTTTGTTACATGCAGTAGGTATGTCCGTTATGGAAATAAACATGTACAGTTACAGCTGCTTAAAGATTTTCTTTACTAAAGTTAAACCCTGTGCAGTTAATATATATTTAAATCGAGAAAGCCTTGTTTCTACATCACCGTTGCTGAATGGGGGGGGGGGGGTGCAAAAACAAAATTGGCAATAAGGTAGCCATATTGCAAACGTTTCATTTGCACCTGTACCTTGACAAAACTGTTAAACTATGTATCTCGGGATTTTTGTTAAATACCTCACAAGCCTTTTCAACTAGACACCGCCTGAACTCTTCTGGGGCGGATTTCAAGCTGAAGTTAAATTATCTAAACTTTTCAGAAATGGTACATTTTGTGTTTTAAATGATACAATTATGGCTTTTCACACGACCCTACACACATACTTCGGTAAGATGCGCACAGTCTCAGCTAGAAGTGTCGTCGCCACCGGGGCCTGGTTATGACCTTATGCCAAACTTAATTTCTTTAGTTTCTTTTTCGATGACGTATTTTGTACATGAATTACTCATCCACAATTTTGGTTTTCAATAAACACATTTTGGATACCCCACGAAAGTAATAAATAGTGCGCCTATGACCGCGTATAATTTAAATCTCTGACAGTACAATCTTTATTATTAAATAAGTGGTCATCCAGACTTCAATCTCTATAACATTGGCTTCATTATCTATTATAGTCGTATTTCTGGCATTTCCAAGAAGAGTTTGCGATAATGTTCACGTTGGCGTAAACAGTTAAATATTTCTAATCAAAAGAAATATTTTTTTGTTGAATAAATGTAGAGGTTATAAAAATTATCAAGTCTTATTGTTTATTTATATGTAAGGTTTTCTTGTGTATATATTTAGTGAACAAAACATGTTTGTATTTTTACAGTAACAAGTATCCTAAATATCGCCATAAAGTAAAGATCAGAATGCGATGTGATGTGCTGTTAATAAATATTGTGGTTATAGTATTTGCTTCCTACTGTAAGTAATACGAAGCGGAAAAGCTATTGTTTTCATTATTAAAGGTTTATTTAATGGTTTATTTAAATTATTGGATTTTAAAGCACCCAGCCAACACCAGCAAACAGAGCTTCTCCTTTCTCAATCTTATGATTTTCCTCGTAGCGGTTTTTCCGTGGGGTTTTCCTAATAATGTTATCGAGAATCTCATATCTACTTCACAGGGAGTTTTATTGAACTTCAAATATTTGTTAAAGCATTTTGATCAACGTTTTTGATATAATTGAAGCAAAACTTTTTTAATATTCTATTAAAAGTCAGGTTTTTGTTAGGGTTCCAACTTCAGTAATTAAAAAACTGAAAATTAAGCAACCGACCGATTCAATTTTCGGAAATTTGAAAAGTTTGCGATAGAAGTCGCTCGTTTTAAGCAGGGACGGACTGTTGAGAGAAAGTTTGCTTTGATTTCCATCTTTTTTTTCTGTGTTATAGGATATTTTCTAATTTAACAGTGAGAATTTCATGCAGATCATAGTTTAACGAATTAATTATGTATACTAAAAAATTAAATAACTTGATTTATGGTACCCACAGGTAAGTGTCGCTTGATTTCTCAAGATTCAAACGGTTTCTCTATTAAAACTTTTCTTCTCTATTATGAAACTTTGCAGTATTTTAAGATATCTGTACAATTCTTCTATATATTGGAATACAACCTGTAGAAATATGCATCACTAATACTAATAGTTGTATAGTATCACTAAATGCATTCAATGAAAGCTGTATGTTAATTCATTTTAAAAGATTCATGAAGTGGAACTAATGATTGCAACGCATATTAATAAAACAATGGCTTTCCAATACTCACATTTATATGACCAATACGTAAATAATTACCAATATGTAGCTAAATACAGCTTTTATTTGTTCAAAAATATGCAATTGTTAAAATCAAAAATTACTTTCATTTACCATTATTACAAAGTAAATAACAATACCATTTTGTTGTGTAAAAGAGAGCAAACTGCCAGATATTTATTGGCCTTCCTCGAACGGATATAAAAGGAAACGCATTAACAGAGAATAAAAAATCAATACAAAAACTTTGGCTGCCTTTTATAGTCAGAATTCAAGTTAAATAAATATGTATATATATAAATACATATCCCGATTTCCAACAATTCCCGTCTGCATCAACATAATCCCTTTGAGAAATTACGGAAACCAAAAATACCGCGTGCGCGCAAAATGAAATCGAACGCTGCTGCCATAGCTATAACTCTGCTGCTGTTATTCTTATGCTTCTATATTTTTACACACTGCGATTGAATGATTGCCTGTTTTCGTGTACAAAGCCTAAACGAAGGGTCGAAAAATTTTCAGTCACGTCCGCTTTCAAACGTTGTGGATATAACTGAAATAAAACGAAAAATATAATCAATATAGGAACTTTCACTGAATGCCAACCAAAGAGGACATTTTGAAGCTTCAACAGTACCCAGGCTTGAAAAATAAAATTGAACAAATTACCAGGACGACGCTACATTTTAATGCTACTGTTTATCTTTTACCGTGGTTGGTATCGAAAGGGGACGAAATGTTGTAGTTTTTCCCACAATAAAATAGCCATCCAACAATGCAAACTTGCACCTAAACAAACAGATTTTTAGAAATTCGGTGTAGCTTCCCATTGTGCGTTATTTTACCATATTTTTTCTACGGCTGTCAAAAAATGATGACATTTTTTCATTAATATCTGTATGAAAAATGCCACATTGGTTTTGTATACTTGGCAACGTGCACGAAATATTTTTCGCTTTAGGGTGAAAAATATTTCTCGCATTTATGCGATTTATGCATATTTGAGTAATGTCGTTTCCGTAGCAACAACGAAACTGTCCACTTTGCGCTAAAATAAAAATCTCCTTGTGTTTTTCTATTTTTTCGGTTATTTCAACAACGCTGTAGAAAAGACTTGAAACTGTGCAATTCGTGGTCGAAATGACTTTGGTGGTCTCGAATGAGATGGGAAGACTTTCATTCGTGACCACCAAAGTAGCATTTCGCTTTTAAATACAAAAATGACTATTTAAAGGTCAGGTGTGATTTCAGGATTTTGTACACTTCACTTTTACATGATTTTGTCTAGATGAAACCTATTTGAAGCCTTGTGCTATTAGAATATTCTAGTTGCGAAAACATACTACTTTCTTGAAGCACTATTTTTTTATCTAAAATATCCTACGCGTTTCTAATTTTTATACAGTTCACCTTTCACCGAAAGAAAATTGTAAGAATGTCCAAGTAGATCTGTACTCAAGTTAATCAGTATGTGATTAATTCTCCAAGCTTCTTTTTCCTAATATGCAAGACAGTCTGTAGTAAAATAATTTGAACCAATAGCTAACAGGGTAAAATTGGATGAAACATTTAGGGTAAATTTAGAATGTTGCATAAAGCATTCTAACGTGCAGAAAAACGATACTTCTCTTTTCTTTGGCAAAAGCCATCCTGATTGATCTCAACTATGTGAAATAAGGTCAAACCTTTCAAAAAAAGGAACCGTAAAAATTTGTAGTCTTCTTTGTTAAAAATACGACATTTGAATATAAATATTCGAGGTTGTGTTTAGTAATTGCCATCTTCCAATTCATGTTCTACCACTTCTTGATGTTTGTATATTGATTAGATAGGCAGCCATGCATGAATAATTCGTTTTACAAGATTCCACTAACTGAGCAAAGGCATAATTTCCATCTTAATTACACATAATTAGCAAATTACAGTTTGCAACTCGGCAAACGTCAAAGTTGAAAACCTCAATGATGCTGATGGTATGTACATGTGAGCCCTGTCACATGTCTCGTGTCACACCTGTTAAGCATTTACTTACTAAAACTTAAACAATAGAAATCCAGACGGTAAATCAAAAATGCCTTTTTTTTATTATAGATACTTCAGCTTTTTAACTGGACCTTGGATTGGATGCTTTTTGAAGATTAAGAATTTATTTAAAAGAAAATTTAATCTTAAAATTTGAATGTATTTAATCCTCCAAATTATTTGTTTCTATGTAACTATAAAAAGGTATAAATATATCAATAGTTATTATGATTAACAAATTCAGATAATTTAGTTTACTTTTATATTTTGTTAAATTAACTGCATATGAATAAATTGATTTCTGTCAACTTTTAAAATGTAAAAAAGTAGTTATAGTGACATAACTACAATAGTTGGACATACGGTATCGTGAAGTTTTTTGTAGATGTTGATATGCTGCTTAATATTGTAGAACATTTTTTTGTTCTATCATCAATAGTTTCCGCAGCGCATGCGATGAAAGACATTTTATGGCTAATATTTGTACACCTTGGGTTACATTATTTAAGTTTTAGTAGAGATCCCTAATTTTTTCTAGTAATAAATATAGCCTATGTTACTCAGGGATAATGCAGCATTCTAATGGTGAAATATTATTGGCAAACTAATAGAAAACGTCTTACCGAATTAAGCAAACGTTAGTGGCGGCATATATCATATAAACAATTTATTTATTGGGAAAATTCTTGATTGCCTTTGGGAAAAAATAAAAGGAAGGTTTAAAAAATAATCGAATATCCCGATGATAATGATGCGTTTCGTCTAACAGAAGGGAAAGATCCAGATTATTTTTATTAAGAAATAGGAATAATTTATTTAATATTTTGTGTTAACTAAATATTTACATAAATTATAAAGAAGTAAAAATAACTTTAAAAATAACATGTACTCCTAGTTTTCACGTATAATTAAAGTGTTACATTTATAAATACGTTCTATTTAGTAATAATGATAAGGACATCTAATGATTATATCTGGAATAATTACTTTTTTGCTTCCTCCAACGAAGGAAGCTCTGCTGTGGCTATATTTCCAGAGATTATGGCTGCGTATTTATCATTTTCATTATTCAAATACGTAGGATCAGCGAAGTTATTCTCTATTACAAATAGTTATTATTTTCTCGCGCCATTCATTCAATCTTCTTGGAAAGATTTCTTGATACAATCAACCTTTTTCACTTTTTGCAACCATTCTCGGTAAATTTTAAGATTTTTATCTTTATGTGGATAAGAAAAATTATATTTGCCAGCCTTTTCAGTATTCTTGCAACCGAATATACAACATCGAGGCATGTTGTTTTAATGGGTAACTATACAATAGTAATAAGCAATAAATAACCTAATACAAAAACAATTTTTATTTACCTCCAAACACGTGAAATACACTGATTTGTGGTCGGAGTTCTACTACCAAAGCAGTTTAGTATACTGTGCATATTAGGCGCGTGCACGTGTGACGTCACACGCTTCGAATCTTTGAACTTCAAAAATTAATTACAGGCTTATTTTTAAGAATCTAGAAATTTTACTTGTGAAATGGCTATCTATATTTTTTGTTTAATTTATTAAGCTGAAGTTGTAAATCCGCTTTACAACACCTTGAAGTTTCTTACATAACCAAAAGCTTGTTAAAAAACGTTAAAAAAACTTTATTAATCTTTTCAAAAGTAAATTTAAAGTTTAATTAACTATTACGTTTTTTTAAGGTTTGTTAACTAACTGCAATCACTATATGAACACCTTACTTACCGTCTATAAAAAGTATGATGAAACAATAATATACGACAAATAAAGTTACATAAATTATATTTAGCTTTAAAAATTTCCATTCGAACAATGAAATTTTGAAAAAATAACAAAATTATGGAAATCCCATCCACATATACTTAAACAATAGACATAGTACATAGTAACAATTGTTGATCGGGGGATGAATCGCATGTGTTTTAATATTCAATTCGTATTTCAGAAATATTTGCGCAAATCGAAATAAATAATCTAATTAGTGACCAATACGTTCTAGTTACGAAATTATAAAGTTTTCAGCTACAATGTTATGCGTATGTGTTTCATTTCAAACAGACAAAATAATTCGATCAACATGTTAATGGATTTGTTTGCGAATGACACTAATTCATATAAATAACGAAATAGATGGAATTACTGACATGGCTTGCCATAATGTGTGAACAACAACAATATTCGCTTTAACCCGATCGTTGTAAATGTATTCTAATTTAACTCAATTGGAATTTTGTAACTTGGTTTTGACGTGTTTTTCGATACAATCAACCGTTTTGTATTGAATAATTGAAACATCGTGACTGCCTAATAAATAATCCAGAACCATTTATTGACGTTACCTACTGACTCTTAAAAGGAAAACTTTTCTGATATAAATAAACTTTAATAATATAGAATGGGGTAGGCAGTTTAAGAAGGATAATCAAGTTAGAAAAAGGAAATTTGTGGTTAGGAAAATTTCAAATTTCTATGTGAATATATCTAAACTAAAGTCTAAAAGGAAATTATGGTTGCAATAATTTCATATAACTGGAAGTAAAATTTAGCAGATGGCAATATCTAATTATTATCAAAACAACATAAAAGTTCTTATCTTTAACTTCTTACTTTAGGAATTTAAATCTACCCAGTTTGCAGAGTGGAAGTTTTCTAATTGCCATTTACTATAATAGTAGTTTATGATATAAGTGTCAAAAGTGAACGTCTATTTTGTGAAAGAGAAGTTTCAACTTCGAACAAAATAAACTCACTTTTAACATGTATAAATAGCATACATTATTTTTTTTACAAACCCTATTACAGGAGCAGGCGCGTGCTGGCCCACCGGGATACCCGGAGTTTCAGGGTAAGCCTTTATAAAGTTGCCACGAAGGGCCCTACGACACGATTGAACTTAAATTACCAACAATTAAATTATATTTAAAGTAGAAATAATTCACCTCGCTGCTGTTCAACTCGACCGCACCTGACGAATAGCGACGATTGAATCTAATCTTATTTCCCGTTTTTAGCCTTGCGAACCATTCAAGAACTCGCTAATTTAGAGGAATCGAAGTAACCATATTTATATTGATGACGTAATTTGGGGATATGATTTTGTGTGTTCTGTCCAGAAACTTCAATTGGGTTTAATACAGCTTCTGCGATCTGGTGGATTCAAGTTGCGAAAGTGGATAAGTTCAAGAAGTTCGCAAGGAACTTCTTGCGGCTGTACCATAGGCTGATGCCCAAACGCCAGTTCAATTCGACAAAGAGGAACCTATCTTTATTAAGGTTTTAGATCTTCATTGGAACCCTGTGGCCGACGTGTTTTTCTACTTGTGTCACCTTATAGATCGCCCTTGTACATAAAGAGATATCTTATCGGAAGTAGCGAGAATTTACAATCCTTTAAGATTTTTAACCCCAGTGGTTTTCTTTGTAAAAAGGTTGATGCAGCAATTCTGGATGGTGACAATAGATTGGGATGATCCTATTAATGCTCTGTGGATGTTTATGTACATTTCTTCGCCTCATAACGTATTATCTAGATACCCAAATAGGAGCTAATTGATGCTACGGTATTTGATACTTGTATTTGTTAACGTTCGGGTGTTCACTTCCCGTCCTAAAACATGAATTGAAATACTTTCAGTAGAAGTGAGGTTACTGTCCATCCTCTAATAGCTTTCCAGGTTAGTACCGGAGCTATAAACGTATTCACCCATCGACGCCCTCTTTACGAGATGGCATTTCGTCCAGCTTTTGGATTATTCCCCAACATACTGCCCGATCTAATCCAACCTCAATTGTGGCCTTGGTTTTTTAATGGTTCCCAGTTATAGGCCTGGTATGCCCTTGACAGCGCTTCGTTTATAAGTCTACACGTTCTAGACTGCCGATGTGTACCCGTTAGGGTGAAGTTGTCGTGAGCGTGAGAGGCTGTGTGTTCGCTTTATCACAGCTTAAGTGTAGTGGCTCTAGATCTTCTTCAGCTCACAGGACTTCCTGCAGTTAAGTCATATGGTGATTCGAATAGCATCCTGAACACAACTACCTGGTGGCATGCAGTTTCCCATTGGCCACCTCGCTTCAATTCTTTTCCATAAGATTAAGTCAATCAACGTTTATGAGTATTCGTCGAGATACATTTTCGTATAACTCTATCACACATTTAATTCCGACCTGAGCAACCAGTAACCCAGATTCCTGGGATTGGATTTACCGGTGCCAGTTCTATGGGTAGGTGCCGTGTAATCTGCTTCCCCCACCCAATGTTCCTGAGACAGTGATCAATAACTGGAATTTGTTTAAGTTGGAACTTCCTAAACTTTAAAATTTAAATTTTTTTAGATGTATTAATTTAGACTCGGCTGTCAAAAACGAACTCCAAGACATTTGTGGCTAACCGAGTAGCTTTCATTCAAGATATCATCGCTCCTTCGTCATGATATTACGTTCCGTCAGCAGAGAATCCGGCTGATAGTGCCTCATGCGGACTTTTGCCCTCGCAATTGCTAAATCATAGTTTGAGGTGGAAAGGACCTTCATGGCTCTCTCGTCTCCCAGACTCGTGATCACAACAAGCTTCATTCTCTGCAAGTTTTTTTCTGCAAGAGGAATGTGAAATGTACTGACAGTTACTAATGAATCCCATATAATAGATGATCTAAGCACTGTACAAAAGTGAAAAGCTTTTTGATTTGAAAGCAGGTACTTACATATATTGTATTTTTAAATGCTGGTTTTAGGATTTTATGTGACAAGAAGATTTATTGTTAATATTATTACTGCTTTTTGTCTCTCATAAACATTTTCCAAACCATATCTAATCTTCATGTTGTCAAAACAGAACGATGAGGCTAATTAGATTAAATTTAAAAAGAATACATACAAAGATAAGGGACTTTTACAGTATTTTTTCTTAAACACAAGGTTACTTTTAGTAAAGTTTAGGTAATTTATATTTATTCATGTGTAAAAAATGAAAAGACCTTTCCTTTAGATTTCACAAGGTCTCGTAACGGAAAATGCGTATAATTAGTTTCTGATTTTGCTTAATTAAGCACAGTTTCTTAAAGAGAACGCTCCCAGCATTTTTGGAATTTTCTGACGAATGTGAGTTTTGCTTATACTAATTGCATTTTTACCAATTAGTAGATTTTCAGCGGGTATCTTATTAATCTCGTTGAATGAGAACGGCGGGTGTCTTTTAATGCTATTAAATACTACCGCCCTATTAGAAATGTATCTATTGATATAGAATAAATTTTTTTCTGGTTGCTTTATAAAAATACTTTTCTGGTGAAGGGAAGGTGTTATAAGCTTGAATAGGGCAATATAAGGAGCGTTCTGTCTATGCCATGTTGTTTTTAGTTTAATCCGCTGCGCTCCAATAACCCAGTGTAATTACAAAAGTTTTCCGCTTGGTGCGCTAGGGACAAATACAAGAAACTTTACGGCAATAAAGACACGCTTACACAGACTGCCTACATTGCATTCGCTAACAATAACGTAAAAATGTGTTTATATTTTAATATCTAAACTGGGGGAGAACTAGCATAGAAACGTATCCTATTGCATCTCCAATACGCTAGGTTTGAATTGCGAGGTAAATCCTCGGATGTGTTCTAGATTCACATGCCATCTACACTTTGTTGTATCAGAATTGCATCTGTCTGGGGCATACAGCCTTCTAAATGTTTAAGCAGATTCGCCTTTGTATTGCAGGGGATGTCTAATTATCCTTGAGGTTTCAAGAAATATCTTATTACGCTAATAATTTTTTTTGCTGAATGTAAGGATAAATAAATAACAATAGTTCCAGGCTTACAGGTTCGATCGTCAGTTCTTGCTAGTATGCATAGCGGAAAGAATCAAACCATGCCTTCTTCTCGGATACGGCAATATTACCGTAGGCCGACGTGTCAATCTACCTTTGATATCTTAAGAATCCCAGTGGGCGGAAATATCGCAACTTCAGCTAAGTTATACTAGAATCGGTGCCAAGAGGTACGAGGACTATTTTGCCACCATGACACCTCGTCCGAAAACAAGTTTTAATGTTTATGTTTATTTATAACTAATAATTAAGTTTATGAGCTTCAGTTTTTAAGTTTTAAAGAATTCTAAATTTGCTTCCAATTAAAAAAGCAACTTTTACATAGTATATTAAAGGTCGTAGGTACATAACACTCTTTTCCTTCTACTATCATAGGCAAATGAACTCATCTGCGTTATTTCTTTCTTTCTTCGTTTTTTTTTTCATTCTACTATTTCATAACCCATTTCACAATTCATATACATCTTCCTAGGCGAAAGTATAAAGATTCCGGAATAATTGTCTAAAGAAAGTTGAGCGCAAATGAGAACTGAAAACCACCTTTTCTTATTGTTATTAGTAGTTGCACAAATATTTGTTTAGCGAACATACCAGAGAAGACCAAGAGCGTGGGGTAGGTGGAAAGATTATTTCTTTATTCTTAAGACCCTTTATTATTGCTTATATAGGTCTAGGCGCTATTACAGTTTAAATTAGCTTTAAAGTTCCATTAATCCTTTATTTGTTATTTACTACTTAAATATATTATACCTTTACTTATGCCATTTCAGAGAAGAGGAAATCTCTAAATATGTAATTACATTATGATTAGTACATTTTACCTTGTTCAGTATATACAGGGTGTTTCACTAAACTTTCGTATAAAGTGAATATGTGATAGTAGTACTCGTCAATAGGAAAAAAAATCCTTATGCCATTTTTGATTTTACGCACATCGAAAAAATTTATAAAAAGGTAAATCTTTGGAGACTGCTGGATTGTATCACGACCTATTTCACTATAAGATCAAATACCGTCTTTAACAAACCCTAATAGTAGTTTTAAAATCAATATTTGGGTAATTATGCACATTCACGGTATCACATTTCATTTTGTTTGCGACTTTAGTCTGTGTATTAAGAATGAGTGATGACTGAGAAAAATTGGTGTTTACATTCATAGAATACCTTATTATTTAACTTTTAGTTAGGGAAAAGTTTTGTTTTGGGACAACACAGATCGGTCAATGTCCCTTCTGTTCAACATAAACGGGACAGCCCTGAATAACTGTTAGTTATCCCTGGTGTTATAGATACATTATTTTAATCATGGATAATTAATTAAAAATAGAGTTAATAAAGTCCGTAACATTTTTTGCATTGACAAACCTGCATAATTCGAAACAATACTGCAAAATCTACGTTCTGGAAGAAGTTATGATCACGTTTATTAAAGTACTGCACATACAAGCTGATATTGAGTTTACATAATATTTACATAATAACTATTGTCACGAATGGCATTCGCTTTATGTTAAAGTATTTCTGAGCATTTTAAACTAGCTTTCTACTCCAGAGCAGAACAAATAAAATCTATAAATAGCCAATCTGCAAACCTTATATGATCTACTCAACCACCTCGATACGTGCCATTTATTCAGAAACTTTCGTTGACTTATCTAGCAACCTCGTGTATGACAGAATTAATGCTTAAAAGTTTACGCTCTGTTTTGCTATACGTGCGCCCATTTCATCGATTTACATCTTACTTTAGTGAACTGATATCTTCTAAATTAATAAAAATCAAGGTTGCTATTGCTATAAATCAAATTTATTTTAAATAAAACAAAATGAATACAACAAATAATACAAAATTGTATGTTATAAGATAAAGTAGGCATATTGTTTAATGAGGCTGCCTGCGAACATAGTTCTCGACACATTTCTGAGTTTCGAAGACCTCAGGGATTCTCGGGTAAGTGTTTAAACAATGTCTTGTCATGTTTAACTTTATCTTATAGAAGAGTATTGCCTCTGACATGATTGACATGATGAGTTACTGTCCCCTTCTATTTTAATCTTTATATTAATCTAGTCAACTAAGTTTTGCTTCTTATTAAATCGCTCGTCCTACATCTCGCTAGCTAATTTTTGTCATGTTTTTATAACGTGACATTTTGGTGGAGATGCTGGGCAATGGACCGACTGTTATCTATTCTTGGCATCATCGTAACCGGCAGATTGCTTATTTATAGCTTTTATTCGATCTGGTTGGACGTAGGGAGCTGGTTTGAAACGCTTTAGAAATATTTTAACGTAAAGCGAGTTCCATTCGTGACACTAAAACACCGTAGGTTAGACAGCGAATAAGTCATTTAAAAATATGTCAGATTGCTTAGAGAATGGAGAGTTTGTATACTTTAATATCACGAGATGAAACTATTTTTTTGTAATTTTAATCTCAAAATCTAGAAGACTCTTTTTAAAGTATTAATTATTATTAATTCAAAATAATATATTCTAATTTGTTATGCCGATATCGATATTACAGTATTATTTACAAAACCGCATCTCTATTTCCTATTATTAGAGAAATGTTTTAGTGCTAATTAAAGTTCGAAACGCGTATTATATCCGTTGTCCAAGCCAAATCCTAATTAACCACGGATACCAACAACAACCTCAACTCTCTGAGACCATCCATAATTTCCTGAAAACTTTATGGCTATATTATACAGACGCGTAAATTAATGTTCATATTTTAAAGTAGTTGGGGAGCCAAACCGAAAAGGTCAGATTTTGATCAATCTCTTTTTGTAATATTAATTACGGGTAGGATTTAAATAAAGCAGAGGATTTTATTAATAGTGCAGATAGCAGTACTTTGAATTCGTTACAACATTTCAGGTGATAAATCGTTATATGATTTATTGATTGTACATGAATAATGAAAATGTTTTAAAATTTAATTAGTGTTATAAATTCACTAATATATACATATATTTATGTAAAACACAGTAGCGTGCAGTGCATACGAAACAGTGGAAGCAGTCGTGATACGACGTATGCGCTATTACGCTAGTATGCAATGTGTACGAGCGTGATAGCGCATACATCATATCGGGACTGCTTCCACTGTCTCGTATGCACGGCACGCTGCTGGTAAGACACATGGATAAATTTGCTTATTTATAACATAGGATTTTCACAAGGACAAAACAACATCAGCACTTTGTTCGAGTGATGATGAGAATATCCATTACTTTTCCAATTATAACAATAATCAACAAGTTAAATAACAAAATGTGTTTGAATTAGCCAACTGTCGACTCGCATCATAAAGACACATACATTTAAGAAGACGCTTTGAAATATCTTAAAAATAAAATAAGCTTTTTTAAAAACGATTCTTTAGAGTGTTTCATATAACTATTTGTACTGAGAAAAATAAAATACACTTATCAGATTACTCAGATGATTAAGTATAATTTCAAAAGCACTATACGTGATGGTTACTAACATCCTGTCAACGTAGTTGGCAGCAAAATATATCAAGTCACTTTCGAGTGTAGAGAATAATAATAGATAGGTTAAAATCTAATTTTGGAAGCAATTACTGAAAAGGCCCATTATAATTAATTCTACATGTTACCACAACAGGTAACAATAGAATATAACTACACAATAAGTACAGCCCGTACGATATGTGTTGAGCTAAAATTCCTAAAAGACCACTGCGTCACTTTCTCGGAATTAACCTCATTCGACACCCGAGTTGGAAAGACATTGGCGGCATCGCCAGCTTTCACCAGTGGAACTTGTAGTGATCCTAAGGATGACTTTAAAAATTTATCAGAATAGGTGCTGTAGTACGTTACGCAAATATACTTTCTTTGTTTATTCCTTTTGTTTGTATTGTATTGTATAATAGCATGTACCTAGATGATAGTCACAAATTATTGTAATAAAAGAAATTAAAATACGTGACTTTACAAGATTGTAAATATTTTTTACAAACGTCTACGTTTCAAGGCTTGTTGCTTGCCAATATCAAGCCGTGGCAGGCCGTTGTGTTCCGAGAACGTCATCGGCTTTCTCCTTTCTGGGAATTCTGGCTCAACAGATATCGTACGGGCTGTACGCGTTGCTGTTAAACTAGCCATTGAGTAAATGTGGACATAACTGTAAATCTACCTATGAAGAACTTCTTATGGTTAATGTGAACTACTTGCCCTTTTTTATTTATGATTACATTAATAAAACAAATATTATTGCTCAAATTTTATAAAACAATTTTAAAAATCGAAGAGAATCTAATTGTATTTTTTCTGTTTCAGCTCTTTGTAATAATCATCAAGATGCAGTGCACATCACAGCCATACTTGGTGAGTCTGTGGTTTTCAACTGTCACGTGGAGTTCCCGGGAGATCAACCCGTGCCGTATGTGTTGCAATGGGAGAAGAAGGTAGGCGACACGGTAGGATTTCACCCTCTGCTCTCTTATTGTGGTGGCCATCGGAAGGGCACAAGCCCTAGGTTTGGTTCCTGATGCGCTCAAATTAAAACATACGAGCTCGTGAGGAAAGATTAACCATTATATATTATTTTGTTTATATTTGATCAGCGCTCAGGAACGATTTTTTAATTATTTCCAGTTGTACTTTTATGTATAAACGTTGAGTATTGTTTTTTGTAGAGACACATAAATATACAATTGGATTAATCGCTACCAGTATATATATTAAATTAGTCTTGCTCTGCGGAATGGATATTATACGGCGCCGAAAGTGCATACTACCACAGTGCGCCATTGCTAAGTTTTCAAAATACCTACTTTTATAACGTGGTTGTTTGTGATTGACCACAGTGATGTGATCCACAAAGAGATAAGAGAGAGCAGATGATACATTTTTCATCTAATCATCAAGTTCATTTCACACTTTTATTTCTAAATGCATTAAGTAAATAATAGTTAAAGGAAAATTACCCTCAAGTGAAAAATAACTAATAATAACAATAATAAACTCTGTTTTTTGCACATTTTGTTTTCCAAAGTCACAATTGGACTAGTCACACACTGTACTAACAGTCACAAAAAATACTGCTTGGTTGTTCTAATACTACTTATGTATTATTTTTAGTATTCTTGAATTCATTAACTATACTCTAGTAGTTTGTTGGACATTAATCATATAATGGATTAATTTCGAACGAAACTGTACATGTTTAGATGCATTAATGCAGTTTATATGTGTGTATATGTCTCTCTCTCTGTCTCTCTCTTTCTCTATATTTAATTATGCATGTCACCTTAATTTGGCATCATTTCTTCTTTCTGTATTAGTAGCAGTAGACGCAAGTAATAATCTGTTAACTGTGAGTTGGTATTAGGGTAAACTTGGCAAAATGGCATATTTCAACTAGATATCAAGTGATTTTTTTAGATATTCGATACCGATGCCTCATTCAGGAATGATTAACAATAAAAAAACTTCCATTTAAAAATGTATATACTACTAATCTTCAGCTTTCTTCGAAGGAAGATTCAAATAGTAACGGAAAACCTGAAGATTGTCAGATAAATTAGTAATTTGAATTTAGAGTCTATATGCAAGGATTTCAAGAAGTATGCCATCTCATCATAGTTTCCTTCCCAACTAACTTTCCTATGTTGCTGCAAGTTAATATTAAAAGCATGCAGTTTTACTGTATTTTAGTTTGTGCATGTAAGAGTACACATATTTCATTTGGAACTGTTTGCGCCTCTATCTGTAAAATATTTTGTAATTTGGTTAAGATTGGATAAACAGGCGGATAGAATAAAACATTAACTTTAATTCGTTTCATAGTCAGTACAATACTAAAAATTAGAATTACAGCATCGAGGTAGCAAAAGCAAAAAATATTTCCATTTGTAATCTGCACGTGCATGTTTCTTATATACAGTTCACAAAAAGAATAAGAAAAAAGAAAGTAGATTAGGAACATAATATTACGTTAAAGGTGTTAAACGAGAGAGAGAAAATGTTAGACTGGCAAATTGTACAAATGTCATCATTTTAAAGGGTCAAGAAATCCCAATCTACATCTGGTATGAGAGCTACCCTACTCACAGCGGTGAAGGATACGAGGGACGCGTCTCCCGTGTGTCCCCGGATTCTCCCTACGGAGCCGCCTCCCTTAACCTGACGAACATTCGCGAGTCGGATCAGGGCTGGTAAGAACACTTTGTTGTAGTTAAAGGGGCGGTTCGCAAATTGTTATTCTGGACACATATTATTACGCACACAGGTACGAATGCAAAGTGGTATTCCTCAACCGCTCACCGAACTCGCACAAGAATGGAACCTGGTTTCACCTGGACGTACATGCACCCCCTCGCTTTAGCGTTACACCAGAAGATGTTATATACGTCAATCTGGGCGACGCCATTATCCTTAACTGCCAGGCGGAAGGTACACCTACTCCTGAAATACTTTGGTACAAAGACGCGAATCCTGTTGAACCTTCTGCTACTATAGGTATATACATATTTACTATATATAGTTACCGCATATTACCAAAACCCTCATAAAATAATCATAATTACCTCAGAGTTTCGAATAAACACAGCAGCCGGGTGTGTTTATATAATAATAAATTCATTCCAGTGTGTTAAACTGTAGAACAGTGAACGACTAACACTTTCGAGCACCTTTTCCAGCTGTAATAATTGTTTGAGTAAGGATTTGATATCCATTAGGTTGCGAAAGTCATGGTTAAACATTTAGTAGTTGTATAGAATATACTTCAAAATTTTAACAACAAAAATCACTTTAATTAAAGATTTAAATCAGTAAATGAAAAGTAAAATCCACATAAAGCTAAAGCAAATCAATACTTTTGTACGTTATTAAATCGGAATACACGCTTACCTTCGAAAATTCTGCCAAAAATACAATATTAATCAAAAATTGTAGTTTCTTGGATATATTCAATACCTCTAGAGTCTTTTGAAGATTTGTGGTAGCAAAATAGATAATTTTTTCCGCGAATATTACACAAAATGGGAAATCTGCATCTACGTTGTGTAGCGCACTAGGCTAATCAATGTCAACTTCAAAGAAATATCCTACATCGCATAGTGATGCGTGTATGGATAATAGTCAATATTTTGAGTAATTATTTTCTGAATAACTATAATTTACAATAAATTATTAAAAGTACGACAATGCGACAGCTTTATTAAGATGATATTTCTATCTATGCCTTATGTGGATAATGCTTCTGCAAAAATTCTTAAAAGAGAGATTAATCAAATATTTGCTTTTATTACTTCCCAATTATAACAGTAATAGCTGTAAGATAAAATGAAATCCAATTTTCGTTCAAAAATTTTTTCAGATGCTTGAATTATTTAAAATAGGCTCTCCAAACTCCGAGAGACTTTTTTTATAAATCTCGAGCTTGCTATATTTGAGTAGAAGTTCTTAGGAAATTATTCTGTTGAAAACTTTGACGTAGTTATGACAACTTTCTTAAAACATCCCAACAAATCGACACCCGCTAACAAGAAGTGTACAACACTTTAGGAATATTCAATGAAGGAACGGAACTTCGGATTTCAAATATTCGACATGAAGATATAGGAGATTATACTTGTATAGCCAGGAATGGTGAAGGGCAAATTTCGCACACCGCTCGAGTAATAATAGCAGGAGGTGCTGTAATTATGGTACCTCCCACAAACCAAACTAAACTAGAAGGAGAGAAAGTGCAATTCAATTGTGAAGCAAAAGCTCTACCAGGAAACGTAACAGTGAAGTGGTTTCGAGAAGGAGCACCGGTAAGGGAAGTTGCCGCCCTCGAAACCAGGATCACTATACGACGAGATGGTTCTTTAGTTGTAAACCCCGTAAGTGCGGACGACTCAGGCCAGTACCTCTGTGAAGTGAGTAATGGCATAGGGGAACCGCAGTCCGCATCAGCGTATCTCAACGTTGAATGTAAGTTCTCCTGTAAACCAGACACACTTATTCAAAGTTCTGTTAAGACGGCTCATGCAAATTAACATTAATGAACTGATGTACTGCTTGCTTTTCCACATTCAGCTACCTCTCATGATTTTTTTTTGAATACTGAATAAATTTTTAACTTGCCAGTTTTTATTATGTTATATTGGGCGGTTACTTAAATTGAACCCTTTAATGGAACTTTTTACTACATACGTTGTAGATTTTTAATGAGAGCTGGCCTTATTTTGTTTTTTCATTGGTTTAATTACAAAACAGTTACGATCATTTGAAATCTTTGCAAAAAAAGTAAAAAGATAATGTTTTGCAATTTGGATATATATTGAAAATCAAATAACTTAATCATTTTTGATTATTTTAACCAGAATTTCTAGTTGAAATTCAATATTTGTTATGAAATTTATACTAATAATAATTCTACATAGTATAGCAATGTGATTTAATTAAATTCGATTTATTTCTGCAGATTAATTTCATAACGTTAATTTTGTATTGCGAAGCGAATAGATAATTCCACTAGTGTAATTCTACATATTAGCCGATCATAATAACTAAATGCCTAATGAATACAAAATTAATAGTAAGTTATGCTTGTAGCTACCATGATTTCCTGTATTCTCTTAATTAAGAAAATGCGTATGTCTGCTTGTGATTAATGACATACGGTTTGGATCCGAACGAAATTGTTAAGGGATTTCCTCCAAAACTAAAAACGGGATCTTTGGGATTTCCATTATAGTTGTTTTTGAACTTATATATCCTCCACTTCTTGGCTATTAATCTGGGAGTTGTCTTATATTCTTCATTTCTTTTCAGCTATTACTCTTTATGTACTTTCTAACTTCACTTTAGGCACAAGTAAGACAATTGAAGTTTTTTGGTTAATAATTAGTTATCAAATAAATTAGGTAGAACAATAATTTTCTTGGGTGAAATTTTAAATTAGACTTATTTTAGGATTTATATTTTTACATTGGGTTTCATTAAATTTATGATCATTTATTATTGTTTGCCCAAGTATTATTTATTTTATATTAACGTTTGAAAAACATTTAGGAATTTTTTCGAATTTTTGCTTTTTGTATTAGAGTATTATTGAGAAGTGTTTTCTAGATTTCTGAAAAATTAAAGAAATGAGACAACATTCACTTACGTTACACATTACCGAAATTATGAAATAAAGTAATTTTGGGTTTCTGTCATAGTAGACGCTCCACCTCCTAGCAAACCTAATGCACCTAGTGCTGCGAAATTAAATTATTCCATTTTTTCTGCTTATTGAATTGCATTTTCTATCGGATTCAGCATGAACCAGAAAAATGCAAAGGGTGGGTCTGATGGGCGTGGCTGTTAGGTTGGTTTCACATCCGAACCACCTGTATGGTTAGATTCAACATCAACCAGTGGCAATGGACGCATTAGTGAGCGTGATGAAATTATTGGTGTTTGCATATAGACTTGGCTCATATTGGTTTTACACATACTATATAATTGAACTAAGCATGGCTCAGTGTGGTGCAATTGGTGAGTCCGGTGGGCTTGATAAACGTTTTCTATACAAGTTGTTTGTGATTGTTAATTAAATATAATATTAAATAAAGTGAACTTGCTCAGTTTAGAACTTCGGTGTTGTGAATGCAGCTAATGCTAAATTAAGAAATTTTCTAATTAAGTTTCACTTTTTAAAAATATTTTTTTAAAATGAAGTCCCCTTAGTCCGAATGACGGACTTAAATGTAGTTACAATATAAAAGCTAGTTTCTTAATAGAAACGAGTGGTCATCATTAGTCATCTCAAGATAAGACAAAGTTGTTTATTGTTAAACTTCAACAAGTTAAATTAAATTTGCTTTAGTCTGGTTAAGTGATGAACATAGCAATGTATTTTTATTTTTTTAAATTTCTTAATTCTTTTTTAAAAATGTAACGTTGTTATTCGTAGGGATAACTGTAACAAAACCCAGTCCTTCCAATGTATTGTACGTAGCATAATTTATCCCCTTTAAACATCCATGTTTCATAGTTATTGATTATACTCGATCTTTTCCCGTATTTGCTACCATTATAGTTGCTTTTCCTGTAGCTAGTATCAACGTTTTAGTTATTTTGCAGTAAGTAATTAGCTAGTTACCTTGTTCTTTTTTATTTTCTAATTAGTTTCGTTAGTTGAAGTTGAATTTTATTAAATCGCAGTTTTAAATGATCTAATGTTAGAATTAAATATAAATAAAAATAAAATACAGCTCAGCATTTAAGCAGTACACCAGAGAATCATTATTGTAATTTTATTCGGAATTATAAATGATGAAGCCGTTCTAAATTGCTAGAAACGCTTTCGAATTTCAAATACCGCAACACTTAATATAACCCCGAGGGTTAAGTGCTTCTTTAAGGATATAAATTATTTGCAGATCCTGCGAAAGTGACATTTACGCCAACTGTACAGTACTTACCCTTTCGCTTAGCGGGAGTAGTACAATGTTATATAAAGGCCAATCCTCCCCTTCAATACGTTACGTGGACCAAGGACAAACGCCTGTTAGAGCCGTATCAAACTAAAGATATCGTTATCATGAATAACGGCTCTCTACTGTTTACTAGAGTCAACCAAAATCATCAGGGGCGATATACATGTACGCCCTACAATGCTCAGGGAACGCAGGGCTCTTCCGGACCTATGGAGGTTCTTGTACGAAAACCGCCAGTTTTTACTGTCGAGCCCGAAGCTATGTATCAACGCAAAGTGGGCGAAACGGTAGAAATGCACTGCGACGCTTTAGAGGCGGAAGGCACACAAAAGCCGACGATTCAGTGGCAGCGTCGGGATGGGACACCATTGCAAAAAAATCGCGTCCGAGTTGCTGGAGGGAATATTACCATCGAGGGTTTACGAAGATCTGATTTCGGTTTCTATCAGTGTGTTGCCTCTAATGAAGTTGCTACGATAGTTACGGCGACGCAATTAGTAGTCGAAGGAACTCAACCTCACGCTCCTTACAACTTAACTGCGAACGCTTCGGAGTTTGCTGTAACATTAAGCTGGTTACCAGGTTATAGCGGCGGACCAGATTACAAACAGGATTACACCATATGGTATCGAGAAGCTGGTGTATCCGACTGGTCCACCATTCCCGTCACACCTTCGGGAAGTACACAAGTCACCATAAATCGTTTAGGCCCTGGCACGACCTACGAGTTTCAAGTTGTTGGGAAGAACGCACTGGGCGAAGGCATGATGAGTAACCTCATAACAGTACGAACTTTAGGTAAGTTTTTTGTTGTTTTTGATTTATAACCATTTACAGCGAATAACTCTAACATATTTAAACGCTTATTCGTGGAACTAGAAGTCGGGTTGCAACATAATACTGTAAAGCCGACCCCAGATTCTGCTTCTTCCTCCTCTAGCAACGGTAAGAAATTTCATTCGAGACGGTCTGTGAAATATATACTTAACTAAATGTTTGACTACACGTATATATAGGAACATTGCATGCTTTCGCCATCGATTATTTGGTATATTCTCCTTATTCTTATTTAGGTCATGGTTTTGCATGTGCGGCGGCGTGATTTATTTGCTTATATTCATGTTTGGAATGCGTTTCAATTTGCATACAGTAGTTATTTTTTTCTTAAACAAACTTGTAACAAAATTGCAAATTAGTCTGTAATAAGATCTTGCATTGAAATAAAAGAAGAAAAAAATAATATAGTTCCAATCTTGAATGAGTAACTCTGAGGGTATATAAAAATACATGAAACACGAGTCCTGTAACTCGAAATTCCCTTAAATTCCCACTAGTTGTAGGAACTTGAAGAGACAATATTAAATCAACATTATTCTTGTTAAAATGTGCCTGACGTTTCAAATGATAAATGTCTGAAGTTTTAATGTCTTTTAAAGTTGTTTTGCACATTTTCGGGAAAATTTAAAAATTATGTTGATCGTGCCTCAGAGTTATAGCTGTAAATTACCTAGCGAAAACCTAATGCAGCTGAAACGTTTATTATTGAATGGAGGGGGGGCATGCATGAATCTACTTTTTGTTTTTATTTTTCATTTCAGATATTTTAGATTATAATTTTATTGTTTTTCCCACTGATTCCACAGGCGCTGTGAATTATCCACGAGTGCTAAAGTCCAAAGGTATTTTTTTCCTATTCGTTTTGGTTCTTGCATGTTCTTAATTCTAATAATGTTATAGACCGTTTTTCTAAGTTTTTCTTTCATGACTTTAGGCCACAGACCTGGTTCACCAAGGAATGTAACAGTGACAGAAATTAGTAATGGGTTCCTGATAAGCTGGCAATCACCACTCGAAAGATCTAATTTGGTCCAATATTACATGATTAGATATAAAAGCGATGGGCCTTATAAACACTTGAACAAAGGGCAGATTAGGCCTGAAGAAACTCAATATTTAGGTAATTATTATTTTTAGGTGGTAACATGAAAGGGTCTAATGTAGGATACGTGTAAGTCTGAAAGCGGTACATCGATCGATCGTTCCCTTTATGTTACCAAAGATAAATGAGACGGTCGCGCTGTACGTTTATGAAATTTAAAGAAAAAGGTGTTTATGTATTACACTATCCGTCATGTTATCTATTTTAAAAATATATGTTGTTCGCGCTTATCTAATGTTAACACTAATTGCTGCTTTTTATTCTTGTTTAGTAAAAACTCTAGTAGGCGGACGAACGTACTACTTTACAGTGCAAGCATGTTCTAAGGAAATAAAAAATAGCTGCGAAAATAGTGAAGAAATAAAATTTTCTGTTCCTGCTAGAGTGAAGCACAAAGCAATCACTGCCGGTGTAGTTGGAGGAATTCTGTTTTTCATAGTAGCCATAATTCTTTCGGTGTGCGCGGTCAAAATATGCAATAAAAGGAAACGTCGGAAACAGGAGAAAGGTATAATAATAATAATAATCAGGAATTAATGTGCTTTCCCAGTCATTTCATAGGATTTTCTTTCAGCTTATAATATGGTTGCTTGTCGAATAACAGATTCGCGGAATGGAGGAAGTGCAGCGGACAGCCAAGTGCCTTTGAAAAAGTAAGTTAATGATTGTTGTGACGTAATTATGTCTTAAATAAAGTAGTTTATCTATGTAACTATATATCTATTTTAATTCTTCACTAAATTTGCAAACTATTATCTCAGTAGTATCTACTATATAACTTATTTTATCTAATAAATTACTCAACATAGAAAAAAACTATAACAAAATGTTTTATATGTTAGTGAATGTAAATAAAATCAATAATAAACTGTAACAAAAGTTTTACTTAGATTTAATTCAATTGTGCCCAGTGATTGATAAAAAAGAAACGGTTAAAGAAACTACGTATACTTGCCTTATCAATAAGAATTTACTATTTTGCTCACCCGGTACGTATATACGGAACGATTTAATGCTGGCGGCTTATAAAAAAGGAAGCACCGTTACAAACAAAGAGGCGAGACAAAGAAATAAACAATAATAATCTTTATTCCAAGACATTACTACAGTCATTTAGTTTAAAGCAAAAAAAAATACTAATACAAAGTGGAGATATCTCTTAATGGAATAAAAGGATATATTTATTTCCTGAATTGTTAATTATGAAATTGATCTGATTGTATTACTCTGTTTTATCACAAAAAGAAGTTCACAAATAATTATTTCATGTAGAAATATATATATACTATTCTAGATATTCATTGTATCACTCAATGATTTCGAATACAAGATTATTGTTTCTTTCTTTATCTTACCTGTTTCCTTTTCTATAAGATATCAGAGTTAAAAACTTCCCTAAAGTGAAGCTTCAATAAGGCTACACAGAAAACCATCTTTTCAATGTTTCCTCTTCATAATAGAAAATTGCTAAAACAAGCGGTAAGCGACACTTTTCATAAAATGGTTAAACTTGCTAGAGACAGTTGACACACAATTTCCCAGGAAAACAATATAAAAGTATTTTACGTTATTATTACTACACCCATAGCAATAACGTGCACAAAGAAATTACCAAAAAAAAAGCAAGAAGTGACACGCAACTTTCAATGGACATGCTAATTTAAACAATAGCCAAAGTATACATTAACTTTTAGTTATGCTTGGGACAATTATTGTTGAATTAACATGTTAAGGACGTTTATAAATTTTATGGGCGGTTGTACTTGAAAGAAAAATTTTCATTACGATAATAAAATAAGGTTAAGTGTTTGTACGTGCACCTTTACTATTTACAGAAACTTAAAAAATCACTTAGAAAAGAATCAAACCGGATTTTAGTATTAAAGAAAGTGATAAGTTTGGAATGACTGATTATTTCTGTGTGCCTAATCAACAAATATTTAAAAGCTAGTCTCCTTTGATTAAGATCTAGTATGAAAGTGTTAAGTATAACCCACAATATCAAGCTATAGAAAACATGACTTGGGGGGTTTGTGAGAGGTAAAATAATGAATAAAAGCAAAGTCAAAAAATGAGAAACATCTTAATAATTATAATGCTTTAAAGTATTTAAGATCACTTACCAGGTCTGCCGCAGTACAATCTTCAGTGAGTTTCAAAATTGAACTGTTTCCAAGGCGGCGCAGACGTATTTATAATGTGGTTACAACGACAACTCCGAATATTTCAGCTCACACTTTAATGGCTCGTCAACTGGAGCACGTAACTAATTTGTTCTTCTCGCAGCCTGAGAGTCGCCTGCAGACTTGGAAGGACCGCATGATTTAAATTCATATTTTAATTTGCTTGCAATAAGAACACAAAATTTGATATATGAACGAAACTCATCTTGTCGTTCCAGTTCTGGCATGGACTTGTCGGAGAGTGCGCGTTTTGTTTTTCAGGTTGTTTTCTATCTTCCTAATCAATGATGCTTCAAAATTAGAATTATATTTTATAAGAACCATAAATGACACGGTTCGTGAATTATTTGAAAATTAGAAAATTAATTAAATGTTTGAAAAGAAAAAAACTAATGTCAGAAACCCAACCCAATTTCGTAAAAAAACATTTCGATGTTCTATTACTACATTCTCTAGTCTCAATTTCCTTTACTAACAAAATAACCTATTAATAATTTTTTATTTATTGCCTTAAGTGCACTTTCAGATATTTGTATCGTTTAAAACTTAAGATACCATTATGTTACGATTGCTTACTGACCGATCTTCTCCTGCCCTAACGATTATTAAAAGTTTAGAAGTTAAAATTATGAAAATGCCGTAATTTTTTAAACAAAAATTGATACAAATAATACGTGAATAGGTTGGAAGCATACAATCTTTTTACTTGCTCATCTGCTCAAAAAAGAGCTATGATTTAACGCAGATCTCAATCTCCAAACTGGGATACCTGCTCTTGCATACTACGTGCTAGATTTATCAACTCTATTATATTCTCACTTATTGCAGCTTGTTAATTTGAAACTGCTCTGGCCGAAAGCAATTTGAGGTATGCTTATCGTAGGCTTTAGACGTATTAAGACTATTCTAAAAAATTTCATAATGCTCTAAAGATGAAAATGAAACTTCATACTCAAACTTTTTATTGTATTAAAAGTAACGAACGTAAAAACTAATGATGTTACCGTCAAAATCTGACAAATTTTGTATCTCTGTATCTTAACATTCGATAGAAATATTTTAAGAATGTTTACGCTTTCTTAGCAGACGAGTAAGATGGTAAATATAATTGACTATTTCGTTCAAATCTATTCTCGGTTTGTTCAAAAAAGGACAAAGCATTATACATATACAATGTGGCACAAAAGTATGGAAACCTTTAAGTACCTCTTGAACGGTTGAAACGATCGAGGAAAGTATTGCAATATTTCATTTAGATAATATGCTGGATTCAAAACGGATGTCGACAGTGTTGTCAAGATGTTATTTTTTTCGGAAACTTTACCAACTTTTGTATTTTAAATAGGACATCCCGTATATTTCTAGTTTTTTTGAGTACTAAATTGTATAGCATTCTCTGTACTTAAATTCAACTGTTTTCGAGATATTTTAACAGTTTTAAATTCATTTTAGCATACAAAAGTTATTTGCTTATAAACCTACGAATACTTTGTTATTTATTTTTCCTACGACGCCATACGAAAGTGAACAATAACAAACTCTACTGACATTTAGAAAGCGAGTCATACAACACGCCTGTGTTAGGAACATAACAGTCGTATGTATTAGGAATATATCGCACGCTAAAGCATTATCTAGAAATCCATTAATTTTGTTCACCTTAAAATGATGACATTAATATTTAACCATTATGTATTTATTCTTTTTTTATAAATTGACTATTAATGAATGTTTAGTTAGTTATTTTAGTTATCAAAAAGAAACATCCAGTACATTATATCGAACCTAACCTCAGATGAAGCAGATTTTTGGTGCAAGTTTACCAAGATTAGAATCATCGATGCCAACTGGAAGGAAATTTCCCTTTTATGTATTTTTTTTCTTTTTAAATAAACGACAACAATCATAATTTATGAAGATTTTAAAGCAAGATTTGTATGCTTAGGTTTGACATAAAAGAAATTATTATTATTAACATTTAATTTTTAACATGTAACATTTCCAAAAAATACAATTAAGTTATCTTCATAACTTTAATTTTATTTTTCTGGAAATGTTTTTATAGAAATTTTGTTGTAATTATGCATATTGTAAAACTAAATTGTTTAAAGAATTAAACTTTATGTTCTTAAAGTAAATGGTTTAAGAAAATTAATAAAATTATACGTAATTTCTTTTTCTTTTTTGTCAACCCTAGCATAAAAAATTTGGTTTAAAATCTTCAAAAATTATATTATTGAAAATTAAAAAATCTAAATATTTTTAAACATTTAAAGTTTGAGGGGGGGGGGGGTCGTAGGAAAAATGTTGTACACTCGTTGGAAAGTTACTTCTCTGCACTCGTGCATGCCAAAAGTTTCACTTGACACTAGTCATGTAATACATAAAAAAGCTCAGATTTAATGTTCCCTATGAAGTGATTGCAGAATGATGAGCATTCAATGAAACTGAAATATATGTTAGAGATAATCCAATAATAGATTTTTTGGCAAAATTTAATAAAGCTAGACTAAGCCGTTATTAAGACATTACCATTTAAAATTTCAAGATTTTACTTTGTAGTTAAATGTAAAGCATTCGTACTACATGATAAATTTGAGGATATCTATGAAGAAAATAATGAAACCTTTTCCAATTGTTTGTATTTACGAAAATAAAACATTTAGTTTTCATTTAGTATAGTTATTTTGATCGTTCATTAACAAATGTATTAGCTATCAAAAAGGTAGGTAAATGCGACCGATGAACAGTAAACATTTTGCAGCGAGTATTCTAACCTTATTAAATGGCAAGCTTGCACAGATTAACGGGCGGGAAATTCAAACTTAAATCTACATTTTCTAATGTGACTCTTGTACTTCATTATGAAAACTTTAGAAATTCTTCATTTCTAAACAATATATATGTAATATATACCTTATTTTATAAAATATAGATTTTTGATTCAACATTGCCATTATAACATTATTTTAATCTTTTTTCCCACAACGTATTATATTTATATGGTACAATTACAACTTGAGACAGTGAAGTTAATATAGTCTAATAGTTCAATGTATATCTACATCTGATGATGATGTCTTTTGTTAATATAGTAACATTTTTATATAATTTAAAATTGTTAGATATTAATTAACCTAAAATGATGACAAAACAAGTAGTCACTTTCAAAACTTAGCTACGCAACGTTGTCAATGTCTTTTTTCCCCAATTACAATTCGACAGAGCATAGGTTGGTAATAATAACAATATTATTTTTGTTGAAACTAGAAACATATAACGTATACAACACTACGGTTTGTCATCAACTTTTAACAGTGACTGTTACTGACAAACACCCTATATTACCCGCATATCGAAAACGGTTGAACTTCAATATAAAGAATGCTACACAAATTATGTGTAGAGTTACTGAATGAACTCAAAAAATATAATAAATATACAGAGCGTCCTATTTAAAATACAAAAGTGATAAAGCTCCTGAAATAAAATAACATCTTGGCAACACTGTCGACAACAGTTGGAATACAGCATATTATATAAATGAAGTGTTTGCCAACACTCGCCTCGAACATGTGCCACATTGTATACTTAGAACATTTTAAATTCACCATTCAACAACACATAATAAGCACGTTTTAGGACTGATTAGAACAAATATTAAAAACTTGGATAGATGCGTCGTCTAAGATAGATAAATAATGCTAGATTTAAATCTAGAGGATAAATACTGCTATCATATGATAGGAGAAGCATAAGCCAAAACTGATCTTATATGAAGTCAAACTGCAATGAAATATTGTATGCATAAACAGGTGTAAATTTAGCTATAATATTCTCCTTTCTGACATAGGTATTACACCCTAACGATATCCGAGATTTTTAACTTCATGATCATTTGATCTCATCGAAGGACGTTTTATAGAACTTTTTTGATGAATATAGACTTCTCCTCCTATGATCTAAGTCCCGTACAAGTTGGTGGAATATTCATTTTTTTTCATGTCGTTTTTGAACTCCAGTATTTGAAAGTAGTCTTTTTCAGATATCATTAGCGAATTGAAAGTTGACGTTTCAAATGGCAACGCGCAAAAAACTCTTTTTCGCAAAATAAACAACAATGGTAATTTTCATTGTTTTGCTAAAGCGACGACGACGTAGGTTGATTTCACTATTGATTACTTTAATGTATTGCTTTCAGATAGATATAAAATTGGCATTTCTTTAATATTCTTACTGTAGGAAAACTCATAGAAAAAACTCTTGTGTGAACTGCTAGCGAAAAGTGTCATTGCCGTTTTCAGAAGATAGCTGCGCCCCGCTTCGCGACTTATATCTACTTTCTCTTTCGATCGGCAATCTATCACTTTGCGCTTTTAATACACAATAGCTATTTCATATTTCTGTCAAAAGATTTGCCACAGTCTCACTGAATTGCAGCTACACTGAATTCTGCTGCAAGAAATCGCAACGGTTATGCTACGACTTAGTCTAGACTAATCAATTCAGTAAGATGAGTTTTAGGGTTCAATACAATGTGGAGTAGGTTGCCAACTGAAAGACTACGGATGCTATAGTATGATGCCCATGCATATCTTAGAAAAAATAAAATCCAATCTATCTCTGTGTAGTATCGTCATATTAATATCAGTGAATTAGAATTGGTTCGTTAACTTAAGAGAACAGAAACAGCTGTTCCGTTGCTTTTACATCTGAGTATCGGAGGCTGGTGCATGCATAATCATGACCGCGCATATTTCTATCATGGTCATAAGGACGCATCAGAGCAACACAGGGACATGTGCACAACTATCTTTCATATGCACCAATCGAGTTTACGTTTTTATTATTCAGACCAGATGTGATTCTCGTAATATGAACAGCAACGTTTTGTTTTCGACAAACGTAATTACGAGTTTGTTTGTTGCTTCTGGCTTCAATTAAAAATAGCCCCTTCTAAGCGAGTGAATGTGTTGGACCGTTATAACTGAGAAAGGATTTCTTTAAAAATTAAATTTTTAGAGCAAGCCTTTACTTATAGGAAAAACCAGCTTGTACTGGTGTGTTCAATGTGTTGTGAATCTTGTCATGCACGTACCTAAAGTATGGTCCATAGCAAATTATCTAAGTATGGTCAGATTTCTAAATATAAAAAGTTGTTGATGTCTCGGAATACAAATGATGACATCTTTAAGAAATGGATAGCAACCCGATGAATAGCAGAGATAGAAGAATATCTAAGTATACATATATACAGACAAGTTATAATCGTGTTACGATCTAGATCAATTGATATATATTAATATCGTGTCCTGCTCAATATTAATTATTTAAATCCCAAATACCATAGTTGGGACGCCGACTACTGATGGCAGCTAGGCACCATCTTCAATGGGCGCCATTTTAAATTTTTTAATACAAAAGGGGGCAAGTGACAACACATGTTGAAGGTCTAGCGATGCTACATATATTACTAAAGTCTAAACATCGCAGTATTGTTATTGGCACAAATATGGTGCGAGATTTTCGAAATTTAATAACTCGCCATCTTTGTTTGGAAGATAGTAGCACCCTCAAACTATACTTACGATTTGAACCCTTTCAAAAAATATAATTTTATTTAAAAATGTGAAGTAGCCGCATTATTTCACTTAACTTTTTATACTCCACCCCGGATGGCTTCTATTTTCTATCCAGACTCACTTGTCAAAATTAAAAATTAAATGTACGTATGTTTCATAAAACAGCTTATATATATATATATATATATATATATATATATATATATATATATATATATATATAAATATATATATATATATATAAAATCTTTAACCCCTTATACCTTTCGGTGTCGAGGTGCCGGACGCACCGAGCCACAGAGTGGATATGTGGGCGTGAGACGAGGCAGCGGAGCCATGTAGGCATGTACACTGCGCTCGTGGTTCACCCATCCGAGTACTTTCCGGAGAAAACTCGACTTAACTCCGTTAAGCGGTATAAATCCACTATAATCACCCTGCCGTACTGCCGGCTCATAAAACTGCTTAAACAATTAAAACCTCAAAAGTTAAGATACCTAGGTACTAATCAATTATAATATCCAATAATTTAGAAAACTCTACAGACCTTAATACCTGTTAGTACAGAGTCGAGAGCGCTGAGCGGTGAAAAGGCTAATCTATTGAAGAATTTCCTTATATACAAGGCACGTTGTGTGATTACAATCCTTCGGATTTCCAAGAGTGATTATTTAATAGTAACATTTATTAAATAAACGCAATCGAACAAAAACAGTTGCAAATACTAAGTTTACCATTCTCAGATGAACTTTTGAACGCGTTATTTAACAAACACCCTCTTATCCCTCCACCACCAATTACGACTTAGCTTATCTTCCTCATTTAGTTGCCCCCGTCTTATTGCTTTTTCCGTCTTACCACTCCGACTTATCTCTTCCTCAGACTTATCTCCCCTCTCCCTTCTTACCCCACCTCCGCGACTTATCTCCCACTCGGGGAGATTATTCTCACCCAACTATTCGTATCATAAAATTCTACATTGAATTCATATATCATATATGTATGCTTAATATACTAGCTTTCGAAACTTTGTTGGTTATTTTGTCCATGTTCCTTAAGATAAAACATTAGTTCTTAGGCATTCCTATCCTGCTTTTTCATCAAATATTCCAATCTGCAAAATTTAAAAAATTCGAAAGAACGAACATACATTGAAAGGCAGAAATATCGAATTTCGTGAAAATGCTCTACAGCAAATACTGTGAAACTCGACTGATAACTGTTGGTGGCATAGCAAGCAGGTATAGGGGGGATGGTTAGTACCAAAACTTCACGAAGCATAAAACTAAAACCCCACAGACTAAAAAAAAGAACGGTTATAAAAATATAAAAATTAAATAAAAATAAAAAGTAAGTAGTGTTGACTAATCTACAGAGTTAAAACTTTAATGTAAAAAAGAATAAAGCAAAATCGGTCTTGCAGAACTCGTAGACGAAGTGGAACAAAAATGAGCCGTGTTTTAAATATATAGATTAGTAAATAATAATTGATCTATTCCCCATTGGCCAGTCTATTCACTATCGAATCTAAAAGCAGTGTTAATGAGAACACGATAAATTTGATCTCCGATAATGAAATCTTTCTTCATAAAAGTCGCTCCAGTGATTTATAACTTTTGTAATAATCTTCAAACGTATCTCTCGATGATTTGTTTTGTCCAAACAATATGAAACAGCTATATAAATAAGCAATTGTCATCATCTAATATTTGAACAATTTGTTTGTTTTCCATGGTTTTCAACTAATGCGAGTTTGTTTACGCAACCTAATAACAAATCAACCGTTAACCGCAAGTGGTGGTTGCAGCAAACTTTTATAATCGTGAATAGTTTCCTTAACTTACCACCGTGCAAAGTGAAATGACGCTGCAAGTGAATGTACAATCCGTGCGTCTCAAATTGAACATTTTATATTTATTTAAATTAAAAATATAAACATTAAACATGTATAAAAATTAAATAGTGTTGACTGATCTACACAGCGAAAGCTTCAATATAATAATCACGTGAATCGGCCCAGTAGAACTTTCTAACGAACTGGAACAAACATAAGCCTTATGTTTTAAATATATAGATGGCAAATATATAATATGTCTTGCAAGTAAGACATATGCATGAGTCTTAAGATTATTTTAACATTTAGTAGCGACCTTCCTTGATAAGTCAAACACGTATTAAATGTCCCATTTACAGACTTGACTACAGGAAATGTTGATAGTGTACATTATCAAATTGCAGGTATTATGAAATTCGGCATTGGAAGTAATTAACTTAATTAAGTAAAAAAGTTTCTTAAAAGATCTACTAACCACCATTTCCTTTTGATCTACAACTATATACCCCCCTTGAGGGCACACGTGTCATTTTCAATGGGTTTTGGTGTTTTGAAGCACCTTTTTTTCTGAAGACTCTTTATCCAAATAAAAGTCTTCAGAAGGTGCTTCAAAATGCCAAAAAACCCTTGAAAATGACACGTGTACGCTCAAGTGGGGGTATATTAGTTATCTACTTATTATATGATATACTTGTTTGTTCTAGCTTCTGGGACTGGAAAGTTTTGTAAATATTAATAACAGTACATACAATGATAGTAAAAATGCCAAATGAACACTAGAATGGCAAAGATATTTAAAATAAGAATCGTCTTTATAAGTTGTCACTTGAAGGAGTTGGATTACTTGTTAAAGTGACTATTTGAATATAAACACTTTATTTGACACTTGTTTGTTTCACCCAATGCTACGTTGATTTATCGTACGTTAATTATTAATGTCCTTTATAACAGGGTCCTTCGAGTTACATGATTTCCACAACTAATTTTTGTGAATTACCAATATACGAGGGTAGATTGAAAAGTTTCCGGAATGGGCAAGAAAACGCAGTAATTGAACAGGTTTTTGTTTTTATTTTTCAACATAATATCCTTGCAGGGCGATACACTTTTCCCAGCGGTGCTCCAACTTTTTTAAGCCTTCAGAAAAATATGATTTCGGGAACTCTGCAAAATAAGCTTTAGTGGCGGCGATGACCTCCTCATTTGACGTAAAGCGCTTGCCTCCGAGCCAAGTCTTCATGTTTGTGAACAAAAAGAAGTCGCACGGGGCCAGGTCTGGAGAGTACGGGGGATGCGGCACCACCTCGTAGCCCAATTCAACCAATTTAGCATTGGCGATTCGGGATGAATGGGCCGGCGCGTTGTCGTGGTGGAAGAGCACTTTTTTTCGCTGCAAATGAGGCCGTTTCTCCTTCAAAATGCCGTTGAATTGATCCAATAAATCGCTGTAGTATTGTCCCGTGATAGTTCTTCCCTTCTGCAAAAAGTCGATGTGTATCACACCTTGCGAATCCCAAAAAACGGTGGCCATGACCTTTCCAGCAGATGGGACAGTCTTTGCCTTCTTCGGAGCAGATTCGCCTGGAGAAATCCACTGTTTCGACTGCTGCTTGGTTTCTGGTGTGTAGTGGTGGATCCATGTTTCGTCCACGGTCACGAATCGGCGAAAAAAATCCGTTGGATTACGATTTAACAAGGCCAAACACTCTTTCGAAGTGGTCACACGATTTCGCTTGTTGTCCATAGTCAGCAAACGCGGCACCCATCGCGCCGAGAGCTTCCTCATGCCCAAATGTTCGTGCACGATATTTTGCACACGTTCATATGAGATGCCCGTGGTCTCTACTATTTCGCGCAACTTCACTCGTCGATCGGCTAACACGAGATCATGGACTTTATCGACCATTTCTTCATTTGTGGCCGTTTTTGGACGTCCACTGCGTGGTTCATCCTTGGTGCTCGTACGGCCACGTTTGAACTCGCTCACCCAGAAACTAATAGTCGAAAATGAAGGTGTGGATGTGCCATGAACTTTCTGCAAAATATCTCGTATCTCCGTCGCCGTTTTCCCGTCCAACAGAAATGTTTGATGACTGCACGAAATTCGTTTTTATCCATTTTTGCAAAAGTGCCTGAATTGCTTCACAAGATATCCTAGTAAACATAAACGGAACGACGCACGTGTCTGAAAATTTGACAGCTTTCCTAAAATAGGTTAGCCTTGACAACCATCATAACAATTTCACGATACGCGCGCCATCTCTTGCCCATTCCGGAAACTTTTCAATCTACCCTCGTATATGGCCAATTATATTTAGTAAATTTTCTTTTGTACATCATCAGAGTAATACATTACTTAAATCAGTAGAAACCAAAGAAAAAAGCAGAATGCATAGTAAGAATGTGCATATATAATAAAAAACATGAAATATCATTAAAAGCCTTCAACATATTATAATATTAGTCTTATTTTAGTTCATTATCTCTCTTGCGTTGGGTTAGTCTGTTGCAGTGTTTGTCCAGTAGGGTGGTCCAACAAAAAAGCAAAGTCGGAAATCGTATGCTCTCACCCCCTAGGATTATTTTAAATCGAAAAAAAGTACCCCTATTTTTTTATTTTGAAATCGGTCGATGTTTAGGGGTGCCTCAAAGCCCTTAAAGTTTCCCATGTATTTTATATGGGAAAAAATACTTTTTCATAGATTTGTTATATAATTTTAGAAAATCAATATTTTTCAACGGGACAACTCTGTTTCTCTTCAGAAATGTTCAGACAATGACATCCAACAATTCAAATCTACGAAAACGTGTTTTTTCCCATATAAAATACATGGGAAACTTTAAGGGCTTTGAGGCACCCGTATAAACATCGAATGATTTCAAAATAAAAAAAATAGGGGTACTTTTTTTTCGATATACAATAATCCTAGGGGGTAGAGCATAAGATTTCCGACTTTGCTTTTTTGTTGGACCACCCTATTGACCAGTCTATATAATGAATATTTCGGTCGCACTGCAAGTAGTCAAAATTATATTTGATTTAGATAGCGAATAACTCAATAATAGATGAAGTAAAGGGTTAATACCATTTTTATCAATGTCTTCTTCCTTTTTTAGTTAGAACATGGTAGTTACCTTCATACAAATTATGTCTGTACTGTATAGTTCACCGCAATAAAATCATGAAAATATTTTTCTAGTTCGGTATTCAATTGCCTACAACTCTCCCATTTGCTATTTTTTCTATTCCTCTTATGTTTCGTAGATATTTAACATCAAAGTTTGGCATCTTTTATTTTTGGACTGCTCATATTCTTCTCAAAAAAAGCCAAAGCGTTATTAAATTAGTCTCAAGAATAGGCAACTTTCCTATTTGGACACTCCACACAAGATTGTGTACCCACTACGCAATCGACAAGATCACGCCCGGACGTTCGTTATCAAACAGAGACAAACAATATTTTAAAAGTGACTTGCCAAATAAAGCTTTAAAGCATCCGTTATAATCTGATATAATAGATTTTATTCAATTACAAAGGCATGGTTATTTACTTGGATGCAGATCATTAAAGCAGTTGTTTAATAAACAACAAAATAAAAATATTATTCCTCTAACGGTTTAAAATTTTTATTTAGTAGGTACTTTTTATTACAAATTTTTGGAAAACGCCTAGATTAACTTTTTCGGATTTTTCGATTATTTATAAACATTCTTCTCTCGTTGCTATAATTACAACACAATCATGACGATGCAATAATTGTGATTGTCTAAAAAAACGCGTAATTAATCTATACGCTTATTAAACCTTTATTTTAAACGCTGGTATAATAAATATCTATAAATGGCGTAGAAGGTATTAAGAGTGATCAGTAGTGCTTTAGGAAATTAAATGGAAGAGTTGTTTATTTTGATAAGAATTTTGAATTAAGTAAAAAGTTAATTTTTTATTTTGTCCTTAAAAATCTGATTTTCATATAAGCTATTGCTACATTTTTGTAAGAACATTTCAGAAACGCCGAGTATCGTTAAAATGGAAGGGTGCGTTATAGTCTGCAATTCCTACTGTGAAAAGGCATATATTACAACTGTAGATGGCAAAAGTAAGGTACTAAAATTAATCATATCTACACCATACACACTGTATATCATAACATAACCATTAACTAAAGTACATATAAATAAGTAAGTAGAATTCTATATTTGTCTCTTACAAATCTGATCAAAGATTTAAAAGAGAGAAGACTTTATTATTGATCACCGTTCTAATCGAAAAAGAGGGATTTTATAAAACTACCAGAAGAATAGGATCCACAGGTAACGCACTAATCTTCAATAAAGAACATTTCGCATTTATCCACTTTACGAGCGGAATTTCGCTTTTCACTTTATTTCGATTTTCGTGAATCTATCCTTACGCCATCAGTTTTATTATTGTAAAGCTAAACTGGACCCACAATAGTAAAAAATGATCGCAATTATTGTTTTATGATAGAGTGTCTAGACAGTTCTTGGAGAAAGTTTCTTTCTGTGTGATGTGATTTTTTGCTTTTCGTGATAACGTTTTAAGCTTGTTCACTGACAGCTTGTTATCCAATGCAACGAGCTATCAACATGTTTGTTTAATATTTGAAACTCTCCAGCTTTTAAAGATAAATGTTTAAAAACTAAAATTCGCAGCAATTCATGCTTCATAATATTAATCTATACGCTGATCGTTTTTGTAAATAATGCATCTAGGAAGCATGAAAATTTTCTGCACATTTTCAGTACTAACCTTAACATCTTTAATCGTTTTTTGGTCTCATTCACTGGTACGCACTGTATAATACTTAAAATAATCATAAACGCACTAAAAGCCAAATGCACTTTAAAATGAAAACATTTTTGTTATAATTTTTTTTGTAATATAAGTAAAGCCTCTCTAATAGCACACAGTATTCCATTAAAAAAAAACTTTTTTTCTAAAACTTACTATAATTAGGACTTTTTTGTTTTTCTTCTTAACTAAGAATAAAATAAGTGAATAGAGGGTACATAGTTGTTCCTCTTGTAGGACAGTTGAATCAGAGTCCTATCGAGATTACGAGAGCGTGTTTATAATTCCCGGGACAAGCGTTGACACAAACCGTAAGCGTCAGATGAGTGCGATTCCATCATTAAGATGCGATCAAAATATATCTCCTCCCACTTTTTTTAAATAGAAGAACAAATTAATGTTATGATAGTGAAAGGATCGCATTTAATGATGGAATCGCTCTTTTAGAATACCTGTAGAGTCCAAATATACTGTGAGTCTATCGAAGAAGAAATTGAATAAGGAAGATCAGAATAATCGCAGCATAATTGGACTTAAGTGTGCTTCATTTGTTCCCGGAATGGCGACCTGTCCCTAGGGACGGTCTCTATGTGTAGGTGCATTAGCCATAGAATTATGTGACCGCGTTTAGTTTTAAGTAACTGAACGTGGTTTTTGCATTATCTAGTTTCTGACTGTATACGTGTGTTATTTGCCGCCCGCTGGATCATCGCAGGAGGAAAAAAGGTGAAGAGTTGCGCGGCTGTTGAGACATCATCTGTTCGCACTCTCACATGTATTAGCTCTCTTTCTATTGACTGCCATTCACACCTTGCACTGCATTTCCCTTTCCATCCCCTTTAGTGAAATATTTAATATATACCACTCGAAAATCACATCTGCGACGATTTCTTTTGATCCCTACGTAATCCAAATGTATATATATACATATCTATACATTTTTATGAAGGAACTGCGAGAAATCATCACGTTTGTGGTTTTGTTCCCATCCTGTTAGATGAGTATTGATTTAAACGTCACAACTGGGACTGCAGACGGATCATATCAAGCACGCATGAGTTTTGTTATAATATTTGTGTATTTACGTATAACTGCATGTCAGATGAAGTTAATTCATTCAAAATGATTTAAAAGTTAAATTGCTTGTTAAATGTTTCCCTTATCAACCCTTCCTTATTTTAAAGTAGATAGACGCAGTTGGTTTATTTAAAGCAACCGAGAACTTATAAGAATGATAAAAATGATCATTTCAATATGAATAATTATTTTAAATAAACCAACTTAACGTGGTACTTTTCGAAGTAATATTAACTGCATGCTGTTATATTTTTTCTGCACTTGTGTTGTGCCTGATTTCAATTTTGCTTGTTTTCATGTAATTAGAAGATTCTGTTGTAACCAACTTTTTAAAAAGATAATCGTTTTCCTACAGACTTAGAAAAGGCCGAATACCAGGTTTAACGGTGCTTGCCTTCATTGCGAACTGGGTGTGGCCACGAGACCGTTGCCGTTCTGGTAGTAGCTTGAGTTGGCATCCGGATTATCTCCATTCGGGTTCTCCGTCAAAGTCTCTAGCCCGTATATCAAGAGCCGCTGACGGTCGCTTCGTTCTCGTAGACTCCGCTTTCAGTTCGCGTGCCGACAGCCCCTCAAACGCCAGCAGCAGTGATGATGGAGGCTTCCTTAGCAGAAGAGGCGTTCGAAATCGAGCTTCTTGGCGCAAACCATTGATTGGATATCCTAGCCAGTTGAGTCTACGATCCGACGCTTCAGGCCAAAGTGCCAGAGTTGCAGTTTCTACAATTCCTGGTACCTTAGGAGGTCCTCGTTTTCACTATCCAGTTAGACCTATTCCAACGATATATAGCCCTGTTACTCCACTGTTCCAATCAAGTTCGCCTGCCGATTCCAGTGCGTTATTGTTGTCTCCCTGGTCCCCAATGTACTTCAGTGATCTCAGTTCCGTCAGGTATCCTAGTTCGGCGGAACGGTCATTTCCGACCCCTCCGGGGTTTATGCAGTTACGATCTGTACATGAGCGATACTCACAAGAATTGCCTTCGTTACGTGCCATCCACGAAGAATCCCGAAGCTTTATTCCTGTGCATCCAATACAGCCAAGTCCTGTATCTCGTATACGTTTACCTCCGCCATATCCCGCACTACCTGGTCCAAGACCACGAGCACGATTATTACCTCGGCACGCACGTATTACTAGAAGTGCTCCAGAACTGGGCTCGCCGGATCATTTAGACAGATCACCCGAGAGCCGATCGAGCTCCAGTGGATTTGGTAGTAAAAATACGTCGCAACAAAACCAAAGCTCTCAAAGTGGTAGTACATTCACAGAATGGAGGCTTCCTCCGTATAGACCACCCCCTCCACCACCATCTGCTTTACCACCGCCGCCACCTTTAGTAGGACATTGGCTTGAACTTGCTTCATCATCGCCATCCACTTCAGAACAGATGCATAAGGCTGTCGATGTCGGTAGCGTAGACGGCCATTACGAGTTCGATCCATCGACTCCAACACCAACACCATCGACGCCTACAGAACGAAGAGACGGCGACTTGGACTCGACTCCTATCAGAAAGAGCTACGGAACTTTAAGAAGCACGCGATATGATAACATCGAAGCCAGAGTTCAAGCAATGAAAGAAGAGTTCCACGAATTCCGAAAACGTCAAGCAAAACGGAAACGTAGCCACGAGTTGGAAAGCGCCTGCTAGCTCAAGAATTTCGTACCTCATATAATTGTTCACAAGAGTAAATTGTGTGCGTGTTCCCGCATCGACTTAAAAGTATATTTTAGTGTGATAAGCTTTCTAATGAAGCAAACACGTTCTAAATTAACAAAAGAACCAAAACTCCAAAGACACTTTATATTAAATTACATAATTATAAGTTAAGGAAAACAAAAAAAAACGATTATTAAATTTAACATAAAATTATGAAATAAGTACACACTCATTGTACACCTATATACAGTTAAAAAGAGATTTGTCGTACTTCTATTGTAGGATAAACGTGGGAGCTCAAGATATACGTTTGATAAAGACGTGATCACAAAAAAAATGTTAAATATTATGTACATCTACAGGGTGTCCAGGCGGCCCGAACGGAACCCGGCCTTGCCCCGCCAGATCCGACCGTGCCGCCACCGCCCAATAATAATTCTAACGCTTTAGCGCGACCACCATGGTCGCGAAAAACATTTTACATAAACAGGCTGTTGCGATATTGTAATATTAGGTGTTTAGACTAAAAAATGTACTACGTACCTTCTTGCTCATGGCATATGAGCAAAAACGGACCGATACGTCCGCCGCCATATTTTTATCGTTATTTATTTATATATATATATACATATATACCTATATATTTGTTTGAAATTTGTAAAGTAAATCTTTTCTATGGTTTTGTTTTACTATAGATTTTTTATAGTGATATTAGTTTCCTAAATTTTCATCTGAGTACAAGTTAAGTTTAGTTGAATTTTAGAGTTTTTACGTATAAAATTTACGCTTGTGCGAATGAATCGGAGTGGTGTGTTGTCTGTTTACGAACAATAAAAGTATTTCTAATCACGATTATAATAAATACACGAAATTCTAAGATTTTTACATTTCATCCTAACGCCCTTAAATTACGAAGCCAAAATGTCTTGCCTTTATTTATTAAATGAAAAATAACTTATTTTAAGGACGGAACACGTTTTGAATACGATTTGCATGTCTAGGCACTCCACCTTTTCTAAAGATGACCTTAACATAATATTTTAAACTGACTGTACATTAATTATATCATTTCACAGCACATTGAGACTTAGTCATAGTATTTTTAGTTTTAAGTGTTAAGTAGAAAGAGCAGTTGTTACTGTGTAACTAAAAGCTGTATAAAGCATCACATCTGAAAATAAAAAAGAAACAATAATGTTGCCAGGATCTCATAAACTGTCAACCATCTTTATTTACTTTTACCTGTTTCAATATTGGTCTAAGGATAGGTAGGTATTAATAAAAAGGGATTTTCCGACGCACAAGGTGATTTTGGAGGACACATCATCCATAAGACGTCGTCTTAGTGGTGGAAAAGCTAACGATATAAAATATTATTACCTTAGCCACCTTTTTAAACTTGAAGGCATTATTAATTCCCCTTATTTTTTGATAAATAAAATATGGATTTCATGAAAATTTATTACAACCTTGTAAAAAGGAAAGTCAATAATTTCTCACAAAAATAAATTTGTTTGTTCAGAGGATATCTCTTGAGATTTACTGAAAAAATATTACTTCATTCTAAGCATAAGCAGACATGTAAAATTACCTCTTAAAAAATTCATTTTGGTGTATAAAATTTGAAAATAAATCGAAAGTTATTTGACAGAATTTGTTCTGTTTGTCTAATCCCTAAAATTTATTATTAAATTGGTTACAAAAATCCACACTTCGCAGTTGGAAAAACATGATTTGTGTATAGCAAGCAAAATCAGGTAAGTAAATGTTATTCTAGTAAACAATAAACTATATAATTTCTTGTTGTTCAGAAGCTACAAAAAGAATTAGGAAAATAAAACGTATAGAACTTCAAATTAATAACTAATCTTTAATTGGCCAATCTACTTTTATAATATATTCACAGAAAACTGGATAATTGGCCACTCGAGTATAATAGGCCATAATCCACAAAAAAATTATTTCCATCTTTTTGGATATAGAAAAATTGTTTTTCGCCAGTACGTACACAGTACTGGGTACCTAAATTTTACAGTCAATGTATCAAAAAGTTAATAATAAATGAATCCTAACAAAATTTTGTCCTAGGGTAGCTAACTAAGTTAAAGTTGATGGCGGTGGTCTTTAATTTTTAAAATAAGAACAGAAAAGGTCGAGATAAAATATATCCCGAAAAAAATAAAAATAACTGCACTGCTCCTTGGACAAATACAATAGCTACCCAGTGCAGTGATTCAAAAAAACTATGTGTGATTAACTTACTATGATATCTGAGTAATCTTTTACGTACAAAGAAAGGCATAAATAGATACACAAGATATTAAATAATCAAACAGTACAATTACAAGAGCATATTATAGAGTATTAAATAAATAACTTAATTATGACCCAAAACTGTTAATTCAGTACACAAAGAAAGACTCGTTAATCTGGTACTTAAATATGTACATACTATATCAAACTAGCATTTAAGCAACTAAATAATCAAATCAATGAAGGGTATCCGAAAATTTCATACTGAGCTTTCACACATTTAAGACCTATGTACATGTAAATAATTAATATTTGATCAGAAAAACCTAATTTAATAATTAGTCAATAAAACTAAATTTAAGAATGCTGTCTTGAAATGGCTCTCAATTTAAGCAATTGCGCTATTACATTTTTATTTTAATTATTCCGGTATCAAGATTATACAATTTGTTCGTTATTAAGGAAAAGCTTTATTCCTTAAACATTATATTCTTAAACTAATAAATATACCCATCTACTGGTTAGCTAATGTAGGAACCCGATTTGGTTATTCACATCATAGTAAAATAAAGATAGTAAAGTTCCAAAACGAGGTGTACCATTAGACTACATATGACTTAAGAAGTGTAAAAGTAGCAAACAAAACCACTAACCCCTACCCCCCACTCACATATACCAACTGAGAGGGATATTTCCCTTCAGTGTATTTTTTTAAATAAATGATAATTTTCTTTTAATAAATCATTATAACAATTATTTTAATTTGTTGCTATAAAAAGTAAAAGTTATAAAATAATTATCATATAATTTATTCTTAACTTCTTTCACACCTGGCATCACTTTGAACGCTACCCTTACTCCCAGGGTCCCTTGAGAAAGATTCTTAGTCCCCACAGTTATATACTCCCCATGATTTAAGGAATAAAAAAACATCATCTCCTTACCACAAAGCTTAGAAAAATACGCAGAGACCCGACATTGACTGCCAATGGCTAAGGACTTTTAAAACGCCACCAAACTGAACCCCCTGTTCCTCTTCCACCTTAGAGGCTATTGAAAAAAATATTCGCCTCACATGTTGTATACTGTTAGATACTCTATGAGCTAAGGAGTTCAAATACACCGCTTAAGGTAACTGTTGTATATTGAGCTGAAACTGTAACAGATATTAATAAAACAAAGAAAAAACTTATTTATGTACTGTGCTGATTAGCATGCCTTGGATAGTCCAGTTAGTATCCAAGGCAACAACCAATAATTTTATAATATGAGAAACACACATTCACTCTCTCCCTTTACAAATCTGAATAAGTAAAGCTCTCGTCAATCTTTAAACAGCCTTTTATTCAAAGTAGTAAGAAAATACTACAGTACTTATACTTTATTTGAAAAAGAGAATGCAAAATGCAAGGGAGAATATAATTCATACAATATCACATGCTATACAACAAATAAGAGCAAAACCTGTACTACTTAAAACTAATTTTCATACCTAAGTTTCATTCTTCTAAGTTCATACGCTTGGTGGTGTCTAATCTCAGTTTTGGTCTTTTTCTCAAGGAGTCAAGTTATTATTTCTTGGGGCATTATTTTCTACCTGAGAACTAGTTACATTGTTACCGTCAGTTTCTTTTGAAATTATTTCGAATCATCAGATTCAGGTACTGCTATAACAGTATTATTATTACAGTATTATTCGTCTAAGGATGATATGGTGGCGAGGACAAATACTTAATAGGAATTTTTAAAACTCCTAATAAGAAGTAAATTGTGGACCATTATCAATTATTAAATTTATGGTAACCCAAATCGCGAAAATCATTCTCTGAATTCTTCTACTGCAGTAATAAATTGTGTTTTTTATAATTTATGCTTCAAACCACTTAGAATAAGTGTCTGCTATAATTACAATTGTTTTTTCTTGAAAGGATCCTAAGATATCAGCGTAAACGAGTTTAAAAGAATAAGAGCCTGTTTGACAAGGTATTATGTTTGATTTTCGGAGTTCAGGCCAAACAGATATATACATTTTTTGCAATTTTTAACACGATTTTATTTTTAAAAATAAAGTTTAATAGGTATTATATATATATATATATAACGATACCGTGATCTGGTATGTAAACTGAAAGACAAATTAAATGAGACTCGTATAGGTACTTACAAAATCAGCTGCGCGCACAGGTGATTGGTGGGTTGCCCAAATATATCAGGACCGAACTTAAACTTAAACTGAAATATTTCTGATGCAATTTATTTTCAAATTTCATTAAATTCGCCGGTTTTATTTGAATTAGGAACAAGAATTAGTCATACAAATATTCAAATTATAAAAAAATCACTATAATGACTCTAACTATTATAGAAATAATCTCTACTTAATGTTATACCTTTAGATTATTTCTTTTCAAATTAAATCCGTAAAATAGCACAAAGTTTAATTTTTCCTGTTAAGCTCGCAGTTTTATAGGTGATTCTACAACAAAACATATTTTTAATTTTGTTTTTAAACTGGTTTGGAAAAAACCTTATTATCTTTATGATTGAGATTTTGAAGATTATTTACTATTGTATTGAGCAAGTTCATTCAGTAAATTTGGATGAATGTTAAGACACAACAATGCATAAAGATATACAGCATTCCACTATTCCCATTCGATTGTTGGCACTGTTTAACAGTCCGATAATACAACAAGATCACACACGGCGACTTTCAATATTTGTCAGAGTGCATGTAGTGGTTATAACTATATACTAGTTTACACACTGATCCAAAACATTTAAGTTAATGCATAAAAATAACTGTATAATAGCATACATGCAACAAAATCTTAAATGTTATTGAAAAGTTGTATTAAGAAAATACTCTAAAAGTAAAATAACATCATAAAGTATACTTCATTTGAAAATACGCATAACGGTCCTAACAGTACAATACTCGAGTTTCTTAGAAAAACTTTACAGGTAGCAGTTCGTTTTAGACGTGTGGTCTCTTTTATTAATGCTCTTAAATCCCTGTTCAATAAATATACATTATTTTGTTTCATTATTCGAACTGAATTTTTAAAATTTTCAATTTCTTTTTTTGTGCGTAAATTAATTAAAAAGAATAAGCTGCAAAACAATATCGGGATTTGAATCGATGATCTCTTGCACAGAGAGACGGTATTTTGCCATTGAGCTACACCCGCTTTGCCTTTATGATCGTCTTACCTATCTCTTCTTATAATTACATCTTGTGTTTTTCGGTTTTTCATACTAATAAATAAAATTACGATCTTATTTAATTAAAAACATGTTTTGTTATAGAATCACCTATACATCTGCAAACTTAACAAGAACAATTAAACTTTCCGCTATTTTACGGATTTAATTTGAAAAGAAATAATCTAAAGGTATAACATTAGGTAGAGATTACTTCTATAATAGTTAGCGTCATTATAGTGATTTTTTTTATAATTTGAATATTTGTATGACTAATTCTTGTTCCTAATTCAAATAAAACCGGATAATTTGATGAAATTTGAAAATAGATTGCATCAGAAATATTTCAGTTTAAGTTCGGTCCTGATATGTTTAGGCAACCCAACAATCACCTGTGTGCGCAACTGATTTTTTAAGTACCTTTACGAGTCTCATTTAATTTGCCTTTGAGCTTACGTATTTTAGCACGAATAAAATTTGTGTCTATTGGTAAAGTATTCATTAAATAAAGTTTAGATAATCATAGTTATCATTTTCTAAGAACTCGTCAATTTCGGTTAACGGTAAACGTGAAAAGTAAAATACGTTCTTCAGATCCGTCTTTTTTTATTCATGCGCAAGTACAGCTCTAATCCCATAGAAGCTAGCATTACAAATTAGTCTTAAAACATTTAACAGGATCGTAATGAACTAAAACCTTAACGGGCGCTACCTTTTTTTGTCAACTAAATGTAAAATCTCACTATTTTGTGTTTTAAAATCTTTGCTTTTAGCTAATACATACAGTGCGTACCAAATGTATGGAACCGGCCTTGTTATTTCAAAACTATTCAAGCTAAATCGATAAAATTTGGTATGCATGCTGTTTACAAAGCCTCCTATTATTTCCACAGTTTTATTATTTTTTTAATTGACAAGGTCGGGATCTGCACAGCAAACTTGATTTTTTTTAATAAGAAGGGGGTAAACAACCGCAACAACAAACGCATACCGTTTGAAAGGTATTTTCAAGTAGACTTCTGCGACATGCCACTTGCCATAGTTACCTCTTATATAACTTCGCTATTGTAAATTAAAGATTGGGAGTAGGTATTAAATGGATAACTAAAGATCCAGTTAACATGGGAAACAATGAATTGTTTTATGGTGTTTAATGTAACATCAGATTGTTGAAACCGTGTTTTAAGTGCATCTAGTACAATAATGGAACATTTATAAGCGATGCTCAAACTATTCCCCATTCGCCTCTTGGAAGTAATAAATTCGATTAGAAAATCCTTCAATTGAATTCAAAATGAACTCGCGAGGTATATTCGCTGTTTCTTCTCGAATTCGTTGCACTAGTTCATTCAAGTTATTTTGTTTATCGAGGTAAATACGACTCTTCAGGTAACCCCACAAGAAAAAATCTAGTGGGGATAAGTCAGGTGATCGCGGTGGCCATTCAATACGTCCTCGACGTCCAATCCACCTTTCCGGAAAAACGTTGTTCAAATAAGACGAACTTCGTTGCTATAATGCGGATGGGCTCCATCATGTTGAAACCATAGCGTGTTGCTAACTAAGTTAGGATCGTTTTCATCGGGGTATAATCTTGTTAGATGAGGGATGATATTTTCTTCCAGTAGTTGCAGATATTGCATTTTAGTATGTTAGGGAAGTTATTATGGGTCAGCATACATAAACAAATTATTTAGGCGCAAAAATAAAACATAAGACTATTCAGTTAAATTTATTGTTACGTATCTGCCCAAACATTAACTTTTTTTGGAAATTGCGTGTGAGCTTCTTCCATCCAATGAGGATTACTGTCTGTCCAGTATCTGCAGTTTTGCTTATGTACTTTGCCATTTAGCAAAAAAGTAGCTTCATCAGGAAACACGATATTATGGATGAAATGTGGATCAGTATTTATTCGATGCATAATTTCTTCACAGAATTCTAATCTTCTGTCGAAGTCGTCTTCATTTAATTCTTGCACCAAGTGTACTTTATACGGGTGAAATTTTTGACGCTTCAAGACTCTGCAGACGGAAGACTTGGATATATCATGATTTGCTGCTAGTTGCTGTACCGAAGTCCTTGGCGTATTAATAACATCCAACATAATATTTACAGAATTTTCATCCTTTGTTGCTGTTTTTGGACGACCAGATTTTAAACGATTCTTTACAGTACCTGTTTCCGTAAAACGCTTCATTGTTTTAGTAACCGTAGATTTGGCGATTGGGTTGCGGTCAGGATACGTCGCATTAAACAAATCGCGTTCTTCTGCATGACTGCGTCTTCTATCATCGTATCCTATCATCATCAAGATTTCTATACGTTCTTTTTCTGTAAGATGCTCCATAATTTAGCACTTCGTGTACAGTTTTAAGCTTTTGACGTTCGGTAAACAACATAAACTAACCATTGTTTTCAGCGCGAACTGAATCTTTAGTTATCCATTTAATACCTACTCCCAATCTTTAATTTACAATAGCGAAGTAATCTTTAGAGATAACTGGCATGTCGCATGTCGCTGAATTCTACTTGATTCTACAGCATGCATACCAAATTTTATCGATTTAGCTTGCATAGTTTTGAAATAACAAGGCCGGTTCCATACATTTGGTACGCACTGTATAATAGTTTTAATTTAACATTTTGAATAATAATAATTTACAAGTCCTATAAATGCACGAACTACATGTCCATTGTTAAGGTTCGTGGACTGAAATACGGTATCTCAATCAACCTGCCCATAAAGAAGTCATATTTTCTGAGGTGTAACTGAAATCCTGCTTTTTGCAGACGCTTTAACACTTTTCGACGTTATGTATATTAATCATCTGCTGAACATTGTTTCCTACTACAAATGATTTTTATGCACAATCTGGAATTAAGGTAGACAAATGTTAAAGAAATACATTAATAACGCGGCGATCAGAGAGTACAAAGTTTTGTCTGCATTAAAGGGTAATGCAGCTTCAAAAACGCAACCGATCTAGGTTGTGATCGACTATCTGTTGAAGTTTTAATTCTTACATTGTTACCTCAATTTTGTTTACAAATATAAAATATTAATAGCTACTAGAAATTAAATTAAACCATTAAAAGAAACCTGCGTGAAACCTCAAAAAGCCTTGTAAAATATAATAAAAAGCTTTTTAAATGAAATTTTAACTTTTTAAGCAAATAAAACAAATTCGATTTGCTTGATTGTTTTTTATGGTGATTCAGAGCTTCAATTGTATGGTACTTGCATTATGAAGGGATGTCTAGAATGTTTTCAACAAACAAACTCACAACGAACAAATGTAACCTCACTTTTATTGTACTGATTCGGTGTTTATATTAGTTTACAAAGCAGTCTCGTAAACAAGAAATATTCGAAAACGAAGATACTCATAAAACAAGACCATAAAAGAACATCACCATAAAGAAAGATCACCATAAAGAAAAGCGAAGATAATAGTTATGTATTGTGCAATGAATAAAAAGAGCTTTTATCCACGAGTAGAGAAATTTAACACCCAAAACAAAAATCGCGTATTCTCTTAACTGCTAAATGGAGAAATTAATTTTCTTTACCTAATGCAGTAATAAATTTTCTTTCGTATTAGTAAAAAAAAATTATCTGTACCAATCAGTATAAATGATGCACAATGCAGAGAATACTAACTTTTCCATCCCAGAAACATCAATTATCCTCTTGTAAAATAACCAGGAAAAATTATTTTCTTTAGCTAAAGAGGAAAATTGGAATGTAGTGTGAAAAACCTATTTTCCCTATCTAAAGAAAGACTAATTGCAGTGTTGCTCAATTTACTAAGTTTCCGATACTTTATTTGGCGGCAAGTATGTTTTCGTAATTCATGTCGTTTGAGCAAAAATGCAATTGTATATTTTTATAACAATAACAGTTATTTATGGTACAAGTGAGTTAAGTAAGATATTATCCAAATTGATAGTCTTTCTGAGTGGATGATATTCTTCTTAATTCACGTGTGCCATACAACGTTTTATCCAACACCTCTTTATATTGAATTTGCAATGTATAGTTTAGTCTGTAGTTTTTGACGGTAATGAATTTGATACTGTAGCCTGATGACTGGATTCTAATAATATTTGCAACGTAAGCTGGTGATTTAGACCGGTAACATTTCTAGGAAAAATGGGGTTCGTGCAAATATTTATATTAATTTAATTTCTTTACGGCAAAATGTAGCCAATGGGGGGGGGGGTAGAAAAATACCCCACTTGTTGGACTACTGGCAAATAAATTTCAACCCCTAATGCATGTGCATTTTTCTATATTCTGCCATTTCTCTCAAAAACAGCTGCCTGAAAAATTTTAAATAACGGAGACAATCGATAATCTGAAGTGAAACCTCCAATTTTACTATCATTACCACTCTTTGAAACCCTTTCCAGGGGTATCTATGACATATATGGTCAACCTATTGTGGTGCTATTTTGTATATTGCAAATCGTCAATAAACCTTATATATAAGGTTTATTGAGATATATCTCAGGGTCGAATTAATACTCAGTACTCAATAGTAAAGGTTTCCTATAATTTTTTTTATTTACCTTAATATGAGATTCTAAAGATTATCTTTCAATATTGGGTTCAATTATTGAAATTATTACTCTTAATAAATAAATTTGGTTATTACTAATAGGGATTGACACATATATCTGGAATGTCAAATCTAACAGTTATCAATTACATTTTCCCAAGAATGAACAAGTAAGTACAGCATATAGTTTTATTTAATTCTTTATTTTATAAATCTTTATTTTTAGGATGTTAAAATGGAAAGAAATCTTACCCTGTCAACTTACACATTAACTTTTCCTTCAGGTAAGTCTTCCTCGTATGTCTCTCCAATAGTTTCTTGTTATTTTGACATATGTATCGTCTAATCCTTTTCCAACAATTACCTTCACTTTCACTAAACCTACAACTTCCACAACATGCAACTTCCACAACTTTCCGCCAGGAACCGTGGCCACTGCTGCTGAATCTGCAGACCTCGCACCACCAAAGACCTCGTCACCGGACCACTGGACTGCCTCAAGACTGCTACAAGAATGCCATCCTTCCCAGGTCAGGTTAGTAAATTCGATATTTATTTTAAATTCCTTTTACCCTTTATGGTTTTCTTCTTGTCTAGGGCTCGAATGAAGACTGTAAGCTCCCCAACACCTCAGTAAGTATCTTCAAAATCTTTTTCTTCTGATGAAGTCACCTTAATGATTCTTTTATTTTACAGGAATATAATGAAGAATTCGACTCTTCAACACATTGGTAAGTAACAAACCCAGCTCGAAGACGGTTTTTCAATTTATTTTCTTTTCTCAATTGCTCTTACTGTATCGTTATGCCCTTTAATATTGCTTCCTGTAACTAATACACTGAAACTCTTCCTTTAATCAATAAAACACTGGACTTTCTTTTTATGTTTATTAATTTAACAATTTTACTTCTTGAGCTTTATTATTTTACAAATCCTATTAACACATTTATTTTATTTACTATTATTTATACCAATTTTCTCTTCAGTAAGAAGTTTATAGATTCTCTCAACAACCAAAAAAATTTATTATTTTTTCATCTCCACGAGAGACCCCCTTTTTTCAACTATTTTGTCTGTTATGTTTCTCTTTTATCAAAATACCCCCTATCTTTGGTAATTCTTTCTGTTTCCTCACTAACAATGTCTATAACCATAGAAGTTATTTATTTATACATTATTATTGAAGTACAGAGAGAATTTTAAATATGCTATAGAAAATCAATATACCTTTAAATTATTCTTTTGATTGATGCCACGATATCTTTACCTAATATACATGATTTTTAATTTTCAGGTTGACTTATGGCTAGGATATCCTTTCCTTTTATTATCCTTGTTAATGTTAATATTGTATCATAATACTATAATAAATATATGCTATTCCATTCTGTTTTATTATTTTATAATTCTATATTAAAATTTTGTATTCTTGGGATATCATCATGACTTTGTATGTAAGTTTATATGTTTTATGTTTTTATTTATTGATCCCTAAGAACCACGTCTGTGCAATAATGATTCTTTAAATTTTTCTTTATCTTATGTACATGCTCATATTAATTTTTCCACTTCACATAAACGTGAACATAACACTATATATCAAATTAAAGATAGTTTTAAAGATAATAATCCACTACAAAAAAAACTTCCTTTTTTGATAAAGTCATCCGTGTTTGAGAAAAACGGCGAAATATAGAAAAATGCACATTGAGGGTAGTTTTTGGGGGTTGAAACTTGTTTGCCTACTCCCACCCCTTGGCTTTAACATAAAATATGCACGAACACCGAAATGTGACCGGACTAATTGGTTGCTATCTATAATAGCAGCCTTCAGTTTTGTGTAAAAAGTTTCTACCCATAAGTGAGTAAACTTCAAATTTATTTGCTTAAAAACGTCAAGATAGCGTTCTTTTTCTTTAAGGGTGTTGGATAAAGTTTATTTTTAAAGTCTAAAATTAAAAAATTTTATGGCGTGGAGAAAATCTTTTTGGGACATGTGGCAAGAATGTTGTGTCTAAGACTCGAGGAAATCGTTTTTCAATCTGAAAAGAACCTGAAAAGAATCTGAAAAGTTGGACAAATAACTATTTCTCATAAAAAATGCCGTTTTAAATTATTCATTTGTTTTTATATTTTAATTTTATATTACACACATCACATGCCGCCTTTTTTCAGTCCGTGTTAGAGCTACACAACCAACAGTCCTTTGAGGACCAGTGGCGTAGCTAAAGCTGAATAGGCCCTATACGATATATTGCCCTCTAGGCCCTACCAAAGAATAGATGAAGATAAAAAAATTTTTTTGAACTTTTCAAACCGCAAAAGTCTTTAACTGAAACTTTAAATATACAATTGAACTAAAGATAGAGACGCTTACTTTAAGATATTTTATAAAAATACAGCAGATTCTATAGAATACATTATACAGTATACCTATAATCTTTTCGTTTAATTAAAATGTCATTTATTCATGACACTTTAATTAAACAAAAAGATTATAGGTTAGCTACCAAAAGAATATATCCCATTGACAATCAAACAGAAGACACAAATTACATATCTATACCATATTTTGGCAAAATATCAGAAAAAATTGCACATATACTAAGAAAAACCAACACTAACACGTTTTCATTTTTATTTAATGCTAAAGACAGAACACAGGATATCCTGAAATCGGGCATTTACTGTTTAAATTGTTCTTTTTGTAGTTCAGTATATATCGTGCAAACACTTCGAAATCTTGACTAGATATAAAGAACACGTACGCCATTACAAAAATAAACATCCAGAAAAATCTAATTATGCAAAACACCTTTTAGAACAAAATCACACAATGACTCCTCAAAATAATATTAAATTCCTATATTTTTGTAATAACAAACGCAAATTAGGCATTTTAGAAGCCTTTGAGATATACAAACACAAACTCAGGGTACCTTTAATGAATGAACAACTTGAGCTTAGTAATTCTCCGTTACTAGAAGTGTTAGATATTTAATTCTGATTAGTTTTATCTTTTTATCTAGTTACCTATTTTTGTATCTACCTTAGCGACGTGTTTGTTTATAATTATATTACCTTTGATAATGACAGCTTAGCTGTCGAAACAATATTGTCAGGTTATATTTTAATAAATACTGTGAAACTTTTTACTAATCTTTATTTATTTCATTCGTTAAAATTAATTTTCATTAATTTTAAACAGTTTCGTATTTTAGTCTTCCTGGCGTTTTAGAAACGGCCGCTTCTTCTTTGAAAGTGTCAATCTTCATTAACATCTTGGCTGTGTCAGTTTTTAATCCAAAGGTTTTGACTAAATCACATTCTAATAGGTAAACAGAATTTGCGAACAAATTTCCTTCATGAAATCCCTGTCTTGATGTCAGAGACACGATTAAACATGTATGTTTTACGTGGGGCCCCTGTAATAACTATACCCCCATGTTCCTTCCGAGAGGAAGTAATTGAGATTCACTCAATCAGTGCGCAACCCTCCCGTGCTCTTTCATACGGGTCTAAGTTCCTCGTCCAGCATTAGGACTATTCCCTAACCTAGGTTAGGTACATCGGAACCCTCCAGCCCTCTTTGATGCCATCATAAGTTCCTTCACCAAGCTTTAGTTGGGGCCACTGTCCGATCGAATCCAACCTCAGATGTGGCAGGCATGATGTCAGAGACAGTCACATTTTTTAAGTTTCCTTTGGTTCAGGGCTGAGAGAAATGTTTTAAGAAAAATATATAGTCTGTATGAACAACGCGAATGCGAATTCAATTTCAATATTTAAATATTGAAATTAAATCTTCAGTGATTCTAACTTGTAAGTTGTGTGGGGTATGTTTTTATACACTACATTATTTAGATGATCCCAGAGTAAGAACTCAAACAGGCGTATATCTGGTAACCGAGCTGGTCACTCGATCGCACCCCTTCTCTCAATCTACCTTCCAGTATTTCATATTTAATAAATATGTTTTCATTGTGTATTCATGTATTCAACAGGATGGTACGACCCTGTTGAAACCAGATATCAAAGATTCTTCGTTGAACAAAGCTATACTATGAAGGTTTCTTGTTTGGTTTCTTTTGAATAACTTGACAGGTAGTGAAAATCTTCTTTGACATTTTGCTCCAGAAAATAATAAAACAGCGTTAAACAGGAGAGTAAGACCGGGCGACATCCTGTATCCCACACTGTTCATATTTACGTTGGGGAATGAATTTAAGCAATTGCTAGGAATTTTTGTTAAGGAACGGACAATAACATAAGCATTGGAGACCTAGAACAACGAAGGTAAGTGTTGCAATTGTCCAGCCGCGGACAAACCGAGGCCGACGAAGAAGAAAAGTTGCGTTTTCCCTCCCGAGAGTGACTTTGTTAACGACAATAACACGAGAGAGAAAAATACACTTCCTTCCTAGTTGCACATGATTTTCAGCTATGATTTTTCTACAACTTTAGACAGTTTTAAAAAATACTAAAATGCTTGTTAGGTAGGTTTTATTTTAATTTTTACATTTTCATTACGTAAGAATTGGGAAACTGGAGAGGATGGAATAGCAGTTTGTACAACGTAAGTAGAAATGATGCCCATATCGCACGAGAACGAAGTCCGCCTTCGGCGTCGTGCCTCAATCGCTCGATGGTAAAAGAACTACCGTATATTTTTTCTTCGACTAAGCAAAACAATTAAAAAATATTCCAGAAATCGAATATAGGGATTAACCTGTGCTTTTAAACCTGTGATTCATAAAATCTCCCTGTAATAGTACAATTTTTAAGAGAATTATTAAAACTTTGCAGAAATTGAACATTTTAAAATAGACTTTTATTATTTTAAACTTTGTTTTATAAAACAAAAATTAAAAAGAGTTATCTCCCATTATCTCTTCTTATGGTATTGAACCTGTGACGGCACCAGCTTTAGTTTACTAATACCTTGCTTCTACCGACGGAGCTACGAAACCAAATCTCAAGCTGTGTATACTATACGTATTTTAAAAGTAGATTGTACTTATTTCAATGATTTAATATTTACCTACAATACAATTTTAGAATTTACGTTAGTTTCAATTGCTTGAAATACCTATTATTGAAAGAAACAAAAATTGATTTTACAGTAGCCTCCAGTGGCGTAGCCAGAGTTGGCCCTTGGGGAGGGATATACAATAATAAAAGAAAATCCGCAGGCTTGGCTCTCAACGTATACCTATAGTAACTGTTTATTTAGTTTTTTTTAATAGATTGTATGGAACAAAAGTGCAAATATTAAAGAATACTGAATAAAAAACAATATTTCTAGAATACTAGTCTTTATTCAACAAAAATCATTACAAAACAAAATCTATGCGCCATGTTTTTTTGGTTGGTTTATTTCATCTACTTTTTTTTAGTTTCATTCTAATTTCATTATTTCATCTATTATTTCATTCTACTTTTTTTTAGGGGGGGATATATCCCCCAATTCCCCCCCGTGGCTACGCCACTAGTAGCCTCTCGTTGGAGAGAATACTCTATTAAATGAACAAATCGTTTGACAAAAAAAACAACAAAAATTCAAACAATAAAATGTTTGATTCAATGATCAGGTAAATAACCATAACCTCGCAGTAATAAATTTTGTACACCAGATAGTGTTGTTCAGTTATAAGTTTAAATGTATTTAAAAGTTAATTTAGTTAAGGCTGTTTTACCGCTTCGCTAGAATCTTTATATGACATGGGCGTACCACTGTTTAGTAGTCAAAATCATTCCATCTATTACTTAATATCTTTAATATCTTTAATAATTATACAATGTGCTGGACAAAAAAGCTAAAATAAGCTTGTGCTTGCCTTGTAACACGATTTCCTATAAATAAGTCCAATAACTAATTAGTATCTCAAAATAATTTCACACATCACACTGTCACAAATGTATAATTTGACATCTGGAATTCAATTAACTAAAATTTTTCATTACATGGTAATCTCTGCTCTGAATAGTTTTTTTCAAACATAAACTGTCCCCTACTACAGTCCAAATTAAATTCTTCTCTAATTTTTGCTAATTCTGTAATTTTTTTACTATAAAAACTCACTCTATAATTTTGACATATATTATCGACCAAACATATATGATTCAAAACTGTATGAACACTGTATTACTGATAAATAAGTATAAAAAGAACAGATACATTTCAATAACGTGTTGACAGTGGAAACGGTAACTTATACATAAAACTAATATTTGATTTGTTGTGATATATTTGGGTGTTAAAGTCATATGTCATCAAGTCCACGTCACCAAATGTTTGAATTTTTAACATTGCAATAAATATTTTTTCATTCTCCCGTTTACGAGAGTGTAACTTTCTATCTTGCCAAGGCAACCGAAAGCTAAAGTAAAACATGCGAGGTGGTTGCTAGGTATGAAAAACTTTCGGTCCCTGGACAACGAAGTAAAACTGTAAATTTTTTAAAATATAACATTATAAGGTGGCTATTGTCAACATTACCTTCGTAACAATATTGTTGTATATACAAACATTATTTTATTATAATCATTGAACCATCATTTTATTTATTTATTTACGGTGGTTAATAATAGGAGAATGAAAAGTTTAATACGTTACACGCTGCGAAAGTTTACTTTACGCTTCGCCTCGGCCAATCAAAAACACCATTCACCTAAAAGTAAACTTTCGTAGTTTGTAATGTAAATAACTATTAACTGATTGCTTTTAATCGTTCGGTCATATATTTTTTATTCTTGTGCATTTATCTTTTCTCTCGTTATTTCGACAAATCACGCTAAACAAATTTCCAGTAAAACCAAAAATATTCCATTTCTTATTGCTGTTATACAAGACAAAATAATAAATAAATCGTTTCTCCAAGAAACAATTTACACATGTTCGCCTTATCAAACCTTGTTTATTTCAAACAACAGGGAAGTGCGATAACGTAGCCTTGCTTCTCATATATACCACATTTCATTATAAAATTTCTTCATATCGCAAAATTTTCTTACTATAGTCTCGCTGACAAATGAAGGATTTAAATGAACGCGTGCACATCAGCTGTGAGAACATTACGATAAGCTAAGAATGTAAGCAGAGTATTGTGTTACTAGAGACGTTTTAAAAAAGTCAGTATCGTACGTTCGGATAGTACTTTTTAACATTATGTAGATTTATCATTGTTGAAGTATCTATTCAACCTTAATAACGATTTATAATTAAAAATCTCATTACGTTTTAAATGGCATAGGGTAATGAATACATTTAAAGAAAAGTAATTGCAAAAATTTTAACTATAAATCGTTAAAAGTAAAAAATAGGGAATCAATCAATAATCATAACTACACAAAATCATAACTGGTGTTAATTTACATTTTTAAGTGCATAAAACTGATACTAAATGATGGCAATCCTTTTTATATATTAGGAATCGTAATGTATAATAATTTACCAATTTCAAATAACCAATAAAACAATTAATGTATAAACAATTTGTTACTGTGGTAAAGGAATTACTTAACTATTATAGTAGTTCTTAAGAATTTTTGTTTATAACAATATTTCTGCTTTCATATGTTTAATTTAATTTATATTTTTTGCCGTTTACTTGCATACATGTTACATAGAAAACAAAAATATGCCTAACTGTGAGACAAATAGTATTTTATAGGTGGAATGAAATAATTAAACTTGGACGTTAATAATAATTGTTCTTATAGTATAAATTAATTTCATTTTCCCTATTTTGTACGTGTATTCGATTATAATCGAATACAACATTAAGCATCAATGTTGGCCTTCGTAAAGGACATTTCGTGACGCTACTGAATCATTCCAGTTTATCAGTTGTTTCTGTTATCAGATACATTTTTCGGGTCGACCACGTGATCATGAAGTGGACACTGCGTGATTTGAGATGCTTTTTACAATTCTGCCCTCGTGATATTGGTAATCTTAAATCCTTCATTTGTTGGCGAGACTATATGTGTACGTTTTCTATGTTATTCCTTACGCTATCGAAATTAAATTTAAATAAATAATGGCAGATGGATTTGTAGTTTTATTTTTTTATGTTTGAATAAAATCTTATATAACTGTTTAACAGATTATTTTTTGCAAAAAGGAGACTACAAATCCGTTTGTACCATCAACAACAACACAATTTGAAAATTAAAAAAAATGGTCTTATAGCAGCCGAGAAAAACTTACACAAAGTTCATACAATCGGAAAAAAGGCTTAATTAAATATAATAAGCCCTTTTTAAAGAGTACATTCAATTGAGTGAACATCTCGTTTGTATGAACAAGCTTGGTTTTAATTAGTTCACATAATTTAGAAACTACTGTGCTTACTTTTACTTCTATGTTTATGACAGGAGTTAATGATCATAAATGTCGAATTGAATTCCTTTAATTGGTTGTTTTCATATCCACACATGTATATGAAATATGAATATAAAACTATGTCCGTATTGCTTAATTTTTAATTGAGCAAAAAAATGTTAAAAACAAAAGATTTACATGTATTAGTAGCAAAACTATTTTTCCACCCTAGGTAGACAAAGTACCATGGAAGCAAGGGAAGCAATGCTTCCCTTAAGAATTTATTAAAGTTAAAAAACAATGCTAACAAAAATAGTTTTATAAAATAATGTGTATCGTTTATTTAAATTTGTAATATTTAATCAACTTAAAGCTCAATATCAATTCCGTACAGCAAAAAGTATAATTATTTAGAGTACTATTTTAAATTAGGCTCATTAAACTTGCACGGAAAGGTAATACCGATTCAAATGTGTTACATACACTGCATATAAGCACTGCTTATAACTGCTCTTCTCTTAGCCTTGGCGTGAATCAGCGAGCGTGGTCATATATAGTAGACGATGCTCTTAGCATTGTTTGGCCGTTATTGTTAGTGTGCTTTATGCCCAAATGTTTATTTATTATAATTTGGTTCTTTGTTCGATTTAGTGTTGGTTAAATTTAATGTTACTTAAGTAATGTAAATTTGTGAATGAGACTGTGTTTTGTCGCATTTTATTATTTCAATTTATATAAGTTGGATTTTTTTAAAGACAAATAATTCTATTTAGTTTGCCTGTATGCAAGTTTAAAATTGCGTTATCGTCACGACTGCAAATTCAGCTGCTTCGGCGAAAGGTTCGAGTACTTTCGATACATCCGAATCGGATCGATTTTTTTTGTTCAGTTTGTAAATTATTAATAAAAGAATTTTCCGCATACAGTTTTGGGGAGAAATTACAAATTATTAAGAAAGGCAGATCAAAACCAAAACTTTCAAATTTAACAACAAACATTAAAACCTGCTGGTATTTTGCTAAGAAAGACTGGAAAATCGAGTTGCAGTATAAATACATAGTAGTAGTTTTTTTAAAATAAAGAATAATAGTCAACAAATTCCATAAGTATAAAGTGTAGAAGTTCTTCTTTGAAAAGCTTTTAAGCTTAATAATTATAACACTGGTTTTTATTGTACCTAGCAGGGGCGGATCCAGAGAATTATGTTGAGGGGGAGATTTTTGAAAAAATAATTGTTTCAATAAATAATAATTAAACAAACATTATTTGTTTCTATTCTATGTATACGTGTTTCTTAATTGGGGAAGGGGGATTTATTCCCTCCCCGTTAATTCGCGCCTGTACCTAGGTGTATTATAATTAAAATCGTGGTTGCTTCCCTAGCCTAAATTCTCACCGCACGCCACTGATTTTTAGAATTTAAATAAAAAACTATTTTGTTTAATTTAAGACCTTTTTAAGTTTCAAGATGTTAACATACGCTAACTAATTGCAAATAGAAGTAGTTTTAATCATGAATTTTATTTTTATTTCACCTTGTTAATTTGTTCCTGGCTTTAAGAATCGCTCGGTTAATAAATCTGTTACTGCACTCAAAATGTATTCTAAGGTTACGTGTAATGAATGAATGAGAAAAACAAATGAATGTACACACCGTTAATAACTACTAATTGGAAGTAAATAATCTACTTAACCTTTTTTTTGAGACCTCTTATTTCTTAACACTTAATTGAGGATTAAACTTTTCTTGGAAGTTGGAATACCAGTGGTAATAGAATAGGAAATATGGTGGACGAGGTAACCTACGCTGTAACCAAGGCAGATGAAATAGAAGTTATAGAAGGTTCTTTTTAGAAATATGCACATTATGTGGTCCATTTAAAACAGAATTAAGCATGTAATGTGATAAATACGTAAATAAGCCAGAAATGATACTGCATGTTTTTTTGTAGGCGACCTTTGAGTGGCTAAAGAGTTCTTTATGTTAGTAGGTGGATGGTAATCGTAATAATTGAAACAGTGCTCTCTGCAATTTATTTTTTCCTCTACGAAATAGGTCATATTACACTTTAGTTTAGTTTATTGTTCTGCAATTAATTATAGTTGTTTTATTATCGTTTAATAACATTATTCATTTATATCGTCAAAACTAACGAAACAAACAAAGATGACGTCTTAATTAGTCTTTTGATCTTAACTTTGAGGTTATCACATCCTTATTTATTAAGAAAACTTGGAAGTTTTTATTATAACTTTATGAGAATTTATTTGTCTCTTTGCTAATATTATTAATTTTGTTAAAATAAATTAAAAAATTAAAATTGAACTTAAAAATAATCTAAAACAGAACTAGTGCACGAAGTGTAATACGCTCTCTTATTAATCTAATTTTTTCCCTCCTTATTACTCCCTCTATTTATCCTGACATCTCTGTCTAAGCCCTTGATTTGGTTAATCTTCAACTCGTGTACATGTAACTATATAGAGCATTTTAAAACACACCCAAGTATTAAATGAGGTGATAATAAATCGTACAATAAAATGTTTAAAGGCGACAAGGTGTGCTTTTTTTTATTATCCTTACACCAGTTTGTATCGATCAGTTCCTATCATTATGACGAAGAACGCTTACCAACATTCCTAAGTGCTTCTGTTGGTGAATATGTTGTGTTTAATTGTGATATAGAATTTCCGCAGGATATTGTTATTCCCTATATCCTTAATTGGAGGAAGGAGGTAAGTGAATAAAAAAAATAGAATGTTTCCTTATTGTTTAATACTTACCTTTAAATAGGATAAAACTATTTTTTCTTGGGATAATGGGGTGACTACATCATCGGATCCTTATGTTGGGCGAATACAACTTGTACGCGAAATCATGCCAGGATATGGAAAAGCTTCTATAAATTTAACATCCATTAGAGAATCTGATGCTGGGTGGTATGAATGTAAAATAATATATCCTTATCGAACACCCACGTCTTTAAAAAATGGAACTTGGTTTTATATGGATGTAAATGGTAATAGATAAAAAATTTACTTAACAATTTAAACTATCGATATTATTATGCCCAGGTGGAAATCTTCTAGAGATTCCTCCGATTAATCAAACCGTCATGGAGGGTGATGATGTACACTTTACATGCATCGCAAAAGAGTTAGGAGTTGAGATTAGATGGTTTAAAGATGGCATGCCACTTCAAGATTTGGAAAATATCTATCGTAGATCTCGCATTGATACTGAAGGTTCTTTAACCATTCACGCTACAGAAATGGGTGATTTAGGAGAATACATATGTGAAGCATCTAATTACTTAAAAGAATCTCAAAGTGCACGAGCTTTCCTTAATGTACAATGTGCGATTTTTCAAACATTTATTAACTACTGTATATAAAATTACTTATTATTATTTATTACAGATAGAGCGAAAGTTATCTATGCTGAAAAAGAAGTGTTTCTTTTATTTGGCCAGCCAGCTGTTTTAGATTGTCACTTTCGTGCGAATCCGCCATTAAAGAGTTTACGTTGGGAAAAGGATGGCTTCCTGTTTGATCCCTATAATGTTCCGGGAGTTTTCTACAGGCAAAATGGTAGTTTATATTTCAATCGAGTTGATGAATCTCATAATGGGCATTATAGTTGTACACCCTACAACGAATTGGGAACGGAAGGACCTTCTCCCAGTACGCACGTAATAGTTTTGAGGCCTCCAGTGTTTGTAACGAAGCCTCATCATTTGTATTTGAGAAGACTTGGGGAAAGTTTGGAATTAATCTGTGATGCAAGAGATGGTGACAATGGTCATAAACCTATCATCGTTTGGTTCAAGGTAAATTATTATAGTTAAGATGCTTATGACCGAATTCGTACATTCATTGTTTAAATTAGCGAAATTGGTGCCATTAGTGCGCCATTCAAAGTGTGCTTGACAAGGTCATCAGTGTTGACTTTGTACCTGTCGTTATTTATGCATTTGGCAGGGGTCACCAAAATATTGAAAAATGAATAGGTACTTCAAAAGTAAGAAAATCATCTCATTGATCATCTTTATTTTAATGACCTCTACGTAAAGTAAAGCATAAATTAGAATTTATTGATTGATTACTACTCCTTCATCCTACATGTAGCTTATTTAATTAACTTTTATAACATTAAATTAGATTTACAGCTATATGTATACTTTTTATTATCTATAAGCATTCTGCGACCTACAGATTTGAAGAAAGGTCTGTTAAATTATTAATCATCTCCATTATGGCGTTTTTTCCTCTTCTTTTATTTTAAAATTCTCTCTTTGTGGTGATCTTGATGATCATATTCATCTTATCAACCAGACCAAACGACTGTAGGTTTTAATGAGGTTATTACTTTACGTTTTAAGTTGATTCATTTTCCTCTTTCTTTCCTAAATGCATTATATCTCATTTTATTATTATTGTTCTGTTTTAAAGATCCATTAGGTTTACGTTGGAGGCAAATACTTATTATTACTTTTTCCACAAATTGGTTATTCGATTTTTCTACACTAATTAACTTGAAACTAAATAAACAAATAAATACAATAATACACGTAATAATGACGTGGGTGTTAATCGCAAACGCTTACTGATTAGGAATAGAACACAGGAGCAATTAAAAAGATTAGAGGGCGCCAACCAAATTTTTTAATGTTATTAATTAATAGCAAAAGTTGAGCAATCTACAATTCGGAAAAAATTCCTCATTCATTTACCTTGAATTCAAATCGACTAATCTTTATTTTGTGATTGGAACAACAACAATTTGTCGTGCTAAACTATAGCATTGATTATTCATTTTGAAATTTGTTTATTGAAATAAATTCAAGAATAAATCGTTTAGACAATACAAAATATACATCATAAAAACCCACTAACAGCATAAATTTCTACGTAACAGCCTAATTTGGGATCCCATTCCAAATGCATTTGCATTAAATTTCTTATGTATATACCAATCTAAACTTTCGTTATCAACAAATAAGATTTCGACAAAAACAGTTTCAAGTAGGGTAACTTAAGGTAATAAATTTTATTTATTTGTTAACAAAGTACTTACAGTTTAAATTGTTAAACACAACTGAATGTACTGATTTCTTGCCAAGATATTCTTTAAAGCAATGCTTAGCTAATTCTCTTACCAGAATTTGCAATTATTTAATATTGTTTAAAATATGTTTAGTGAAGATAATAACGCCAGTTTGAATTATTTTCAAATAAAACGTTTATTGGGTCGGCGGTGGAGGACTGGTGTCAGTGCATCACTCGTGGTACAAGGGTCGTGGGTTCAAGTCCCACTTGGGGCGACGAGATTTTTCTAATTGGAAAATCCCGTCATCTCAACCATGAGTGTCTGTATTCGTGATGCATGTTAGATGGTGAACATATTACCTTAGCTATTGGTTCACCCGTAGTGTAGACCGTATATTTCTTGTATTCAAGGTAAAATAGAATGATGAAAGATAAAGTAAACATATAAGTATAAATAAACACAATTCAAAAGTAAGAGAAGACATTAATTGTATTGTGTAAGCTACAGCTTGAGAACAATTTGTTATATGTATTTAACTAAAGAATGTAAATGATAAATGTAAATAATCATATACACGAGTAAAAATATACAAACAAATATAACATAAATTTAAACAGTATTGAAAGGTGGCGTATTACCTGCAAACAACGTATTAGTTTTAAATTCCTAAATATTAATATAAGTACATTATTTTAAAACCATGCTTACTATTTAATGCATTAAATAATGTATTTTAGGGACATACTCTAATATTTTTATCAAATTAAATTCACTTAGTTGTTTTTGCCAACAATATTCGAACACTTTCCTACGCAAACTTGACCTAAATTCTCACTAAAGCAACAAACCTTTTTTATAATATTCCTGCACGTACGAAGAGCTATCCTCCGTAATACTATCGCATTATAACCTTCATGGCATTAATACCTTCAGTTACCTTAACGTTGCTTAACATAGTATGTGTGACATGTGACATTAATCCTTTTATACAATTCGTTATTTCCCTTTGACCTAACACATAGATGTTTAATTCACTAAAACAAAAGTCTAATGATTACACAAACAAAATACCAATAACGACACAATCCAAATATCGTTGCCGGAACAGCTGATTGAAATCCGAACAATTGGCAATAAATACTGAATCTTCAAACGTTGCAATTTCCATTACCAACTTGAAATTTGGTGTTATTGACTTGTTTTAAACTTAAACAGCGGCATAAATAATGATTTGAAGTCTTTAAACTTTTATTAGCCAGCTTTTAAAGATGGTGGATTAAGCAGTTAATCCTTAAAATTAAAACGCGTGTATATCTTTCCGCGTATTCACAATGTCTAATAATTTAAATAAATTCTCTTCAAGAACACTTTCATGAATCGGTATAACTCAGCCAAGACAAATTCTCCATATGATTGTAGTGCACCAGGTCGTACGATTCATTCCCTTCAACTTTCATATCAAGAGAAACCTCTTCTCCAAAACCAAAACAAAATCTCTTCACAAGAACTGGTCTTTACATAGACCTACAACACGACACGGAGCTTTACAAAAACTGGTCTAACTATGATTTTCTTAAAAGTTTTAAGTAGGGCTGTATGAATTCAACCACTCAAGTTTTTGCAACTTGCATAGCCATAGTTTGCCGAATGATTGAGGTATATCATTTAACCTGCACCCGGTATATCTGTATCGTACGAACCTAGTTTTCTTTGATAATAAATATTGATCCATAAACCAATCTATTTTTGACTTCGGGAACATGTGTCCACATCGGGAATAGAAACCTTCTTTTGACCAAGATAGTGGTTCTTGATAGTTTTGTAGTATTCGAACTCGATTTGGTAAGTTATTTATGTTATAAGTCCTGGAAATGGAATTTTACAGTCGAGTGAGGTGTTACGAACAAGGCGACGAAAGAGCCGAGTCTGGAACATTAAAAGGAGACTGTAAGAACATTTCCAGGACGTATGACGTAATGCGTTCTATTTCATACTGCAATTATTGGATTATTGTTTTAATTTAAAATAATTATATAAAATAAATCTATGATGAACGAGTGTCCATGGTAACTTAATTCTAAATCATTGTTCAGTTGATTGATTTTATTTAAATCCGGTAAACATTTTTTACTGCTAGACATACTAGACTGTAAAACAGCATTTGTAATCGCTAACGTAAACATGGAGAATACGATATAGTATGAAATAATAGTACATTATATTATAGAGCTGAAGTAAGACTTTATGCGGCGAATCTGTTGGTTTGATGGACGAGTGTCAGCGAGTCCAGCAACTACAAATGAGCCGCATAAAGTCACTTCAGCTCTGCATAATATATACTATTTTTTCTTCAAACGTCGACAATAGAAAAATATTTAAGGAATATTGAGATTCCTGAATTATTTTAATTATTTAGAGAATGAGCTACACGATTTTATAATCATTTAGCTTTGGAGAGCGTTACTAAGTTTTCCCTATAAACAAAGTTGTAAACAAGTTGCCATAAAGTTCTTATGTCATAAAAATTAAATTTGGAAAGAAATCGTTTTGTAATTATTTACCAATTTACTGATTAAAACGTACTAGTTAATTTATTGTATACCCTGCTCTTAAGCGGCAGATATATTATCTGCCGCTCGTGAGCGGCAGTAAAATGATTATCTGCATCTCGTGAGCGGCACTAAAGTGTTTTACGTGCCATGGCAACGAAGTTACATTTTAGCTTTTGTCAATTCAGCATTATAATGACACATTTGACTGACGTTTGAAGAAAAAAATATTTTTCTGCTCTGGGTTCGAACTGACAGTGCTATATGCCTAGACTGTATGGCTGTACAGTAGGGCAGACCAAAAATATCGAAATTTTGAGAATCAGATTTTACTAGTGCGAAAATAGTATATTAAAGAACAAGTTTTATACGACATGATTTATTGCACGAATGCTAGTTTAAAAAACGACCGCGTAGCGGGAGTTTTTTAAAGCATGAGTGCAATAAATGTCTTATAAAACGAGTTCTTTATACTATTTTTTGTACTTTGCACCTCTTTTTTACTAATTTTATCCGTTTTAAAATAAAAATTCGCACTTTTAAAATTTGGGGAATTTTATCGTGGTTGGTACCAACAATCGATAAATGTCAAATTTTGACATTTGAAAATTCAAATTTTAATTTAACAATGATTTCAATGACATTTCATTTGTCATGGTTCATGACTGACAACCTCGAAAAACTAAATTACACTAGTTCTAATTCGAAACTCAAATGAGCTAGTTCAGCACTACTTTCGGTTCTTAATGAGCCTTGATATAAACGCAAAGTACAAAAAGTTGTGTTTTAGCCTCAGTAATTTGCCTGCTAAACTTGGGTAAAATCTTAGGGTTCCACATAAATTTTGAAAATTTTCATTTGGAAATTGATATTAATAGCATTCAAAACAAAACTAACAATGTCTCCTCAAGAATTCATCAAATTTGATAGATGTTTATCAGTTCGGTAAAGAACATAAACGTTTTTATGAAAGTTAAGTATCCTGCAAAAATAACAAGCGCTTATTCAATTTGCATTAAGATCTATATAATAGAAGTAGGTATATTTACAATTGCGCAGCTCTTAGTTTACTTTAAAATTAATCAAAGCAATCTAGGGCTTACCACGTGGAGGTGGCTGCGTCTAGAGCCCCATTTGTGCCCTTCCAACCACCCACCAGTAGTACATTTATTATTAAAGCGCTTGAAACCCTTTGTAGTTTGCTTTATGCTCAAGGTTAGGCATATTTACTTGAGAGGCCCACCTGATTCTAATAAAGCCGTCCCTAGTGTCAGTACCAATAACTGAAGCACATACTTGAGTAACAAATTCATCTCTCCACGCTTTGTAGTGTAAATTGTTAATATTTTCTCTACCTAATACACACGAGTAAATAACATCATCCGAAATGTCTCTAAGAATGGGTGGCTCAGTCATTTTGCAGTCATGCCATTGAATCATTTAGGTATAATCCAATGCAGAAAAATGCGGTGAAATACGGGACTTTTCTGTATCGGATTATACCTGAATGATTCAGTGGCATGACTTCAAGGTGACTTAGCCACCCGTTCTTAGAGACATTCCGGATGATGTTATTTACTCGTGTTTATAGGTAAAGAAAACATTAACATTCCAGCTTTTTCTTGTCAGACACAAAGCGTGGACAGATGTGTTAAAATTGTTACTAAAGCATGTGCTTCAGTTATTGGTTCTGAAAATAGCGACGGCTTTATTAGTAGGTTGGTCTCTCGAGCAAATATACCTAACCTTGAGCATAAAACAAACTAAAAGTGTTCAAGAGCTTTAAAATAAATGTGCTCCAGGAGAAACACTCCACTCCAGAAGGGTGGTTGGGAGGGCACAGGTAGGGCTCTAGGCGCAGCCACCTCCACGCGGTAGGCCCTAAATTGCTTAAGAGCTATGCAATTGTGAATATACTTCTTAAGGTAAATAGATTTTAATACAAATTGAATAAGCGAATGTTATTTTTGTAGAATACTTAATTTAAAGAAAAAAGTCTATGTTCTTTATGGAACCGATAAATGTCGTAATCAGATTTGGTGAATTTTTGAGGAGTTATTGTTAGGAAGCCAATACAAGTTTTGAATGCTATTAAAATCAATTTAAAAAATAAATTCAAAGTTTTTGTGGAACTCTAAGATTTTACCCAAGTTTTTTGAAGTTTTGCAGGTACATTACGGAGGCTAAAACACATGTTTTTTGCACTATTAAAATTTGAAATTTTTATTTTAATTTTTTTATTTTCTTTTTTTTATAAAGGGACAATCAAGGCAGTGATGCACGGTAGTTTTTGATACACGCAGTAGCCACTTAGGATTATTATAACTTACTTTTAGTGCTTGATTCTAAGAATACATAATATACGTATACAATTTGTCGCCATTACTAGTTTTTAAGAAGAAGTTGGATATATCACCAAATGCATTCAAATGTAATTGCTGAAATGTAACTGTTAAAATTACCGTTAGGTTTTTTTAGTATAAGTGTAGGAGAAGGGTTTTACCAGCCCCTTTTTAACTGAGTGCGAGAACAGTAGTAAGAGAATAACATTGTTGCAGTAGTTGTTGTTAGTTCAATAAAGTTGAAAATATTCAAACTTCTTTATTTATTTTAAAACATTAAAATATATATACAGTCCACATCGAAGAAATTAAAATGGCAATCATTGACCGAAACAAAGTACTTAATTAAATAATAAGATTTAGTAAAACAAATTAATTCAGTATTTTTAACAGAAAGATGGTTCTTCAATGCCGGAAGGACGTTATACCATTAAGGATGGCAACCTAACAATAATGAGCATCCAAGAAGAGGACAGAGGTCTGTATCAGTGTTCGGCCACTAACGAAGCTGCAACAATCACGGCCGAAACAGAACTCTTAGTTGAAAATGTCCCACCCCGTGCACCACACAATTTAACTGCAAAGGCATATTCAAATTCAATCCGTTTGCAATGGGCTGCAGGTAGGAAGAGACCACGTATAAAGTACAGCGTATGGTACCGATATGCAGAATCACCCGAATGGAGAAACGTCGAAGTCCGTGGAAGTTCGTCTATGGAGGCTACTGTTCATAATTTGAAACCAAGTAAGATTACATAAAGCAAGGTGTATTTAATGTTTTTAATAATGCATAATTTAGGTCAAGAATATGAATTTATGGTATTAAGTGAAGATCCTCATGGGGAAGCCCTATTTAGTAAGCCTGTGAGGGTGTGGACTTTAGGTTACGATGCTGATCCAGCTGAAGTTATGCAGGGCTATTCGCCGTTAGCATCTCCTTTAAACATAAGTGTTAAGTTAACTGATAACGGGTGCTTAGTAACTTGGGATACACCTGAATATGGTACTGAATATTTGAAGATGTATATTTTGAGATGGTATGAAAGCCCAACGGGAACTTTGTATGGAAGTATTGAAACTACCAACACTTCTTATTTAGGTAACTAGAAATGTGTATTTTATTATTGTAAAAATCGATAAACGAATGCGATTTGGTAGACGTAAGCCCAGTCGGACCACCCATTTTAGATACTTATAAGAATGGTTTCCATAACCTTTACTTTAGTAGAAACTTCCTTAAATGGAACTACTATCAATTTTTTTCTAGAGTCCTCTGACTTTGAAAGCGTATTGCTCGGGAACTATTGAATCGAATTAAATATTTTAAAAACGAGCAAATAGTAAATTTATTTCTACATACAACAGTAAAATATTATATTTCTAACTGGTATACTTTTGTTTTTATCGGACGATACGCAATAAAAGGTACCCGTTTTTAGGGACAATTTCATTGAAAGTAAATTAACTAATTTTTTTCTCAGAAAGTATATGTTATATATATATATATATATATATATATATATATATATATATATATATATATATATATATATTGCTGTAATATTGGATAATTAAAAATAATAAATTATTTTAAAAAATTTTATTAAATATTTTGAAACTGTGAATAATTGCCGTTCGATCGTATATAATATTCTATAAAAAAATTACTGAACTTTGGAAATGCTTCTCAACTTCCCTCTTTTATAAATTCTAATATGATTTGAAATTACCTTTTAATAGATTTATAATAATGCAATGGTTATATAAAATTAATGTTACGTTAGTTCTTGATTAACTCAAGTTTACGTAAGAGAGTTGGGCGCCAGTTAAATAACTTAACATATTAGAATTAAATTTAATAAAGACTCATCTCAGGGTGAATGTGGATTCTTGTGGTATTAAAAAAAATATACAAATTGAAATTTAAAATCACTTTAAAATTGAAATCTTGATTAATTTTTAACTATAACTAAATTGTTCAAATCACTTTACTACACTTTTACAAACGATAGTCTTTTCTTCAGCAAATGCCAATACAAAAAGGAAATAACTTCCTACCTTTTTATAATATTTCTTCTTTCCTTTAACTATAGATGTCCTCTTTCCCAAACCATTGACAGAGTAGATCACTTTATGTTGATCCAGGGCTGGTCTCCAATTCCGGTTAACTTTCTTCCTTTTCCATGGATTTCCCATATAATATCCTCCAAAACTTGATTTTGGTAGCTCACTTTTGTTTATTAATTGCGGGTACAATTTCCCTTTTTCGTAGGATACTTATAGTTGTTTTTGTGTTTAATTAAATAAAACACCCGTTTATGGTTTTAACGTAGATTTATTATCTTGCTTAACTTTAGCAAGTAATTTATGCCGTATTCAAATCACCAACTAACTTGTCTATTTAATTCTAGACTATTTACAATTTTATAATATTCCCAACCACGACTTTACTCTGTCGCTTTATATTGGTAAGTGTCTATTTACATATTTACTATATTCTCTTACACGACTTTTCTGCGTTGCTTTATATCAGGAAGTGTCTTTACTCTTTCGTCGTTTAACAGTAAGTGTCTTTTATCTTACACGACTTTACACCGTCGCTTTCTATCAGTAAGTGTCCATACTCTTTCGTCGTTTAACAGTAAGTGTCCTTAATACGACTTTACTTCGTCGCTTTATTTAGTGAAGTGTCTAAAATTATAATTTTCTAAGCTTATATACTATTTCTTATTTACATAATTATATTACACAATTTGACTTACGAACTAATACAAACTGTACACTCATATAACACATAATAGCAGATTAATATTCTTATAAAAATGACACATCTATTACACATTATTATACAGTACTTTTACGCAATAATAACGAACTATATACAAAAACAAAACCTTAAAGAATCACATAACCCGTCGATATACTCATTTGAAATTATACATAATTGAATTACATCACAACAATAACTTGCAAACAACTGGATGTTACGTACACTTAAGTAATCGGTGAGTAAGCTATTTGATAATAAATAATGAAACATGTATTATTTAACCTTATTAAAAAGTATACACATTGATTGTATAATCAATGACACACCATTAAATAACTCAAATTTATTTTTAACTGGAAAAGTTGATAAAAATATTTCAAAAGTGTTAGTATTTAACAAAGATTTTAGATTTTCACAAAATTTTCAAAATTTCCCAAAATTTTGAAACTACCATCCACAGCAATATATATATATATATATATGAGGTTTTTGTAGGGGTTAGAAAGAAACCTTGCGGTTCTTATGTTATTAATTTTCAGACAAAAAAGCTTTTTATTTAAGATTTATGCGAAAAAATAGCGCACTATGCGTTCTTATTTATTAATAGAGATAGCGTCAAAATTTCTTCGCTAAATCAACACTTTTCATGTGTAGACATTATTTTTTTCAAAAAAATAATGTCGGAAACAAAAAAACGATTTTGGATGACAAGCGGTTTCGACAAAAAACGGTTTTTTTGTTATTGCACTTTTATTGTTAGAATTCGGAATAATTTTTTAAAGAAAATAATGTCTACATATGAAAAGTGTTAATTTAGCAAAAAAATTTGACGCTATTTCCATTAATAAACAAGAACGCATAGTTCGATATTTTTTCATATAAATCTTAAATAAAACACTTTTTCGTCCGAAATTTAATAGGATAACAATCGCAAGGTTTCTTTCTAACCCCTACAAAAATCTTATAGATATATAACATATACTTTCTGAGAAAATAAATATTTAACTTACTCTCAATGAAATTGTCCCTAAAAATGGGTACCTTTTATTGCGTATCGTCCGATAAAAACAAAAGTATACTAGTTAGAAATATAATATTTTGCTGTTGTATGTAGAAATAAATTTACTATTTGTTCGTTTTTAAAATATTTTATTTCATTTCGTATTTCAAACAATTGTTTATATACTACAATTAGTAAAATAAAGTATAACTTGATCTCCGTTGTCAATGACACCGGACTTCAAGACGTTCTTGATCTCCGTTGTTGTTGGCAACGTAAAAATCATTTGATGTTGCATAACAGCCACACGTGACATGCTGCTTTGGATCTCCTTGGTTACTCGTATGATGACACAGACAAGGCAACTTGCTTCATTATACAATAAATTCGGATGAATTTTAAAAGGGAAAAATTAGGATTAAAATACGAAATAAAATAAAACAACTTATGAAATACGGAGATCAAACTTCTCTAAATCCTCAAAGATGTTATAACGCCTCGGCTGGCTCCTCGGCGATATAATACATCTTCTCGGATTTAAAGTATCGCTTGATCTCCTAATTACATAATATATAATTTGGTTCAGTAGTTCCCGAGCAATACGCTTTCAAAGTCAGAGGACTCTAGAAAAAAAATGGATAGTAGTGGTAATAATGTATTCACTTTGCACATCTAAACAAACGGAGTGATCGTTTCTCTTAGAGGTATTATACCTATTTTTGTTGCTAGGAACGAACCTCAAAGCTACAGAAGCTAGGAAATAGCATTACTAACTAATATATCTACAGTTTTTTTGACAATAGGTTTTTATAACAAATTTTTGTTTGAGTTAAATATTGCTTACCCAAAGAAGCAATATTTAACTCAAACAAAAATACGTATTGCATTTAAAAGGGTGGAAGGAATATACTTTGTACATTTTGTAGTATAATCACTAAATACTATAGAAAGGATAAATGTCACGGATACGTATGTGAAAGACATATAATATCGAGTAAGTATTAAATACAGAGGTTTCCTGTTCGAACTACTGTTTAAACCTTATGTGTAGTAGTATATTTCACGTGACAACTGCAGAAGCAATTCATTTCTCGTTTAACGTTCAACATCCACATGCTTTATAATTTTACCCAGTTAGATTTACATCAACAGTACTTAAACCTCATATTTAAACAACATAGACACGTTACTAAATTCATTTAGCAATCATGGATTTGTTTAAATAACAAATTAAAATAAAAACGTGCTAATATTTCTTTACAACATAATACCTAGCTGATAATTAATTGAAAATGGAAGAGTACATAAATACAAAAATTTGTAATGAATGAATTAAAAAATGCCATACTTAATTTAAATGATGTTGAAACGCCCAAAGCAGCTTATGATTTTAAATAAAAGATTCTTTGTTTTTCAATAAATGATTTCAGGTCGTATGTGTAAAGCTTACTTGATTTTAGATTTAATAAATAATAGGAATTATTTATTTCAATAAAGATTGAATTAGGTGCCACCAAATTGTATGTAGATTATCATAATTTGAATGATGTTACATTCACATCTACTTCCAATTTAGAAAGGCTGAAATCGATCAATTGTTTAAATAAAATCTATACAATGCAAAGAAAATTTATTATAAGAATGTTTTAACTATGCCCGAGTTTCCCAAACGTCACAAAGTTATGTTTTAAACCCATTTTATTAGCCATTAACACTTACTGGCAAAATTCAGACATAAATACATAGCATACATTTGTAACAAAAGATTTGTAGACAATATTAGTTTGTTGCTACAAAAAGTTTAACTGACTAGATTTAAACAATGTTTAAACTAAAATAATAATATTTACCTTTATAGAGATTTTTATGTTTTACTAACATAAACAACTTCGCAAAATATTTAGTTTAATTTTATGAAATTAACACAGTAAAGATTTAATGATGAAGTTACATCATCGTGAGATTACAGAATAGAAAATTCACTTTAAGTGAACACTGAACTGTGTTAGCATTTAGCCCCAAAACTCTACTGATGTGAAAATCTTTTGTTTTTGTTGAAATGTTTAAATAAAAAATTTTTCGCTAAAATGATTTTGTAATTTGTTGTGCGCGCATAAAGTATCCAAATTCTGAATAATTTACTTTTCTTTAATTAATTCGTGGTTGACAGGGATTTTGTTAAAGTGTTGTTTTGTTAAATAGTTATTATCAATACTAGGTTAAAAAACTAGGTCAACCACTTTTAGTAAATAATAATAATAATAATTGCTACAACCCATAGCCTGGAAACCAGGCCCCAGACGCTATAAGTTTGTGCGGGAAGGAGGGGGCGATTATTATTATTACGTAGGCCTTAAGTGCGGCTGTAGCCGACTTACAGATGGAACAGCGCAAATCCCACATTTGTGTCACAGCTAAGGAAAACTGCAGAAAACCTTAACCAGATATGCCGGCACCGGGATTTCCTCACAAAATAGAATTTATCCCATCTACACTTAACTTAAATTTGTTGATCGTTTACAGATTTTAAATCTTGGATTTTACAACCACTATTAAATTACCAAAGTCTTCAAAAGGTCACAACTGCATCAGATTCCTACGTCTGAGACGATATGGCCGAAATTTAGTTAACTTTTAATAAATCATTCAAATCTCCAACAATCGCTCCAGAAAATAGACTTTGGGAAACTGTTTTAGGGGGCACCTTTATTGTATGCACGTACAACGATACGGTAAAACTGCAAAAGCTCTCACTTAACTTGAGCTAGTTTAAATTTCACCCATAATAAAGAATGAACAAAACAAAGATTTATCGAAAATTCTGGAACAGTTGGCTTATGTCAAGATTAACTAATGACAAAAAGGCGGAATTTACCGCTCGACATATTCCGAAAATTAAATATGTTTCATTTTCAACCTAATACATTTTTATAGCTATGGAGAGCGAATTTAAACGCATCTAAAAACCAGGTTATCTTTTAAATTGTCTTAAGAAGCAAGAATAAAATTTGACATAATGCAATGCAAAGTTGTATTAGTTTCACTGTAAAGCGTAAGAATTAAATTTCAGAACATAAACATTACATAAAAATTGTAATACACGGTCGTATCAGGTTTTCGAGACAGGTATTCGAGATATACATATTACGAGTATAATAGTGGATGGTCTTCGTCTTTGAAACTTTGCATTTCCCTAAAGTTGTTATTTTGTTTAATAGATTTGTTCATGATGGAATTATCAACGATTCGCCGTGCATTTGGTATAGTGCTGTTGAATATATACATTTGTAATCTTTAATTAATTGAAACTTTGCTGTTGATTTGGGGATTAACGTGTCTTATTGAAACACTGGGACTACCTAGAGAAAAACTGACATCGTGATTATACAATAGATTTGACCTCTTCGCGCTCCCTCTCTTGCGAGGGGGTCGAAAATAACAAATTTAAGAAAGTGACATGAGCACTACACGTAACCTCCCATGTCAGATTTGAACTTCGGCCATTCCCCCTCAAGCAAGGGATTGATACTCTTGGAAAAGTGACAACAGGACTGCATATGATCGACCCCAGAGACTATCAGATTTAACCTACGCCCACCCAGAATATGACAGGTTTGACCACCCGTCACTAACCCCCTTGTCCAAGAAGTGAATATTAACACTTTTGCATTGCATACAAGTGGCAACAAGATATTATATTTATAATTGACTACAAGTAACTTTTTCAAGAAGTGATAATAGTACTAGATTAGATTCTACTAAACCACTTCCAGGACTAGATTCTGGAAACTCCTGACTTCTGGACACTATCCAAGAAGAAAAGAGAGTAAGAAGCAAAGCGAGGTTTAGCGGTTTACTTCTTAACAGATTTAAAAATATTGCAAAAACATTTTTAAATAGTGTTCATGATACCTCGAGAACTTATGGGTAAATTGAAAACAATACCTACATCCTATAAAATTTTGTTAGTTCTCTTGTGTAAATCTACACTAAAAACTTAAAATCTAACTTATGTATAAAACTTCCCATATAATTAAATTAACTTCCCACTAAATGCTCGTACTCTCTATCTCTCTTGGGCTTTGTACGCTTTATAGCGATGTTGATGTGGCCAATTTTTGTTAAATAATTTAAAATATTCAAACTGTTTGAAATATTTGATGTGATTGTAGAATCGTTCGGAACTTAATTATCAGTTTTAATGATGAATCGATTTTCGTTTTCAGTGGCAGATTTGGAAGAGGGAGACAGTTACGATTTTCAAGTAACAGCCATAGCAATTGATGGATATGAATCTGGCAGTACAAAAATAACTATCAACGTGCCAGCCTATCACAAAATCAAAATTTTATCCATGAGCCTTATAGCGGTGGTCGCATTTGTAATTATTGCAGTAGCTGCAGCTTATTATATTAAAATAAAATGTTGTCCGAGTTATTCTAAGCAAGCAAACAATCCTCAAAAATAATTCACATTAACACTGTCAATTTTTACTTTTGTCAGATTGTATATAGAATAATTATATTTTTGTAATTAATTTTATTTTCTCATTATGTTAATACATGTTTCAATAGCTTATTTTATGTTTCCTACGAATAAAGATTTTCTTGTGTCCTACTGTAGTATCGTGTGAAATTAGTTTTTCTCATCTAGTAAGTTTTTGTTCATTTAACATAGTAACATTACATCAAATTTAACTAGACAAAGAAAAAAATTCTAAGAACGCTGAAACTTGGCATAGATGTTCCGAGTTCCGATTTGAAAAAGGTTGCTTGTATTATTTTCGAGTCGAGCCATCTTTGGACAGAGATGCTGATTCGTTAAAACCGTTTCTAGTGGGAATTAGAAAGCGAAAATGATTGTAAAGTTTAAATATTTATTTAGTATAAAACGTTCAGAGTTCAACGATAACTGTCCTGTGTTCTTCCAGCAGCAACGTTAAGGTGTGAAGCTTTTTTTGTAGTTTAAATAAAGGCCATTACTTATTATAGTGTTTCTTTGGATTAATGTGGAAAGCGAACGTACCATAAGTCATTTTCTTAAACAATTATTCTTGAGTTAAAAACATTAACGTCTTGATTTATATTTTTTAGTTACACAGTAATAAAATTATATTTTAGAAGGGGATTCCTAATTAAGTTTGCTGTGTAATTGTTGTTTTGTGTTTCAAACTATAAGCAAATGTGTATATCTGCAACACTCGAGATTGTGTACCACTTTGTTTACAACTAATTGACACGCATGGACTTGATCTAATAAATGAAAATTAAAAGTAAACAACCACCTGTTATAGATTGGCTCAACAAATTGTTTGTAGCCAATCCAAAAGAAAGACGAAACATGAACCAGACGGCATTCTTTTCCCAAATTGTAGATTCCGGCGCTACATTTTTAAATAATAATAACAAACAATTTGGGTGCTGTCCTTTATGTTGTTTATTTATTCATGTGTCTAGCATGGAATTAGTAAGCCTTTGTGATTAACACCCTCGCCGTTTGAGAATAATTTAGTAAGTAGTCTCAGCCGGAGCTTTACAGCGTAAGTTTTTTTATGCTTTTGTTTGTTTACGAGAGTTCTTATTGTAACAAATTGATGTTCATTCGTGGGTCTGAGTTTTTGATCAAATTTGAATTTGTTCGCACGTTTGCTGTACAATCGACAAAGTCAAACTGACATTGGCGTATAGGAATGCTTGAGCAATTTCGAATTCTCTGCACTACCTCTTTCAATGTTGAATTTAGATGATACCATGATCCTGCCAGAAAACAAGAGCAAGCTGATAAAGATGCAGCTACCAAAAGAAATATTTTGCTGGTGTACCAGAAATTGAATTAATTTAATACAAATTGTAATACTTTTGGTGATAAACATTTATTAAAAAACGATGAATGAGATTAAATTTCCTGATTTTATTATTTGGATTGAAAACGTCAGAAAGAATATTAATATTTTCATTACTATTGAAATTAGGTAACAGGATTCAGAACTTAAAATTTTTATAATTAAATTCCATTTTTAGTCCTTGTTGTAACATACATTCCAGGAGTAGGATGGAACAGAAACTCTAAACAGTCTAAACTAACTAAATAGTATTAGAACTAGGACTTCTCCCTGTTTAAACTTGGATGATATTACTAAAATAAAATATCCATGTTTCGCTACCGGTAGAGTTATTTTACTTTATCTTAACTTTCTTTTTCTGATATTAATAAACAGAAACTAATCTTGCAGCCTTTTAAATAAAATATAAAGGAAATTTTGTGTACGACTACGTTTGTAGACACTTGGAGTTTTATGGTTACGTTGGAAAATTGCATTACTTGCCAGATTACTTCTACTCCCAAGGATATGATAATAGTAGAGGAAATGTAAGATTTAAATAATGTATTTTGCAAAATGTAAAAGATTCTCTAGCGGTGTTGCAAAAATTCATGTGGTCAACCATCAGGCGATATTAAAATTTGAAAATTTAATTTCTATGGTTATTACATAATGTCGTTATAATTTAATGGAAATTCAATTAACATTTTACATAATTATCTAATTGTTTTTTTACATTTTGCTTGTTATACCGAAGCTGCTAATCTGTTTTTAATGAACTATTATAGGTTCTCGTAATGAATGTTAACAACATTCTCGTCATGGCAATTTGCCTGTTTTATTTTTAGGTAACACAAAGGATCAGAATGATCAGAAATAAAATATTAACCTAAAAAAATAAAATTTCTTCTTCTAAAAGAATGTAATACTGCAGAGGGCATGGTGATATCCAAATCTTATTAATTACCTGTATAATAAAAATCCCAAAATATATGCACAATATATGCTATAAAACATTTAGATGGCTGGGATCACACTGGTAAGCCAAGCACCATGAATTTCATAAATACATACAGTGCTATTAAATTAAAATGCAATATGCTGAATAGGTTTATATGTTGCAAATTAAAATAATCATCTCAAACCATTCTATTTACTGTATGTTTATGCAACCAACAATGCATAAGCGCTTAAAAGGCGATAACCGTTTAACGTATCATTTCAATTTAGGATAATTTAAGTAATTCTAATTGAGTTTTTTAAAAATACATAAATAAAAATACCATTTATTGTAAAATAAAAGATGCAAAAGTGTACTTTTTATAACAAACCGCGCGTGTTCGTGTTAAAATGCATATGTACTTGTCACAATCAATCAATTTGACCTCGAATTTAACCTAATGCATTGACTTAATTATATTCAAATACAATGTGGAGCATATTGCATGTTAATTTAATACAGTATAATGCAGAACACCTCAAAGTTTCTAGCAATTTAAGACAGAAACGAGCAAACTCAGCAGGTTGATACTTTCACAGCTTATCAGTTTTTACAATTTGAAAATTTATAGCTTTATGTTCAATATAGCAGCGACCGGACAAAATGGAGTTTGGAAAATTTTAAATTTGAAAAACTGATAAATACATTAAGAAATATTAATGATCACTTAATAAGCCAGATAAAGAGAGATAATAAAAGTTGTCGATGCAATACTAGGAACTTTTTCTAGTAAGCGGAAAAGTGGTTTACAGAGAAGAATGCTTTTGAAACTTTCTTTATTTTGAAACTAAGGATATTTTTGTAAAAATTATGATTTAAAATTTGTTGACAAACAATACTAAACATAAAATGTTTTGCGATAAAAAAAGGAAAAAAAGGAATTTTATAATTTTAAAATTATTTACTATGTATCTGTGTGGTTTTATTAAATACAGTTATTTTTGAATAGGATCTGTTGAGAAAAGTAATTTTAAAAATAAACATTTGAATTTCTGTAGGTTGCTATTGCTACCAATTTTGGGTTTTCCTATCATGAACATTAGTATGAACATAGTGTGGAATATTAAAATCGCCAAGAATTATAATATGACTTCCTAGTACAAATTGAAGTTGTTCGAGAGCCTCAAAGAATAACTAAAAATTCTCTAAATTGACATTCGGTGGAATATAGATCACAAAAATGAATACAACTATAAATTTGATTTGGCATTTACAGCAGATAAGGTCAATTGTAGGAAAACTTGTTGAGAAATATGGTAAATCAATTCTTTCGGTTTTCAGATTACTTCTACAAGCTAAAAGAACTCCTCCTCCGGTTGTATAGTTTGTTATTTGTAGTTTTCTATCGCTTCTTATATTATATTATATTATATTATATATTATATTCTTATATATTATATTATAATATATTATATTATATTATATTATATACACGTTATATTCATCCGGAAATAATTCAGAACTCAATAAGTCTTCTTGAATCCAGGTTTCCGTTAATGCACAAAAATTAAACTCAGCTTGTGAAATAGCTGCATAAAACTGTTGAACTTTGCTATTTAGTCCCCGAACATTTTGATAATAACTTAAATTGTGGATGTTGTTGGGCCTTCCTAGTTTAAAGATCTACGTTGAGTACTAGCAGTTGGCAGTATTTTCGGTATATTGTTTACATATTTTATGGTTTTACTTGTGTCGCCACTTTCTACAAGTTGTCTAAGTTCATATTGCAATTTCTTTAAATAGTCTCTTTGTTTAGGAGTTTGATCGCTGTAAACTTTTATATTTGACTCATTTCTTTTTTTGTATTTCAGGATTTGTTTTGCTTCATACGAACTTTTGAGCTCAACTTTAATTGGTCGTTTCTTACCATTTACCGGTTTGCCAAGTCTGTACGATTTTACATTAGCAACATCAACTTTACTCAAACGTAATGATTCGATGAATTGTTTCACAGCGTTTCATCCTCAACACGCTTTTCTCCCACTTGTTCATTTTCTGGCTCATCTATATTATAGATAATAATATTTTTTTCACGTTTATGACGTTCTTGAATTTCTGCTATTATTTCCTCAGATGATAAATTTTGATTTACGTAATTTGCAGTCGAGCTACTTTGTGCGCGAAGTTCATTAAGTTCATTAATTCTAGCTTCTAGTGATTCAACTTTATCAATGATGATGGCTAACTGACCCACCTGTTGTTTCAATTCTTTTAAATCGGCTAATATTCTTCTTTCCGACGTACAACTATCGCAATGGAATGTGGATTTCCTTTTATCTGTTGCATTTAATAGCTGTACATCAGCTCGCGATAACCCCGAACAAATTGAATGCAAAGGTAAACGGCATTTATCGCATATAATTTCCTTGTCTGTGCCAAACGGCTTATCACAGACAGAACAATTTTTAAACGGAGGCACTGTGAGCGCAATTATATAAACCGAACTAACAATTAGTTTAGTAGATGTATTGATATATGCAAAACTTACACTTTTATACAGAGCAATCACAAACACTTGCACTACGTAGCGTACTTGTACTTTAGAAAATTGCCCCGGCTAATTCGTGGTGAAGCTTGAAAAACTGCACCACTTTGATACTTTCAGGCTGGCCGCTTGAATAGGGCACTAAATAAATATAGATGTAGGAACACAAGTAATGTACACACAAGAAATATAAACCAAAATGTTCTTTAAATTTAAAATGACAAAAAACTTATTTAAAAAATGAACGCAAGCAATAAAAAAAAGTATTAAGATAAAAGATAAACGAAAAGGAACTTTGCACAGCATGAACAACTGAAAATCAATCCCAAGCTAGTTTAATGCCTTTTATCCGAAGAGTAAGATCTCTGACATCATCAGAATCCTAATTACTAATTGTATTTAAAATTAATGTAATACCTTAAATTTCTAAATCAATCAAATATTTGGCGCCAACTATAATTGTTCTATAACAGTAATCCTCTGTTTTCCATATGGTTTAAATAATAAAATGGTGGAAGAACAACCACCTACCTCTCTTTCAAATTGTGTTAAAATAAATTGTATTATTAAATCGAAATTAAAATCCAACTGCATATACAAAATATGGTAAGTCCATGTAACGATTATATTTTTAAATTCCTTCCAACATCCAAATTGTAACGAAGGTTAAAAGTTCCATTATCCAAATAAAATCTACTTCTCGTATTTATAAAAAAAATTTCACAAATAGATTTACAACACCGATTATTACGTTAATTAAATGTTATTATTATTAAAAACAGTCATATTCAAAGATCTTCGATGATTGTTTAACACTTTCAACAAAATATAACCTAACATTATTGACGTTTGGTTTGTTTACATTTTTTACAACTCACAACATAACTTTAAATTTTTTAATTTTTGCTCTCAACATGTATGCACTGTTTGGAAGTTCTAAAAACATAGAGAATTTGTTACTAAAATTGTCGTTTTTTTATATCCTTTTTCAAAAAAAAGAACTTTTAAAACTAAATACAACATAACCACATAATTGTTTATAACTATTTATTATTTTTTAAATAAATTCAGTAAATAGATAGCTAAGGAAATTCCCTTTACATTGATATATGACATTTATATTGACATAAAAATAAGGCCACTAGAGAATGTCAACCAAAATACATTTTCTACACAACCATCAAATAACTAAAATTAACTTAATTACTTAAGATTACCTACTTACATCTTCCTATCTTGACAAAATTCAAGCTTACATCCAAAATAAACATTATTTCCATACTTTTGGATATGTATAACATAAAAATAGTAGCTAAATTACATTGTTTCAGATTGCAATGGAAACACGCACAAACTTGCATTTTATTTCAATGATATTTTCTACAAAAAACAATCCCAACATTCCAGATTGTTTCAAAATTGTGCTTAAGAAACTGCTTAACAAAACAGCATTAAAACACAGCTGTATAATCTAGTTAATGAAGAAAAGTTTAACTATACCAAAATCTCGTTAATTTCAACGTTATCTTCTCATACAAATAATTCAAGTAAGGTAGCAAATACTTGCATACATCATCACTACCATACACCTTGTCTGTTTTAGGTCAAAACTTGCCTTAATTTGGCGTCTACTTTATTTTAATTGCCTAATTAGATCACGATTTCACATCGTTAGTTGAATAATGAAAGATTACTAAGATTCTAAGAAAAATCAACTTTAGAATTTATCCTTTTACTGCCTAGTGTGTTCTAGAGTGCATGTTTATTAAATTAAAACCTTTTCTTTGGCTTCAGAAAAAAAAATTTTAAAATAATTATTTTCTTTTTTGAGGTTATGCAACCCATTTAACATATTCTTGGAAAAATTTTATAATAAGTGCATACTTTCTATTGTATGTCAAAAATCATGACACTATGTAAAACTACTATTCGGGATTTCTGGGAATTCCAGGAATAAAAGAATTGTCGAGACCTAGAAACACTAATACTAACGGTCGGTTTGTCAGAATAAAGAAATCAATTGTGTGTTCCTTCTAGTTTCCTGTATGTCAATACCGACGAGGGGCGGTTCATGGGATTGAATACATGACAGTGCTGAAGTTGGTCATTAATAATAATAATAATGTTTATTTGTATACTGCTAAAAAAATATTACATAACATATTACAACTTAAAAATGCCCAATTGCAATCTACAAAAAAGAGCTGACAGACAGACAAGTCTGATACAAGTGCCAGCCCTTGAGTTCATTATCATACCTGACAAATTGCTAAGTAAAAGGTTACAAAATAATTTTATAAAATGTAGAAACTATTAGATACAGTTATTTACAAATACAAAAGATTATAATCAAATAAATAAATAAATAAGGAATTTTATAAATTAATGATAATAATTAATTCAAAAGAAATTTAAAAGTTGACTGTCGCATCTAACAGAGTTTGTTTGAGAACACCAATCTTCTGTCTGTTGATTTCAATGTCTATATCAGTGTGATGAAATTATGAAGACTAAAAGCTTTATTTAACCTTAATTTTGAATATATTAGCTCGACTACAAGTTTAAATGTAAAAGAATGAATACATTCGAAGACTACATAATGTTATTTACACCCCTTCATTAACTATAAGCTATGGTTCTAATTTAATAAAATTTTCTTCAAATCCATAAAATTCATTCAGTTCTTTATAACTTTATTTACGACGACCATACAAAGTTGCACATTCCACACAATATAGTAATCGTGACAACGACCAATTGCAAACAATCTCCAAACTGAACGGTAAAGACCGTGAGGAAGGAGTTTTCAACAATCAGTAGTTCTATTAAAACGCCATATATGTCACCACGTGCAATATTTATAATATTATTAAGTAATTATTTGAAATATAAAATGTTATAAATTTTAGATAAAGGTTAATTTATTTTGTTTAATTAATATTTTACATTCAATTATATTTTGAATGAAAATCCATCTAGAAAAAATACCAACAGCAGAGCGGGGAATTGAACTCTGGATCGCCTGTCTAGTAGCGGGAGCGTAAACATTAAGCTACGTAGACGCCTTTAAACGACTAGGTTATTTCTCATTATATAAAGTTACAAAGATTGTTATTCAATTAAGACGTAAAAATGATTAATTTTTTACATTATTATATAATTGTTAATGTAATATTATTTATTATTATTGCTAAATTACAATAAAAACATTGAAAACATTTATAATTTGCTACATAATGCCAGAATATGTTGACATTGGCAAAGGGGTTAATAACCTTGACAACTGAATTGTGATTGTTTGTATAAAATTATTTTTTGAAAACTAGTACATACGTATGATTATTCAACTGTAAGTACTAAATAGTAGATTGACTGAAATTATACAGATTTTAAACGTATTATTACTATTGTCTTTACAAATTTAATATTCACTTTTGTCGTTTTCGAAATTCTAGATTTATCATGAATGAATCCGATGACGGGAAGATGGAGTGTAAACTTGTACACCTCCAAACATGAAAGCGGCTCACATTACATTTCTTAATTTATTTCCAGAGATTTCACGTGAAAATATGAATGCGAGTATAAATTCTAGGTTAAAAGATTTTCTTAGCTGTTGGTGGTTTATTACTTTTTTTGTTGTCGTAGACAAAGTATAGCGTGTAACGCGTGCAAAAACGCCAATTTCACACTCGTGTGATTGCGCAACATCTTCACACCCGTGAGCAATTGGTACTTTTCTGCACTTCTAACACAATATACTAAATATTATACAATATTTGAAAGATTTTCATACAACTAAGTAAAATTGATGATTGCATCTGTAAAAATTAATAACATTGTTTATTAGCTATCATTGCATCAGTTATAGAAGGCTTAAAATTTCCCATAGTTCTTTCATCTACATATTCTTTATGAAGATATGGGATAGCGACTAAATAATTGTAGCAATTTGTTTATAAATTGGTTTACTAAATGTGTTGAGTATATTACATCACGTTATTAGTTTAAATAAAGTCATACGTTATTCCCATTATAGTAGAGTCAATTTTTGCATTAAGTTCTTATTTTTTACTATCTAAAGATAGAGACTTGAAATCTTTTGCAGTGCCTTCAGTACTGGACCAATATAAAATGTTATATGTATAAAATGGGGGCACGCCCCCTCGGGGGGTTGAAACCCCCATTTTGCACCCATAATTTAATAACGCAACCAAATTGAGCGAAATTTAGGTTGGGAGGGTTCTTGGAGTCGCTGATTATGAATCCAATGAGAAAATCGAAAAATTCAAAATGGCGGTTCTAAGATAACGGCCTTTGAGATTGAGAATGCGATTTACGCCGTTTCTATTGATTTTAGAGAAAAACCCAAAGAGTCAAAAAGTGTTTAAAATGTGATTTTGCAAAGGAATACACTATTTTTGTTACCTTATTATGTAACCCCTTCGCTCTGCCCTAGTAGTAGAGTCAATTTTTGCATTAAGTTCTTATTTGTTACTATCTAAAGATAAAGACTTGAAATCATTTGTAATGCCTTCAGTACTAAACCAATATAAAATGTTATATGTTTAAAATGGGGCACGCCACCTCGGGGGGTTGAAACCCCCATTTTACACTCCCAATTTAATAACTCGGGAAGTTTTCCATCCACTTGAATGAAATACATGTTGGGGTGTTTTGGGGTTCCTGATTATGAATTCAATGAGAAAATTAAGAAATACAAAATGGCGGAGCCAAGATGGCGGTCTATGAGATTGGAAATGCGATTTACGCCGTTCTATTGATTTTAAAGAAAAATTCAGAGAGTCAAAAAGTGTTTAGAATGTGATGTTGCATAGGAATACACTATTTTGGTTACCTTATTATGCAACCCCCTTCACTCTCCCCTAGTTGGCTTCTTAGTGAAGAGGTTGCATAATAAGGTAACCGGAGTTACGTATTCCTATGCAGAATCACATTCTAAACACTTTCTGGCTCTTTGCATTTTTCTCTAAAATCAATAGAAACGGCCTAAATCGCATTTCCAATCTCAAAGACCGCCATTTTGGGTCCGCCATTTTGTATTTCTTAATTTTGAATTCATAATCAGAAACCCCGAAAACTACCCCAACATGAATTTCGGGAAAACTTCCCGAGTTATTAAATTGGGCGTGTAAAAATGGGTGTTTCAGCCCCCCGAGCTCCCATTTTAAACATATAACATTTTATATTGGTCCAGTACTGAAGGCATTACAAAATATTTTAAGTCTCTATCTTTAGATAGTAAAAAATAAGAACTTAGGCATTAGGGTGGAGTGAAAATACTAAAGTTGTAGTTTATACTCGGCTTAATGCGGGATTGATGCTCTATGGTAGTTTGTTGCTTGTAGTAAAATTTGAGAACTATATCTCGATGCTTTTTACTGCCCCAACGCGAATAAAAATTGCGAAAAATAAAAAAACGAGAATAGACGAAATAACACTTTTTATTTGTATCCAAGGTAGTATAGTAGTGATACAATTCAGAAAAATACTACACAAAAAATAAAAAATAAGACTAAGTATAACTAAATAAAAAAAAATTAAGAAATTATACATTATTATAGTATAGCATATTTTTTTTTTGTAATGAAAACCGGAATTATTTTGCGGGCTTCAATTCTGGCCCTCTATTTGAAGAACCACATACAGCTGCAGATGCCTCAGTTACAACACAAGACCTATCAGAAGCATTGGATAAGAATCACAAATAGATGTAATTTACACTGATTTCGCCAAGGCTTTTGATAGAGTCGATCACAAAATATTGCTCAGTAAATTAGTTAAGTTCGGTTTTTCCAAACCTCTAATAAAATTTCTGGAGTCTTACTTGAGTAATAGGTGGCAACAAGTCGTGTATAATGGTAGTGTGTCCAGAAAAATTAAGACTATTTCGGGTGTTCCGCAAAGATCACATCTTGGGCCCCTATTATTTCTTCTATTTATAAATGTCTCTCCCTGAAAGAGCGAGGAATTCGGCGTGTGCTTTATTTGCAGACGATTTTAAGTTGTGGAAAGTTATAGAATCCGTCGACTCCTGTCATAAACTGCAATGCGATATAGATGCTATGTATGAGTGGAGTATGGAAAATTCATTGTATTTTAATATCAGTAAGTGCGCAGTTGTGTCATTTTCAAAGAAAGTCAAACCGATTACATTTCAATATAAAATGAACCAAGATGTAATTAACTGCAAAAACATAATAAACAATCTGGGCGTTACTTTTAATAATACTTTATCTTTTCGTGATCACGTAGAAAAAACTGTAAACAAAGCCTTACAGAGTTTAGGATTTATTATCAGAAATGCTTATTATTTTAGAAATTGTATCACAATCACTACATTGTAACGGGTGTTTTTTTAAATTTGGCGTCAGAGCAAGCAATGAGAGTTCGATTGTGAACGCACCTTTGAATGTCGCCACGCCGCAGTGTATCTAAACCTAACCTCACTTTTAAGTTTTGACATTTTGACATTTGAAAAATAGTGGTCTATTCACAACAAACTCATAGTCATAGCTAACTAGGACGCCAAATTTAAAAAAACACCCGTTATAATGCTTATGTTAGAGCGAAGGTGGAATATGCTTCTGTAATTTGGATGCCCTTTTACAGATGTCATGTTGATCAAGTAGAAAAAGTGCAAAAAATGTTTATTAGATTTTTAGACTTTAAAGTTACAGGTTCATATCCAGTTTTCGAATCTTATCACTGGCTGCTTGATCGATATGGCGTTCCATCTTTAGAAAATAGGCGTATATTGGCTCTGCTGGTATTTTTATACAGAATAATCCATAGTCAGGTTGAATCGTGTTCCATTTTGCTAGAAAAACTTAATTTTCTAGTGCCTAAAACAACATCTAGATATTCAACAGTTTTCTACTTGCCCATGTCAAGAACAAACTTATTGGCTGGTTCTCCCTTGCATGTAGCCTGCGGTACTGTCAATAAAATCGCTGAAAATGTAGATTTATTTCACCCAAGCCTTAAAATATTTAAGAAACATTGTCAGTTAGCTTTAAAGTAACACAGCTATTATTCTTCAGTAATATAGAAAAAAAAAATTAATAAGTACTATCATGTTCTTGTTTTTGGTAAGAAATAGCATTGTGCTTTTTCTTTGTCTCCTTTTCTTCCTTTAAAAAAAATTTAAAAAAAATATTGTAAGAGCCCGATTATAAGGTTTTTGTATATATCTTTTGTATCTTCTTTTTGGAAAACACAGAATGGAATCAATAGAAGTGTTTATTATTTTTGTTATTCATTATTTTTATTTTCATTATTTCTGTTACTTTTCATCCTAGATTTCAACATTTATTACTAGCATCTTGTCATATTGTTATGTTATATTCTACATATTAATTTTTTGTATAGATTTTGTTTATTTGGTAATCTATTCATTATGGTAATCTATTGTTATTATTATTGTTATTATTGTTATTATTATTATGTTTTATACTTGCATATAAGCTCAAAAGTATTGTTTATTTAGGTGATTGTATTAAAATATCCTGTAGCCTATAATTGGCAATATTGCTGTTGGCCTGCAGTATTAAATAAATAAATAAATAAATAAAGTTTAGTTCATGCTATAATTTTAGCCTCATATACATTCATAATTAATTATAAATTCATCATGAAATATAATATAAATACAAAGATTAGTTAAAGTTTCACAAGTTTTATTAATATCTTAACCTGACACTATAACCATTATAACTAACATTATAACCATAACATGATTGACACTTTAATTCAACAAAAAGATTATAGGTTAGCTATCAAAAGAATATTTCCAATTGACACTCAAATACAAGACACAAACTACATATCAATACCATACTTTGGCAAAATATCAGAACAAATTGCAACTATAATAAGAAAAACCACCAGTTACAAAATAACCTATAAAACTAACACCAACACCTTTTCATTTTTATTCAATGCTAAAGACAAAACACAAGATATCATGAAATCCGGCATTTACCGTTTGAATTGTTCTTTTTGTAACTCGGTTTATATTGGCTAAACACTTAGAAATTTCGACATAAGATACAAAGAACACGTACGCTCTTATAGACTTAAACATCCAGAAAAATCGAATTATGCCAAACACATTTTGGAACAGAACCACCCAATGACACCTCAAAACAACATTAAATTCTTACATTTTTGCAACAACAAACACAAATTAGACATTTTAGAAGCTTTTGAAATATACAGACATAAACGCACAGTACCTTTAATTAATGAACAAACTGAGCTTAGTAATTCTCCTTTATTAGAAGTGTTAGATATTTAGTTTTTGTTATGTATTGTATCTAGTTACCTATTTTCTGTATGTATTTATCCTTAGCAAAGTGTTTGTTTATCAATCTTATCTACCTTTGATAATGACACAAAGTGCCGAAACAATATTGTCAGGTTAAGATATTAATAAAACTTGTGAAACTTTAGCTAATCTTTGTATTTATATTATATTTCATGATTATGGAGTTCCACAAAGTAAGGCTGGAGACAGTAAAGGCTATAAATTCATCTATTAACAATGAAGTGCGCCGGCCGAGTGCCTGCAAATCCAACAATAGTCAACACAACTCACAAATATCCTATCTTAAGATAATACAAAAGATTTCTTTACAACGAAATACACAGAAATAAACTGAATTATATATACAGCATGGTTTTAAATATAACACGGCGAAGGAGCCGCCGTAACAAAAAAAGAACCAATAAATTAATAAAGATCACTAGCATTGAGGAGAACAAGAATCATATAAAAAAAATCGCGATATTGTATTTGCAGACAGTTTAAAAACACTTAAAAGGCAACAACTATGCATGTATAACCACTTATAGGTATGTACCTATAATAATTTGGTGATATACAATATTTTCAATAAATCATTTTATTACAACAAATTTAACAATACATAATATAACAACTATAAGGTATAGATAAAATATACAATACAATAAAATATATAGGATAAAATATCAAATGAAGTTTAAGTCAGTATTTAAATTAGTCGTGGATACATGCAGCTTTGGTTTCACATTTGGATATCCAGAATTGATAGCCATGCCTCTGCGTTCTCGTCAGCTTCATGGACGTTTTCTATTGGGCCGTTGAACCTTCGTATCGGGCACTCTAGGGTAATATGGTGAATTGTTTGTGTCGGGTAGCCGCAGTCAGATTGTTCGGAAATGCCCCATTTGTGTTTCAGATACTCGCACCTGCCATGGCCAGTGCGCACACGGTTTAGTGTACACCATGTCCTTCTTGGTAGGTTGAATACGGCTGGCTGAGTAGTGGGGTCTGTTATTAGGTTGGAGTTGTCTGTGTTGGAAGCATTCCATTCGTTCCTCCAGGATGTATTCAACTGAATGTTTTGTTGTACCAGAGCCTCTGCTGATGACCATGTGGGTTTAGATTGGGATGCAGTCTAGATGGTTAGGCAGCTGTGGATGACTGCAGCATTTAAGCCATTCTTTTTTCAGAGTAGCTTGTCTTCGTAGGTGAGGGGGAAGGCTATTAGACAGCACTGGAAGCCACTGAAGCGATGTGGATTTGATCGTGCCAGAAACTGTCCTCATCGAATCGTTCAATTGGACATCAACTCTGCCGGTATGTGCACTGTTAATCCAAACCGGGCTGCAGTATTCCGCTACAGAATATACTAGTGCCAGGGCACACGTTCTGAGGACCGTTGCGTTAGCTCCGCAGCCTGTTCCTGTTAACTTATAAGATATTGTTGCGTGTTTTAATTTTTGCTGCTGTTCTGGTAAGGTGTTCATTGTACGTCAGGGAACAATCCAATGTTATTCCCAAATATTTCAGGTGTGGATTACAATTTAGCTGCTGTCCTCTAAACTGTAGCCTGGGAGTATATTTTGCCTGTATGTTATTCATATGAAAGCAGTATGTTTCTGTTTTCCGTATATTTGGTCTAAGGCGCCATGTTTTGAAGTATTTGTCCAGTTTTACCAAGTCCTCTGTTTGAATAGTCTCTGATGTTTCGAAATCTCTGGATTGGGAGGCTAGGACTATATCGTCAGCGTATATAAACTTTCTTGCCTTGGTGTTTGGGAAGTCTGCTGTATATATATTGAATAGGAGGGGTGCCGGGTGGAGGACGGAACCCTGTGGGAGTCCATCATTCAGTCTAAAGCATTTGCTTGCTTGTCCGTTTAAGTGTGCCTCGAATAGTTGTTAAGTAATATGGCGCCATATTGTGTTGTATACAGACATTAGATCGACAAATACTGTTATTGTTTTCACGCGATCTTGGTAGCCTTTTTCTATATGTGTCGTCAGCGCCAGTACCTGGTCGCAACAGCTTGGATTGGGCCGAAAACCTGCCTGTTCGGCAGACACATGCTGAAGAGCTCTTGTCGAGATTCTGTTATACACCAGTCGCTCAAGTAGTTTGTAGCACCCCTGCTCAGGAGTGCGATTGGGCGGTAATCTGCTGGGAGTTTTCCATTTTCCCAGGTTTGAACATTGCAGCTATTTTCTTTTCTTGAACATCGGGGGAAGTTTTACAGATTTTACAATATTAGAGTAGAGTCTTGTTAGCCATGACATTGTGTTTGGGCCTGTATGTTTAAGGAATTCTGGGTATATCCCATCTGTGCCAGCTGATTTTCCAGGTTTCAGTTCCTAATTACTGCTGTTACTTCGTGTTGCGTGAATTTCTTAGAAAGTTCATAGTCTTGTGTTGTAAGAGCAAGTCTTTGCTTCAGTTCAGTTTTTATCTGTCTTGTTTCTGATTTGTCCTCTTCAGCCGGTTTTCTTGTCAGGTTCACAATTTTGGCTGCAATTTCATGGGGTTTCACATCATCTCTTTTGGCGCGTGGGGCTGTAGAACTGGTGTCCAATTTTCGTAGAAGCGACCATGCTTTTCTACTTGATATTTTGAAGTCGAAGCTTTCCATAAGGTTGGTCCATTTCTCTTTTCTACTGCGTCTAAGGTCTGTAGGAGTTCATCCGCTACTTCTGGGTCTTGGGTGGACTTATAAGATTCGTAGAGTTCAATGCATCTTGGGCTCCACCCAGGGATGTAGTCCTTCCTATATCCCCTCGGAATGTGTTTCTTCGCTACTTTGTGTATTAGGCCAACAAATCGTTTGTAGTTGTTAGGTCGGGGGGGGGGGGTATCCACTGGATGTTATGTTCTATTTCTTCAGTGAATGTGTGCCAGTCAGCTTTATTAAAGTTTCATCTGGGTTTTGGTACTGATCTGATTATTGGGATTTGTAACCCTAGAGTTACGAGTACTGGTCTGTACTGGCTTCGGGGAAGGTCAGATAGAACTCTCCTAGTACAGTGTACTGCCTTTCCTTGTGGGTCCCTTGAGATAAAGCATAGGTCTGGGGTGTAATCCTTTCTCCATCTGGCTGAGTGGAAGGTTCCTCTATCTTTAGCGTCGTATATTAGGAAAAGGTTTTCAAGGTCGGCCCAGTCTGAGACTTCCTCATCATCTTCGTTGTTGCTTTCATAGCCCCATTTCGTATTGTGGCTGTTGAAGTCTCCAAGAACAATTGACGGGTGTGGTAAATTGTGGATACTTGTGGATGACCAGGGTTGCGCCGGGGGTTTATATACATTAACTATCTCAGTGTTGGAAATCGTTATGTGTGTTGTAAAAATATTCGAGTCTATGCTTGAAGACACGTTCTTGACCACATCTATGTTATTCTTCACATAGGTTCGTGTGCCATAACTTCTGTGATATGTCGCTGCGGCGAGGTTAAATAAGGAGATTTTTGATCTGCGATGGAGATTGGATTCGTCAGCACAGTGAGTTTCTAGCAGTAGTACTACGTCAACCTTGTTGTCGTTTAACATTTTTGTCAAGTATTCAGTTTTTTTCTGCTGATACCTTCTATGTTGATTTGTACGATCGTTATAGTCTCCTAGATCTCTTTTCTGTGAGTTATGAGAAGAACCGTTTTCGTTGAATAAGTTTGTTGTAGGATTCATGTATGCTGTTGAACCGTTTATTTGCTAGGATGTCCTTCACAATAAATGAGTAAGGTTCAGCAGCCAATGTGCTAGTTCTTTAGCGTTACCCAGGGCGCACAACGAGGAGGCGAACTAGCTTTACACCCCACCTAATAATATAAATAAGCTGGATTCAATTTATGTTTACTGCTTCTTACTTAGTATTTTTTGTAATTTAAATGCTGTTCTTATGAACTCACAGAAATAACACTATTAATAACAGTATTTTTATCTTTTAAAACGATTAAAATGCGAAATTCGGCTAATACCGAAATATTTTTATTTGGTACTTAAACCCCGGTTTATAGATCGTCATTAGAATTTCATTAATGTAGCGCAAAAAAGTTTGTTTCGCTATCCTTTTAAAACGCTAGCGAACTTTTCCGTGCTACGTTGCGGCAGATTTTCGTGACGATTTCTCAAAAGAAACCAGGGATTTACCTGAAGGTATTAAGGCACAGAAATAATAACGCACTTAAATTTGTTTGAGCTAAATAGTTCAATCAAAATAAGTATTATTTAATGTTTTAATGCAAATAATGCAGGGTATATTCGGCAGTAAAGACCACTAATGTCGTCACGTATCGCGATTCCTCTTCCACCACTCTTTTGCATTCTAGACTCTAGACTCTAATTTCATTCAAATTATTACATAACGGTAGCAGGTCCCAAGGAAGAAATTCATTTCAAATACGGTCAGTTGCCCAAATAACTCCACAAACCATCTTCATTAATGCACAAATTAAACAATCGTAGCATAAAGATGAAGTCTTTAAAAAACATAAAATGATCTTAATCACAAATAGCGCTTGCTATTATTAGATTTCTCCCGTAAAGCACTAATTATTAACTTTTAAATAATGGAGAACTGGAAACTGTCTTTATATTTATAGATCAATCTATAAGATTCTCATTAACCAAAACTGTACTAACTTTGAGCACAAACAGAAAGAAGTAATTGTCTTTAATAGTTCGGCACGATAAAACAACCCCAGTTGTTCAAACGGAAGTGGTCTAACTCGAAGCTCAAACGGGAAGCAAGTGGCTGACGCTACCCTGTCGCCGCGCGAAAGATGTTAACATATGCGATCCTAATCATCCGCGGAGTAATGCATTTTATTTGTTCGTAAGGAAGTTTTTAGCTAACATTCTGCAGAAGTTTCGACTTAAAGAAATGAAAAATAGTAATGCGAGAAATAGCGCGCAAAATAACCCAAATGTTGTCTAGACTTGGAAAAACATCTTGCCTTCGAAATGACTCCGCGCCAACCCGACTCAAATCTCAAACACGTGTACCAAAGTCACCTTTTAGACAAAGAGAAATTGATCCCAAATCCATGTATTCTCAGAATATTAACAGAGATATTTTTATAAAATGATGACCGAGTACTTCCCATAGTTTTTATCAGGGTCTTGCATTAGCTATCCCACGATGTAATTGATATTAACGCAGAAATGTGAGCAAACAAAATACTAAAAACATCAATTTATGATGCTACGTTCTTTAAATGTATACAAATTTAAAACGATCATTTCTAGAAATATTTTTTATAGGAAATATTTACATGACAGAGTTTTATTTTGAATAAAGCACAGTCTTACAGGACCAAACTTTAGGTTTTTCTTATAAATATATGTGCAAAATTCACGTACTTAAGGCCGATAGAAAATGTACCGTTACAGCACGTATTACAAATAAAATAGTAATCTATTTTGTGACACGATCGCAGCATTAGCATAGAAAAAGGTAGAATATTTGTTAAGTTGCAAGAGTAAGAGAGAGTAACCACGCGACAGGATGTGTCAAGAGAAAAGAAGCTTCACGAAAGTAGCAATTACTACGCAACCACGTATCTGATACCCAAAAGTTGTTCCCCATTTTGGTTCCAGGCACGTAACGAAACCGTAGCAATTACGTGCTTGTGACTATTGGCAAAAACTTATAGTTCCACTAGAAGCTGCTGACATACGGTACGTAGCGATGACTAAAAATGCTTCTTGGGTATTCTAATGAACATATCAATTAACTACATATTTGTATTTGAATCTTTTGATGTATTCTTTTTTGTATAAACAGCATGCATCATTTATTGCAAGTATTTCTCAATTTTGTTGAAAATATAAATTCAAAAATATCAAATTTGGTACACGTATAGCTTTAAGTTAGATTAATTATCCTATGTTAGATGCACTTCAATTTCTGAGGTACGGATGATGTGAATTAGGAATATAGAATCTTTAACAATGTATATATCTGAAATGTAGTCCATTTCAAGAGATAAGAGTACAATCAGATAGGAAAAATGATGGGCAGTACTTTTAAAACACCCCTTGCAATTCTTATTGTCTTTTTTGCCGACCAAAGTAAGATATCATCTGGACATTTGGAAACAATCAATTTAATCAACTTTAATTTATTTGTCTGATAACATTTAAAGATTGGAACATGGTGCGTTCCAGATGTGAAAATAACATAACATACTCCTTCGAAAAATCCTTTTTGAAAATGTAGCTTATTATTATTACGTATAATTTTTGTCTAAGTAAATAGTGATAGTCACATATTGATATTAGTAAAATCCTAACTAGTTTAAGGTAAATGTTTTACCTTAAATCATATTCTTTATAAATGCAAATTCGCATAGAATGCTCTATCCAAGTAGGCTACCTGTGGCTAACTTACAATAAGATGATAATTTTTTCCATACGAACTAAATAGATAATTGTAATCATATAATAGTCTACTAGATATATTTTTGCTTTATCAAGTTGGCTGTATAATGGATTAGCAATTTGTCCACAACACCTAGATATAGGATTATTAAAAAAACTATTTTAGCTTGGATTTCTTGAAGCGTTGTCGACGAACTTCTGATTCATTAAACTTGATAAACAAATGTATTTAGTACACTATTATACGATTACAACTATCTAGTTCGTATGGAAAATTTGCCATCGTCCTGAAGGTTAGCCCCCCCACTTTGATAGTGTCGGCACGGAGACCTGGTTTCGATCGACTTTCTATGCAAATTTATATTTATAATATGTTTTAAAGTAAAACATTAATAAATCATTAATATTAACCTTAAATTAAAAATTATTTCCTATATAAAATCTAGATTAGCTGTGATGGTTTGATGTATTGTAGATGAACTGCCGACTCATCAAAAATCTGATAAAGGAGAGATATATCTAGTACTCTTTAATGTGGTTACAATTATCTAGTTCGTATGAAAAAAAATGTTTTCTCCCTGCAGGTTGATCCTGGTAGTTCGCTTGGACAGAGCGTCGGCACGGAAACCTGTCGTCGATTCTCAGTCAGGATGATAATTTTTCTATGCAAATTTGCATTTATAATATGATTTAATCCTAACTAGCTTTAAGTTTGGTTCACTAAGCATTTTTATCTTAAAGCGTTCCAAAATTCCAAATACATACTATATAGTTGAAGTTCTATTTTATATATAATTAAAGATTTATTGTTATCAATAGTAACGTATCATTTTCTTTTTGTAAATATTTTAGAATGTCCGTATTATACCAGGTATCATATAATCATTCCCATTAGAAGAATAAATATGTAATCAAAGAACAATGAATAAAGGAAAAGATAATACCAAAAATCAGATGAAAACATTTTGTTTTTTATTATCAAACATTTATTACGTTTATTTGCATCAAACAAACTCAATAACATGATAAGAAGAAGGGCCACTTATTTCTTCATCAAACTCACTATAAGTAGTAATTGATAAAATATATACTTTTCTCATAAAACTCGTTCATAGTATGAGTAGTACAATTCACAATATATCTAACTGATAGTCATTTAACTAATAACTCTAAGAACGTCTACTAAACAAAGCAATATATACCTACTACAAAACAGGGTGAATGCATTTTGATAACAACTCCATCCTAAATAGTATTATTGTTAAATTTTTAAACAAAGAATACTAGCAAATAATGTGAGGTACTATATAATAATAGACAGACTGACTATTATAAGAAATTTTTGAAATTATTGCTATATCATTGCATAATTACCTAATAATTACTAATGTACACTTCACCTAACCTAAAAATTAAATATTGTTTGAAATATTATACAGGGTGGAAGAGGGGGTTACTATGTGTTAATCTTAAGGATGTCATAATTTGATAAGAGGATCATTTTACAACATTAAAAATTGTAAATGTAAAATGAATCCGATTTTACGCGTAAACGATTGATCGTACGAAAAAATAATTTTTTGTTGTGATAGATGAGATACAGTTTCTGACAAAGCTCATAATTAAACTAATATTATTAACGTGGCAAGATTATGTTAAAGTTTACAACTTTATTATTTTTTTCTAAAAAAATTATATCTTACAACAAAAAGTCGCATCAGTCGTTTTTATGTTATTCCTTTTGATGTCTTCTACACCTCTTAAAATTAAAGCATAGTAACACCTTCCACCCTGTATAATGTCACAATCTCAGAAAACTTGTAAGATGCTCCTTGGCACAGACCGCTCAGTAATCACTCATCCGGTTACTTAATATTAAATTATATACTATTAGCATTTGTAATAAAATAATAGTATATTATATACCAAGGTTGTGAAGAGTTTTTTCTAGAGCCGAGCATTATTAGATCCCGAGATGCGCAGCATCGAGGGATATAAGATGAGAGGCTCTAGAAAACACTTCACAACCGTGGTGTATATATTATTTTTTTCACTACTAGTACTTTTATTCCTTTTATTCTTCTCACATAAAAAACGTACTATCGCGATCACGGATTTTTTCCTGGATGCCAGTGTATAATGGGATGAATTTTTGCCCCGTGTTACACTAAAATCTGGATTATTGACTAGTAGTCAATAATAAAAAATTATTTACCACTAGGCAAGAAGGCTAACTTCACAAGGTGACAACAGACTAGATAATAGTATGTTTTAAAGCTAGTAGTGAAAAAATGCATTTTGTACCTAGGTACGCAAATAGCTATTATTAAGTTATGCAATAAATTTCTAAATTTTTATTAGAAGAACGTGTTTCTGTCCAAAAATATAGATTCAACTAACCATAAAATGCATAAATAAACAAACTAAAAATAGCCAGTAGTTTATTAACCGTTGCTTGCAATTATTATTTGTTGCGATTAGAGTAATTGTATTTTTATTCAACAATCCTCCGTGAGTAAGTACTTTTTTTATTATTAATAGCTTTGCTTAAAAAAGCGTTTATAATTCAACTTAATAGAGTTTCGATACTAATTTACAATCTCTTAGAACAAAAACTTGAATAAGTGTGCTGTTCATATATAAAATATACTCCCCATAATTTTTTTATATCATTTCAGTTACAAGTAATTTGTTTCATTCATCATTTTTTTCTTTGTAGTTCTATTAGACCAATAAACTTTATTACAAAATCGAATGGAATGTGTAGTTATTGTACAAGTGATAGAATTAATTCAGAAAAAATTGGTTGCTATAATATTGCGATAGCATTTTTAAATAAAGTGCGGGATTAAAGTATGGAATATTAAAAATCCTATTCAGGAAAAATATTTGTTATAAAAGTTATGAATAACTTAAAACTTGCCGACAAACAGCATTAAACAGAAAATATCCTGCAATAAGAAAGAGAAAAATGTTAGGATAATTTATTGAGAGAGAATATCGTGAAGTGGGTGGCCGCACAGTAAAGAGTCTAACTCTTATTCAGGCGTCCCGGGTTCAATTCCCGGAACCGTCGAGAGATTTTTCTCGTAGATAAATGAGACTTTATACACTTCTCTGTGCTGTCAGATGGACATGTTAAGCAGTCGGTCTCGACAACCACATAAAAATCTTTCTGTGGTTGTCGTTAAAAATAACACCGCTCCATACCACGCACAAGTTTTAGCATTTACTCCAGTGGTTTGGCAATGTTAATTACAATTAACATTTATAATCTGCTGTGCCTTTCAACTGCAGTTATTTTCCAGTGGAAACTTTTGGGAGAAAGGAGGGAGAAAATTTAATTCTAAAAAAGATATCTTAGAGTTTTACTAAGTTCCTATGTAATATGTTGTAAAATTACTACCTCGGATTTCCTAAAATCCCAGAGACTTTTAAAAAGGAGTCCCAGAAAGAAAAAAGTCGTCAAGAGTTAGAATTCCTAGAAACCCTAATAATTAGCTGACTACAGAAACCGCTAATTCATGAATGGTGGCTAACAAAATAATACTTTTTTAGATTAATGCTGACAATACGGAACAAACGGTTGCGGTTCTTTAATGGTTCTATTCAAATGTTTTGACTTCATTTAGTTTTTTCTTGATCAGTTTCAAACATTTTTTTTAAAATAACGTATCCTGAAAGAAGTACTTAGGTTTATTTTTGAGGAAAGATATTAGGTATGTACTAAGTCATAGTTAGCATATACGCTTTATTTAGACATATTAGTCGCGTTTTTAAAATTAATTTTTTTAATTAATTCATTCATTAACTGTGTTACAGTTATATTTTTTAGTAACCGTAGCCCAAATGCTATAACATCCACTAAATTGTTTGTTAAAAAAAAATCTAAATTAGAAAAAAATTTGAAAACGATAAATTCGCGTTAACCAATTAATTAATAATTATTAATTAACTATGGCATAACACGTCGCCATAAACACAGTTCGTTTTCTTGTAAGAAGGAAGAAGGGTTATTGTGTAGGCCGTAATGTAACTCGTAATTAACAAGTTAAAAGAATTCCTGCAAAAGGTTGCAGCTAGATAGCACTCTTAAAGTAACACGTCAATCGCATTGAAAATCCTGACAATTATACTACCAACCTTACATAACAGCTATGAATTAGTTAAGTGAGATTAGGTTAGTAAGTTTTGCTCATTTGTTGTGAATTGTTGAATATACGTGTGCGGTTACTGGTACGGTTACTTACTTATGTCACACAACGATAAAAACTACGTATTTTATTAATAAAAATGTAAAATTATTTTAACAATAATAATAATTACCTATTATTTCTTGCACCCTAATAGACAAAAAATCCGGATAGACAAAGAACGTGGATAAAACCAATCTACAACAATTTACAAACTATTTTTGTCAAAATATCAATGTAAAATTTGTCAATGTAAAAACCCAGTTGGTTGGGCTTGCTAATAACTAATAAGTAATAAATAAGGTTCGTATGTTAGGTGACCTTACTAGAACAAACCCTTGCTTACACCATTTTTCATAGGTGCCAACAATGCGAATTCTCGTGAGGTCAGGGAGTATAACACATAATTTACCTTAGTCAATATGAAAGGTTTCTGCTTATGAAATAAATAGATTCAGTATGAAAGATATTTCTTTTCTAACCTTATCATTTCCTTTTTAGCGGTTACATTGCTTGCTAGAGTAAGAAATTGGTTCTTCTGCGTACAGGCAAACTTTAGTTTATGTCTAACCTTTAGTCTTTGCGTGTCGCAGTTGACCAGTGATTTATTGCATTTGTGTAACTACATCAATTCTAAACTTATCTACATGTGTCAGTACACTTAGGTATAAGATGATTGTGTTTGGCCGTAAAAGGTAAATATAATTCATATACTAAATTAATCAAGATCAAAAACAGTAGAGTTGCAACATCTAATCTGAAATGACCTGTTCAAGTGTTCAGATAGAATACTTTGATATTTTAAGCATTAGAAGATTTAGTCTTAAATGCTACTACCATTGTGTTTTTAAATAGGAATGATAGAGATGAAAGAGCATACTTCTTTGGCCACTGGTAAATAATGTTGTACCTCTAATTAGTTTCAGCTATTTTATAATTTCTATTTTGTTTGAAATTATGCTATAACTTAAGACTGTTGAATAACAAGCACTTTTTAATTCAATGTAAAACGCGTGCAGCTTATTATTAAAACTATATAATTGTTTAGTTGCATTTTTTCCACACCCTAATGACAACTAAATATTCGAATAAATCATTTTTAATAAATAGAACTGATGCAGATAATTAAATTTACGCAAATGTGAGAGGAGTCATCATTGTACGTGGTCTGTTTTAGGACTACAATCGCGGCAATCATTGCCTTCCGTCAGTGCAGATGTACTAAAGTTGTACTCATTAAAAATGTACTTGACTGTTTTTATTTATCAGACATTGTACTTTTGTTAGTTGTTCGTTCATACAATGGTTACTCATAATAATAATAGATGGTTATTTTTACAAACAAAAGATAAGTTCTCTTAATCATACAATATTATGTGAAAATAATAAAAATAGTCGTTTTCCAATTGGAATGAGAATTGAAAAAAAATAGAATCATTATGAACAGGATAAAGAATAATTGCGTGGCAATAGCAAGAAGAACTTGAACTTTAAAACCCAGTTGTAATTATTATTAATTTACTGGCTTCTTATAATAGTAGTGTAATTATTTATGTTATGTAATATATCTTTTATAAGATACGTAGTAACATTTTTAAGAAAAACTAAGAGAATTCCTTTCTTCTTTAGTATTCTAAGTTTGTTGACAGCAACAACAATTGCAGCGTTTTTATTCTTGCATATTCTTAGCTAAAGATGGATACTCTAATAGAAAATAAAATTCATTTTTTATTTTTTATATTTTAGTTATATTTCAGAAATCCCATCCGATCTGAATCTATATTAAAAAACCAGTCGAAATATCCGAATTCAAATTTTATACAACTTCCTAATTTTTACTCGATATCCGAATATTTGTACGCTGAGAGTTCCGCTGGGCCGATTTGTGTGATTTTTTTATATTGAAGCTTTCGCTGTGTAGATTAATCAACACTACTTCATCTTTATATTTTTAATTTTTAGATTTTTAAATTAAATAAATATAAAATGATTAATTCAAGATGCATGAAATCCGACATCCACTTGGGCCGACATCTTAAAATCCAGCGTATCAACTTTTGGAACTACGTTTATAAACAGACCACTTCCATCACTATATTTTTATTAGCATTAAAAAACGAAGACGTCGATAGGTATATGCAGCGGCTATTATCTCATTATCTTAATGTGTCATCTTTATATTTTAGTCATTCAGTGGTTATATTTTATAATATTCAAAAAAATTATAGAAACTTTAAAACAGTAGACAAGAATCAATTCAAAATAGGAAATATATGTAGTTATTTCTGCATTAAGGCACCAAAGTTTGAATTCGTATCGTTTTTATGTAGCGTTGGCAAATAGAAATATTTCCACTTTGGAACTATTTCAAGAAGGAAACATTGATTTTCTAACGCAATAATCTCCGCCTTAACCTTGAATCAAAGTACGCGTTTCAATTTTTGAAGTTTATGACCTCATTTTTAAACGTTGTACATCGTGTCTTTTTTTAATCGAGCGTTTTTAATTTTTAATTCAAAACACCAAAATCATTAAAATTAAAAATTATAAAATAAAACTATTACGAGCATCATTAATCCATCATCAGTGATAAACGTAAATTTCACGAGGATTATTAGTGTGCCATATTAAGTTTTATAATTTTTTATAATTTTCAGACATTTTTTGATTCACCTAAATGAATGGTCCCCAAACTTATTTTTCTGCGGAACCCTTATATTTTACATATCGCGAAACCCTAACTATATCTACAAACATCCTAATGTTAACTGGGCATTAAAAAACTAAAAATTACCTACAAATAATTTATTCAAACTTAAGTTAACTTAACTTAATTTTTTAAATAAGATCGATTTTAGATTGTATTCTTACCATTTCGTAATTTATATGCGTACAGTATTTCAAAGTACTGCAATAAATTAATTTCAAATGCTAGAAATAACGCATGCGGCTTCGGAGGCTGCAGTCCCTACAGTCTAGCCTTCTATCATCCATCATTGAGTGTTTAATAGGTATTCGAATGTTTTGATCCTCCTCCTTTATGAATTCTACAAAACCGATTTGCTAATTCTTTTTTATAGGCTTTGACAATATATTTTCTTAGTCTTTAAATTTTTAAAACCATAAATTTAAAATACTTTATACATATTTAAAACACAATGGTTATTTTTGTTAGCTTCGTTTCAGAGTTCTACTGGACCAATCTACGAAATTCGAAGTTAAAGGTTTTACGCTGTAAATTTACCAGCTCTCCTTAGTTTTGCGATGTCCTAATTATTTATTTATATTTTTAAAAGGGTTATTTGCTATGTATGTATATTGCTTACTACGTCACAGAACGCTTGCTTACAAATCATATCACAAACAATTCTCAGCCGAGTGTTAAAGTATTTAATGCCAAGCATTTTCACGAAATTCGATACGAATGTATGTCTCTGTCTATCCATTTTTTCGCAATTTTTTAATTTTCATTTCACATTCGGATATTTGATGAAAAAGTCGAGTAGGAATGTCTGGGGAATAGAAAGTTGGTATAATATTAAGTATATGATATATGGATTCAATGTAGAGTTTCTGTATGTATGTAGAATAAACCGGAGGGGAGGGTTAAGCCAGAGAGGGAGATATGTCGGAAGAGATGAGGTGAAGCTGGGAGAAGAGAGTGCTAGACTTAGAATTTTTAACTGGTTATGTTTGGTTGCGTTTATTTAAATAATCACTTATGAAGATCCAAATGATTGTTATCCCACAACGAATGTTGTATATAAGAAAATCCTTCAATTACTTCAATCCTTTTGACCGCCATGTCTTCAAGTTTTTTATTTAATTTTTATTTAATATCCCAATATTTTCATATATCAGAGTATTGTCCAATATCTAAATTGCATTCGACTTATTCTGATTTTATCTAACATCCAAAAACTAGTAACATGCATCTATTCTATTCGGGTTTCCGTTTGATCTTTATTACCAGAGTTTCTTTTACAAAAATCAGTGATGTCGCCAACGTGGACAAATTATTTTTCATTAAATCTAACAGCTGTAAGAGTATTTAAACGATTTTAATTAAATTATTTATTCTTTATTTATTTGTTTAATTTACACAACTTATTGTTTGCATAGCAATTAGAATTTATATTATAATACAAAAATCCACTTTGGATAAGTTTTAGATAATCGAATAACTTTCAGATACTAGGATACTTTTCGAAGTATTCTAATATATCCAATATGATATCCGTAGCTGGCGCAATCTGCATCCAATCTCATCCTAATCAGACCCGGATTTAATATGAATTGAATCGGATACGAATGTCTGTTATCCATAATTCGTTTTGATACTCTATTTAAAAAAAAAACATTTGAGAATATGAATGATGCTCTTAAAATAGAGACACGCGTGTGAAACATAATGGAACGGTATTGTTACTATATATGTACTTACTTACATGTATAGTAGATTTAATGATACTAAACCAGAGTTGCGTGAAAACGTCAGTGTCACCCGTAAAAAATTTTTATTTACACATTATCTACAGGACATTTAATCTTTCTTTGATTATGTAAGTAACATATAAATAGTATACAGGGTGTATTTTAATTGAAGGGTTTTGGCTGAATGGTAGATGGTTGGAATATAGTAGAGCAAATTTTTCTTATAAAGTTTGTTCTCCAAACAAATAGTTTTCGAGAAAATGAATTTTTAAAGTTTTATTAAATTTCGAGTCCAGCCCTGTAACACTAACCTACCTTAATTTGTGCAAATTTTATTTAAAAATGTGATGCCCTTTTAGATGTACCTGCCTTTTAAAAATTGTTGTTGTACGTCACATAAAAAAGCTAATTTATGGCTGTCTGCAAGCTTTAACGTAAATAAAGTGGCCAGAAGTTATTACCAAGTAGTAAATACTTTTTAGAAATACGATCCGATTTGTGTTGATATTAATAACAGATATTGAAAAGAAACATGGCAGTTATTTTTTACACCTAACGGTAATTGTAATTAGTAATTACATATTGTTAGGTTGGTTTCCCAATTCGTCTTTTACGGCAATTAGGTGTAATTAATCCTTACACAAGTGGTGTCATATTTCAACGATTTGAAGGTAGATTAGAAATGTAAGAAACATTTAAGGAACTTTTATACAAATCCAGATGACAATAATTTCTGAAAACTGGTAATTCGATAAACAGATCACGGTACATTTGAAAGGGATGCGGTACTTTCTCTTCTGCGAATTCTTAACACGTATTTTGTTTAATATTTAAAATATAACTAAAGTTCCAACTAAAGTAACCAATTTGGGTTTGTCACTTATATTTATTGTTAAGAAAATAAAAAAAAGATTTATGCATTTAGTGAAACCTGAAGTGGTTTTTTACATCTAACTAAGTATCTTCTGAATGAATGAATTATTACGTCACGTCATTAATTATTACGCTCGATTATTATAATTGATATAAATTATCGTCTTATACCATTACCATATCATTGTTATTTTTAAAATGAACGATCTTGTACGTTTTTAGTAGTTTAATTGGAGCTATGCAAATGATAATTTCGGGATAAAGACATGTCATGTTTTTAACATTTCGTTTTACAGCAATTTTAACTGTTAATTGATTTGATTAAGCTACCGATTTACTTATTATTTCTAACAATGTCCGCGATTAAATACAATTCAAATTCATTATTATTAATAAGAATAACGATTTGCAACCTAATACGGAAATGCAATAGTTGTAATAATAACAAAAAACCCTATTTATTTAGGTGCTGTCATTGTTTAGTCTACTTGACAAATTTATATATTTATTACTACCTATAAACAGTTTAAATAGTAAACATCTTTTTGTTTGACATAAATTAGATGCATGATCAACATAGAAATAATAGCTCCTCTTCCGTCTTCAGGCCGTCTTCAGTTTGCTTAATTTTCCGGGTGTGGGTGCCCAATAATTTTTAGTAAAAATTAATTTTTGAGAAAGTGCGAAATTTTATGCATTTTTAGTAGGTATTAGGTCGCTTGGGGCAGACGGAAATTGACATGCCATTTGGCATGGCTCTAATTAATATTCAAATCAGGCGCGATCTAATTAAATAAGCGAATTAAATGCGCGAATTAAATTAATTTACGGTATCATTTGCATATCTCATCTCTCATTTACATATATCATCTCTCACATGCATACGCGAATTAAATTAATTCACGGTATCATTTGCATATCGCATCTCTCATTTGCCTAGCTCATTTTTTATATCTCATATGCATGCGCGAATTAAATTAATTCACGATATCATTTGCATATCTTATCTCTCATTTACATATATCATCTCTCACATGCATACGCGAATTAAATTAATTCACGGTATCATTTGAATATCTTATCTCTCATTTACATATATCATCTCTCACATGCATACGCGAATTAAATTAATTCACGGTATCATTTGCATATCTCATCTCTCATTTGCCTAGCTCATTTTTTATATCTCATTTATATCTCATATGCATGTGCGAATTAAATTAATTCACGATATCATTTGCATATCTTATCTCTCATTTACATATATCATCTCTCACATGCATACGCAAATTAAATTAATTCACGGTATCATTTGCATTTCTCATATCTCATTTGCCTAGCTCATCTTTTATATCTCATATGCATGCGCGAATTAAATTAATTCACGATATCATTTGCATATCTTATCTCTCATTTACATATATCATCTCTCACATGCATACGCGAATTAAATTAATTCACGGTATCATTTGCATTTCTCATCTTTCATTTGCCTAGCTCATTTTTTATATCTCATATGCATGCGCGAATTAAATTAATTAACGGTATCGTTTGCATATCTCATCTCTCATTTACATCTCATCTCTCATTTGTACATCTCATTTTTATATAAAATTTGCATCTGTCATCTCTCTCTCATAAATTTATTTTAAAATAAATCTTATGTTGTCATTCCTAATTGATATTTAAATATAGATCTATACGTCATATGATTAACATACGTGTAATATAATTAACATGTAGAAACATCTAGGATAATAATACGAGAAAAATTTACTTTCAAGTATACAAGGTACCTCTAAAGGGTTACTGTCAATCACCTATCGGATTATCTCTATTGCATTTTGACATGTTTAAAAATACGGCATAAACATTTAAAATACAGTCTACAAGTAAATCGATAATGGTTATGTAATTATTATCATAGCATCTTTTCATTTATAATTATCTAGTAAAAAAATGTATTGTTTCATACGACTGACATCGTTTGTTATGATTTCTTAAAAATCTATTTAATTAAAACTTTTAAAATACTGTATAGCATTATTTTAAAATTCAAAAACATTTTCTGTAGCTATAATTGTTTAAGAAGTTACTTTCAAACTAATGTTATTGCATGAAATACATACAAGGTAATTAGTCACATTGTTTTTCAACGTTCCTTAAAACTGTTTTCAACTATAAATAAACAAAACGTTCTTACAGATGACTGATGAATTCAAGTTCAAAGATTTTAACCTGTTAATTGGTTTTACATCTCTTAACATACTCACCCTTGTGTTAATCTGTATAAGTTGTGTCGAAATTTGAATACGGAAATAATTTGAAAGAGACATAACATTATAACGTACTATGTGTGATTAGTTGTATTGTTTCAGAGCTCTGAATCATACAGATTTGATGTACGCTTCATTCGCTTTTTAACCGAGAAACATGTTTATTATTATTCTTTACTTAAGATTAATACGAGTTCTTTCTATAATAACTAACAGCTTTCAAGAAAAGTTGTTTTATTTTAAAACTATTGTTCATCATAATTACGCAAACTCCGAAAACTAGTATAAAAATTGAACTAATAATCTGTAACCATTTTCCATACCTTCGAAATATAAGTCTATAACATATGTTTGTAATACGTCTTTATAACTTTGAAACACAGGGTACTTACCTCTTGCAATATCTACAGTTATGAGAACCCTGAAGACTTAACCTGGAGAAATAAATCAGATAAATATTTTACTTTTTATTGAAACGATAACTTTGCATACTAATATATTAAAATAATATAATGTATATCGCCTGATAAATAAAATTGAAATTATTCTTATTATGGTATCAGGGGTCGCAATATATTTACGAGGGACCTACTGATAAGCGTTATATTATACCATGTACGTATGATGCTCTACTGCTGCATACCTGATGAACGCAGTTGTACAAAGTAATATAGGATATACGTTACAGAGAAGTTTATTTTGAAATTTGTTATAGACTGACTGCAGTTTCTATCTGCGTGAAATCCACATAGCTTTTATTCCAACAGGTTACTGTATCAAGGAAGTCGAAGACGCGAAATTATCAACGTTTGATAATTCTGTATCCTGCAAATTTATTTGAAATATATCAAGCAGGTATGTTTTATCTTCAGTTGCTTATATTTTAAAACTGCCTGATATGTAAATGTTTTACGATTGCTTACAGTAAGAAATGGAATTTTTAAACGAATTGAACCAATCAGCCGGAACAGCAAAACCCGTCAAGAAATTGCATGAATACGGCGTGAAGGAAGTAGCAGAGATATCAGAGGTAAAAATTAATACCTGCAGGGACAGACGCAGAGCGGTGTTCATTGTCGCTGAAAAACATATAACATATCTATCCAAAAGATTCGCCGACAAACTTACTGAAGATAAAGTGGTCGATCTCAACCAGAAGATAGCGAATAAAACTCTGTCTCTAGGATTGGTTTACCTAGGTAAAGCAAAGACAGAAAGATATCAACCGTATACTGACTGTATGTTTATCGAAACGAATAAGGCATGAAATGTAACAGGTAGTCTATTCAATGAACATTGCCTAATACTTTTTTTTCCGATTCTTCTTCTTCTAGCCTATGGATCCGCAGTTAGAAACAGGGGCCTGCTAAATGCCTGCAATTCACCTACCCTATCAATATGTCGTACAATGTATACATTTAATATTATTATTAAAATTTTATAAATAAAACGATAAAACAAGTTTATAGTTTTTCATTTATTTTTATGTTAAACATATACGGTAGCAAGATCTAGAATGCTCCTACCCCTAAGAAGTGAAGGTCTTCAGCAGCTTCAGATCAGCAAATTAAAAACTTGATAGAGTCAACATCTAACTCCGAAAGTCATACAGAGCTATCAACTAAATCATATACAGCTTTTGCTTAATTGTACCAATAACTCGTTCGATTATTGAAGTCTTAATCACGGAACACGTAGAGTAATGATTTATGTTGTATTCATTCATTAACTTTAACTCGATATATACAAATTCATATATGAGAGAAATGTTATGTATCTCAATACATACCTAAAACGTATTCTTCGTATATTCAGTAAGAGCTACCCATTTTTTTCTAGACATTCGAATTTTGAACAGATTGACAACATGTTTTCTCATTTAATCATAATTAGGGTCAAGTTGAATAGCAAAATAAAGTACATAAAGGTTAACAGGTTAAAATAGAAATTCATTTTGCTACTTTTATATGTGCTAAGTAAAATAAAACAGATATTTCAAAAATTTTATGCATTCTTGAGAGAACGGGGTATAATATTTAAAACACACTGTAGAAAACATATCAGCAGAGAAAGGGAATACATAAATACAGTATGTTTTGTATGATGAGGTGTCGTCAGTTTAAAAGAAATGAGTTTAATGTTGCACGTATTACATCAATTGTATCTGTACATAACAAAGGTATACATCCCTCTTATTAGATTGTCACGAACGTATGTAGTATACTTCTAAATTCATGAATACCCTATACAAGTATTCTAACTAGAGAATAAAGGTTTACTGAGATTATATACCTTATAATATAGCAATAGAATTTTTCTAAATTTTATTCTTTAAGTTTTATTTAAATAAATTTTAGGATTCAAAAGCATTTTCCTATTATTATTAATGTACATAGACCCCTTAACCCTTCACCCTCAACCCTACGATGTAAGATTACAAGAGGGTACATGAAGAAAAGGGTATGTTGTAAGAAAAACTAATAATAATCCTTCTCTAGGAACTGGGTAGTCGTATCAACAGTAACATAGACGAATCCAAGCATGAAATAAATAAGATAGAAAAAATACATAAAAACCTTTATGTGTTTTAAACATAATATATGGTAAATAAGTTATTACTTAAGACTATTATTCTTTATTTTAAAAAACTACTACTATGTATTTATACTGGAACTCGATTTTCCGGTCTTAGCAAAATACCGATGCAGGTTTTAAATCTTTGTTGTTATTTTGAAAGTTCTGGTTTTGATCTGCCTTTCTTAATACTTTGTAATTTCTCTCCAAAACTGTATGCAGCAAATCCTTTATTAATAATTTACAAACTGAACAAAAGGTAAAAGTACTCGAACCTTCCACCGAAGCAGCTGAATTTGCAGTCGTGACCAAGGCTGAGAGAAGAGCAGTTATAAGCAACGAAATTAGTGCTTATATGCAGTGTATGTAACACATTTGAATCGGTATTACTTTTCCGTGCAAGTTTAATGACCCTAATTTGAAATAGTACTCTAAATAATTATACTTTTTGCTGTACGGAATTGATATTGAGCTATGAATTGATTAAATATTACAAATTTAAATAAACAATAACCATTATTTTATAAAAAATATTTTTGTTAGCATTGGCTTTTATTTTTAATCAAATCTCAAGGGAAGCATTGCTTCCATTGCTTCCATGGACCGCACGCCACTGATTCAAACAGCACAAGACCGTGAACGCTGGAAGGAATTAAGGAAGGGCTATGTTCAAAAATGGATTTAAACAGGCTAAGAAGAAGAAGAAGACGTTCTATATATTTCATTCTATATAAATAACGGTTATTTAACAAAGTATCAGTAAAAATATAGATTCTGTCCTAAAATATAACACTTTTTCTCTGTGGTATAAACATATACCGTATCTTTACATCGTTATTAGTACCTTAAATAACTCATAATAAAACAGTTTATTAATGAGTACTTAAGTAGGTGGTCTAACAATAATTTTTTTATTTCCTATGTGATTTATCGATTATGAACAATTAATTTAATTGATCATTCATTTTAAAAAGTTCTCAGGTTGCCTTGTTATTTTGCTCTATTTAAAAAAAGACAATAACATTTTTCATTTAATCGTTTTTAAACAATTCAAACTATGGATTTCAAAACACACAAGTGTACTTTTTGGCACTGACCCATTTACTGGTACCTCCAATGATGCCATTATCATTGTAGGTACCAATAATTTAGTTTTAAGAAAAACTGTTATACTTATTTTATTGCTTCCAAATATTATGTAAAATGCTCTACTGCACGTGTTTCGGTTTCTTATAGACCTTTATCAAGAGTTTGCATAAAATCAATTGCTAAATAAATATAAGGGTAAGAAACCGAACACGTGTAGGGCATTCTACATAATATTTGAAAGCAATTTAGATACAACACTGTTTCTTAAAACTATTTTACAGCACATTACATTACATTTTACATTATTAAGCATTTCTCATAGTCGAACCAAATCATCGCAAATACTTTGACAACTTGGTACAGAAATATGGACACAGTGCGGTAGGTGGAAACAACTCCGGAAGTGATATTTACGGCAGCGAATTTTAACTAAATTTAATTCAATTTCATTAGACATGTCATTTTAAAAATAAATTAACTAAAAGTAGTTTTCTGTCTTTTATTCAATTAACTAAGAATTTACTAATAAAATTTCATTAAATAGTAGCCGATGATTACCGTAACACTAAAACAGCAGAAGTACATAATTTTTCAGATTTTTACAGAATTTTCTGACCGTTAAAAAATAAAAATAGAAAACTGTATATTAATAGTACTGAGAGTTGGTTGGTGGATATGTGCCGTTTCAGAATTCATGGCTTCAGTCACAGAAAAGCATTATTTTATATTTCCTAATGTTTTCCCCTACTTTCACTTTTCGTTCTTTATCCGCGCAGCAATTCGTGAATTCTTATGCTAGAAATATAAATCTAGAGCAGTAGTTGACATATTCTTAGTAAATCACTTGTTTCAGCTTTAAAACAAAATTTAACATCCTAAAAATTAATTTCGTGGCATAAAACTTTCAGCGTGAACTCGATCTTAAGGAGTAAGTACAATCAAGCTATTATTCTTTGATTCCGTTAAATAATCGAATCTTGGCGAGATCACAGGACATGCACAATATTCCGGGGTCGAAAGAGAGGAAAGAGAGTGAAATACAACATGCAGCAGTAGTAGGAGCGAGGACGAACAGGCGCAGCAGGAGCGAAACTGTAACAGGACGATTTAACAAAGACGCATATGACTCATTCAGGATAGTTAGAAAGAGAAGGGGAATTTCAGCATAATGTTCTCGCGGTACCCCGAGTACAAAGTGCGCGTGTACCGGACCACGTAAAGGCGAATAACGCTTGGAAATTATACGAATTTTGATCCTTAGATAACGTCACGATCGTTAAGTGCAAACGAACGCGAGTATCTAGGAGCTATTTTTGTTTGGCTATGGCAGTGCATATTATAACTTATGTTCAGTCAGAGGCATTGTTCGGTGCACCTGCTGAGTACGAAGACTTTGCATGGTGAGCAACCAACAGCTGATGATGATGATCATTATGATATGATGACTCGCGGCAACCGCGAATTACCTTTCAATTAAATGTTGTATAGTCGCGTTGATAATTTCAGTGTGTTTCTGTACGGTTGATTGTGAAGGTTGTGTGCGTTCGTGTTTCGTGGTCGCTAATGGTATTTAGAAAGCGAGTTTGTTGTTAAATTTTATATTGTTGGTGTGTTTAAATTGTATTTTTCCATTTGATGGAATCTCTTTGTTTGGGTAAATATCTAATCTTAAGTATTTAATTAGTTCTCTTTTCTTTATGATATTAATCATGATTAACATTGACTTATTAGTTATTTCCTGCAATTAACGTTAATAATAAAACAAAGCAGTGACATTCAATAGAGAAGCTAAAAGATTTACCAAATACATTTTCATTTAACCTACTCGAAAAAAGAATATGTACACTCCTTTGACTCCATGCCAAAAATTCTAATTTATTTAATCCATACCCTGATACTTTATTAACACTAAATTAATTTTTCTACAATGTACCTACATACCTATAAATAAATAATTAATACCGTACCCCACGTGGTATATTGCAGTGACCTATCCTTGGGCATGCATTTAACTTATGTTACCTTCATCAAAACTAAACAATCTCATACACCTCTCTCAGAATATAAATCAATTATGCAAATTAAATTATACTCGGAAGGGATTAAAAACCTAACAAAATTGTATTTTAAATTTTTATGCTTACATTTACCATAAGTTGGGTAATTTATCCTACAAACCAGAGGAAATTAATTTTGCACCAGAAAAAGCTCAAATTAAATCTCGATAGGAATAGTTTCGTTAAAAAAGTAACTGGCGCACTTGAACCAAAATGTGCATGACTATGTTTAGAAAATTTTCATAAAAGTAATTCGTTGTTGTAAAATTTAAATGGATCATCAATAACTATTGCTGTTGTACAGGGTGTGGAAAAAAGATCTGGAAAAAACCCAAAATACCTCACAGGAAATACTAAGTACATAGGTGCTTAGAAACAAGTGCATCTGCACCTGCACCTAGCTACTTAAATAGCTATACCCCTTAATTATGTTTATTTTATTACTTCATTACTTTCATTATAGGTTCTCTATAATAGAATAGAACGCCTAAAAACTTAAAAAATCTGCCATTCTTTGAAGACGGGAAGTCACTATATACGGAAGTCAAATCCGATCGCGTATTTGATCTCGACCCCTCGTCCCAGTATTAATGTGTACGTTAAGAGGCGAGATCTGACTTGACCTTTGACGTAGACTACAGATCAAATTTATTACGAGTACTCATCGGCTTTGGTCACAGGTCATACGGTTCGATGAGAAGTTTACATTTTCAAGGTAAACAGTTTCATGATTTTGGTGATTCAGCCAATGGAGGCTAGAGATGATCCAGCCAACAAGAGCAAGATTGTAATAATACGCACTTCGATGATAAAAATATGACACGAAATATCTGACGTAAATAATTAGGAACAGGAGCAACTTCAACAAGGGTTCGCGTCGTAATTCATCCAGACTTTGAGGTTCCGTCTTATAAACTCTACTTTTGAGATAGCAATAAAAATAGAAAGGAGAAGTGTTAAATCTAGCGATCAAGGCGGCCACTGTGTCGTTTTCTCCTTCCTATTCATCGTTCATTTACCATTCTATTAGAACTATGTGTGCTTAAAGTTTTCATCCACAATCGTCTTTATTGGTGGAACTATTTGATTGCGTATAAATATATTTAAAAATATTTAACTTTTAGAATATCGATGAAATAGACACATCATTTTTTAATTACATTGGCCATCTACTTTTCGGATGCCGCTATGGAATGAATTAAAAATTATAAAAAGTAGGTATAGGACTTACTCATTCTCTTCTGTTACTTTATTCGCATAGTGCAAACTGCATATAGTCGATTAAATTCGTGATAAGAAATATCTATACCAATAGAATTAATTGCCTCTTGCACTTGCCCTCTAATAACAGGATTATGGAATGTATTTATTAAATCAGATATAAAAAGAAGCTCGGTGCATAATTCTTTGTCCATGAAGTCTAAAGTGGTTCAAACAACAATCTTGAGTCAAACTATCTTGATTATTATAACTAGATTTTTTATCAACAATGAACTTTTTCGTGGGACACTCTAGACGTGTTTTCCATTTTAAGATAAGCCACATGTAAGGAAGTTCAAGTGGTTATAATATGTAAGTGTTCAGAAAATTAGTCCAAAAATAAATTATAGATGCAATGAAACACTCTCAAATCAATTAGAGTATCCCGAGACAAGCAAAATGATATCCTAACAGTGGATTTATAAATCCTCAAAAGCCTCAAAAATATTTCCGTAAACGCCCCAATCAGGTCAACCATGTCACAAACAAATCAGTATTGTATATCCAAAAATCAATTGGTAAAAACTATAACATTTTTGACGTATGTGGACCTCTAGAGGTCAAATAACTCGGTAGATTTTTCGAAACTTAAGAAGACCTTCTTGAATTTACTATAAGGAAATAGATGATCCGACAACCATTTGTTGGTCAGATTAGCAAACCTCTAGTCCTCAAAGGAAAAAATTAAAAGTCCAATATTTTTATAAAAAATAACATAGTTTGGGAGACTTTGTATGAAAAATGAAAATAGGTAGAAATTTCTGAAAATTCTAAACTATTTAGAATTTTAAAGCATTTATAAATTTGAATATTCCAGGTTTCGCAACGAGGGGTCAACCACTCTTCCAAAAAATGTACATGTATTGCCGAAATCCAAGATTTCCCCGCGATTGCTATGATTTTCGAGGATTGCCTTCGCAATCTCTGATTTCCAAGGATTGCGTTCGCAATCTCTATGATTTCCAAGGATTGCATTCGCAATGTCTATGATTTCCGAGGATTGTGGGATGATTTCTAGAATGCGATTGCTTCTTCATTGACGTGCTAATGTTTGAAAAGTGATTTTCAATGTGATTGCTAAAGATTAGAACAAAATTGATAGTATTTGTACTCGTTGTTTTTACAAGAACAGTACTATTAATTGAAATGTGTTTAATTCATTTATAAAGATATTATGAAGGACATTACTTAAAAACTTCACAAATAAAATGCTTCATTTAGGAACTATTATACGGCTATTAATTTTAACGTTACATAAGTATAAAAAGATTTCTAGAGTTTTAACTAGTTTTGACTTCTTCTAAGATTTTTATACTCTTTTTCATTACCCATTTTGCCACGGCTTTTTAAACGAAATGAACTATTTCCTACTACTGCATACATATAATTTCTCCAAAAACAAAACAGTTTTGAGAAAAAAAAAACATTTTTTCATTAAAGAATTCCTATTGTTCTGTTAACCGTCTTTTCGATTATCATTATGCTTGACGGACAATCGAGTCCTACTGTAATTCGTTAGGCCCATAAAAGAAAAAAATATTTTTACAATCTGCACATCCTCTTCTTTTAACCAAATATTAATACTCGTCTAGATTTTAAAAATTTTATTTTAAATGTTTGAACATTAAAAACTTGCTCTATGCGCCCGATGTAGCATGTGTCACATGCAGTGTATGCCATAAAGTTGGATCCATATGGGAAAGTTTTTAATATTCTAATTGGAAAAAGACATAGTGAGGCAATCAACTCTGCTTCCAAAAATACTTGGAATAAGCCGTGTCAAAGTTGTCAGGTGATATTTCTATATTTAATCAATTTCTAATAATCTCGAAACAGATGGCACACGTTTTAAACAATCGTTTATTTAAACATTTTAATCATGGTACAATAGTATATTATTATACGAGTTGTATAAGACGGTCTATTGTAGCACGAGTTGTTTGGGACACTACGAGTGAAGCGAGGAGTGTTCCAAAGGAATGAGTGCTACAATACGTCTAGAAAACAAGTATAATATACTATTTTTTATACTTTGCGTATTAGTTTGATAGAAATTGTAAATTCAAGCTTCAAAAAACATTGCATTACAATCTAGTGATTTTTGCGTTTAACATGTGGTAAAGCTATAACATGACTTTTCACGTTTTGTGAGGTTAGAATGTGTCAAAATTAAATGTGTTTATATGTAATATAAAACAAATGTTACCAATCTTACAAAACAAATAGACCCCAGAAACGATGTTATAATAGCCTCTATTATGAAATCGTTTATGATGTCACAATGAGTCCATTGCGAATGGAAAGTACAAAAATAAACATTTTGGGGTTACAAATTACTCTTTAATTAGTACTAAATGACAGCTTAGGAAATTTTCATTTTTATGAAAGTTGATTGCCAGTTTGCGCTGCCAGTCTTGATATGTGAACAGCGACTATAGATTTGTAGTTGCGAAAAGTTTTTCTCTATTTTGCGTCTCTAATAAACCTGTTAAAGCACCCAAAACAGTGCGTTGATAGCTCATTTGAGTGCTTTAATAGCCCAACTTTTTGAAGGTTGGTAGCATTGAAAAAAATTGAAGAAACAGAAAATTGACAAAAACTTCACTCTAAAAATTTGAATTTTCAAATGTCACATCAGTATTGTCAACTACCACAAAATTCCCTAAATTTTGAAATTGCGATTTTTTTATTTAAAATGGGAATAAAAGGCGCAAAATAGAAAAAATAACATAAAAAACGCGTTTCATAAGTCCTTATTGCACTCGTCCTATAGAAAACTCGCCGCAAGCGGCTCGTTTTACAATTTGGCCTCATGTAATAAATCTTGCCTTATGAAACTTGTTTTTTAATATACTATTGTGGTACAAATTTGCCCTTAATTAACTAGTAGTTAATTATGGCTTTATTATTTTTTTGTTTCCCAATTTTGAAATGCGAATTGTGAAAAAAAAATAGTTTTTT